>WNLN01000026.1:0-185186 GCA_021347865.1 Sarocladiaceae sp. CBMAI 1973
AAAAGTTTGATGCATGTTTTTGATATTATTTCTCATGTCTCGGATCATTACGGCTCGCTTGCCGTCGGCATCATGCCATGGTCGTTGCTTGTCGTTTGACTTGTTCATGATAGCAGGAAGCTCCTTCTCGCTCTCACCGAGTCGACATGCGGGCAGGCATCCACACCGTCCACTGTGGCAGGGACCTGCATGTCCTTTCCTGCATGTCCAGCTGCCTGCCTGGATACTGCCTCGTTCCTTCCTCAACCGCTGCAAGCATGCCATGACGCTAGCAGCACAGTCTGAACTCAAGTCTGATCGCACTGCCCTGCTCCACTCCACCCCGCCGGTGATCGTCCCACTATTCGTTCTGGAGTTTTTTTTCTGGCGTTTCCAGATGACGTCGACGCCAAAGCTCTCGAGTCGTCTAGCTGCTTGGAGGTACCTATCTAAACTTTCCAGCTTTACGAGCGCGTTGTATGGCAAGAGTGCAAGCTGAAAGTATAGCTCGATGCAACTAACGGCCGGCAAGATAAGGCTATGCCCAACTGGCTGTCAGAGTTTTAGAGCCCGCCATCAACGAGACGCTATTGATTGAGTGACCAGGTCTTCGCGATCAGCCCAAGTTTCACCAGCATTGGCATCCTACCTTGCATCGTGCGCCACGAGTCAGTGCCTACTTTGCCTCACGTTTCTATCTTTCCGCTCGTCATTCTAGTCCCGCTCGCAGGTCCTCTCTACTATATTGAAAGAATAGTGCTCAAGTTTATTTTATGGTTCACTTTTGGTTAAGGCACACTCCAGCCACCCTCCAAGCACGAGTCTACCGGGTAATCACCACCATCGTAAATCACCATCCACCTCGGCTTCAACATCACTTCTACTCGACATCTACAACTCCTCAAACCTCTCTACAGCAATCCGCAATCATGACGTTCAAATCCTCCATCCACACCTTCTACGACGGCAAGCCACAGCCCGAGTCCTCCTCCAAATCCGACACATTCTCCTCCATCGACCCCGCCACAGCCAAACCTCTCGCAACCATCCACACAACCACCAGCCAGCAATTGGACAAGGCCATTGCTTCAGCTCACGCTGCCTTTGCTGAATGGTCTTCGACTCCTGCGCCGCAACGATCCGCCATCCTCCTCCGCGCTGCTGCCATTCTCCGCGAACGGAACAATGAGCTCGCCTTGACTGAGACCCTCGACACCGGCAAGGCCTTCTCCGAGACGTCAACGGTGGACGTGATCACTGGTGTCGATGTTCTCGAGTACTACGCCCACCACATCGCCGGTAGCCAACCCGGTCAGCACACACGTCTGCGCTCAGATGCCTTCATCCTGACTACACACGAGCCTCTCGGAGTCTGTGCCGGCATTGGCGCATGGAACTACCCCATCCAGATCGCCCTGTGGAAGTCTGCACCATGCCTTGCCGCTGGTAACTGCATGGTCTACAAGCCTAGCGAGGTGACACCTCTCCACGCAAACACCCTCGCCGAGATCTACATCGAGGCTGGTGTGCCTGCCGGCGTCTTCAACGTTGTCTACGGTGATGGTCCCAGCGTTGGCGTGCCACTCGTGGCTCACCCCGACATTGCCAAGGTCAGTTTCACAGGCCAGGTCAGCACCGGCAGCAAGGTCGCATCACAAGCCGCCAAGGACATGAAGGGCATCACAATGGAGCTTGGTGGCAAGAGCCCGCTGGTGGTTCTCCCTGACGCCAACGTCGAGGAGGCCGCTGACGTCGCCATGGTCGCCAACTTCTTCTCTACCGGCCAGGTCTGTACCAACGGCACACGCGTATTCGTCCCCGACAACCTCCTCAGCCGTGTCGAGAAGGCTCTTGTCCAGCGCTGCCGAGACGGTGTTCGCATGGGCATGCCACAAGACGAGAGCACCAACTTCGGTCCAGTGGTCAGCAAGCCTCACCAGCAAAAGGTCCTCGGATACATCGAGCACGGAAAGAACGTCGACAAGGCCAAGGTCCTCTACGACGGTGCCTCGGATGCGCAGAAGTCGCCACCTACCAAGGACGGTTACTGGGTGCCGCCGGTTATCTTCACCAACTGCACTGACGACATGAAGGTTGCCAGAGAAGAGATCTTCGGACCCGTCATGTGCATCCTCCCCTACAAGACTCAGGGTCTCTCGCAGGAGCAATGGCTGCCCGAAATTGTCCGCCGCGCAAACGACACCGAGATGGGTCTTGCTGCTGGCGTCGTCTCAACAGACATTGGCCTTGCGCAGGACGTTGTGCGTCAGCTCCACGCTGGCATCACATGGATCAACACGTGGGGTGAGTCGCCGGCTGAGATGCCTGTCGGTGGCTGGAAGATGAGCGGTATCGGCCTCGAGAATGGCGAGGAGGGCATCAGGGCGTACATGCGGACGAAGAGCACTCTGGTGCAGCTTGGCCGTGATGCGTGCAAGGGCGTCTTTGCCAAGCTGTAAGGGTTTTTTTCGATTGATCATGACTGAAGATATGCAAACAAAATGATACCTGTAATATACGAGATTCCCAGTACATTCACCTTCTTGATCTATAACCCTTTGAGGTCCTACTTCATCCCCGAGCGTGCTATCCTTGAATTACTTGAGTCCACCACTGAGAAGAATACTCTGACCAGTGAGGTACCCCGTCTTACACAACATAGTCACAACATTCGCAACCTCCTCCGGCATCCCCAACCTCCCAACCGGGATATTCTTCACATCCCCCGGCGTACCAACCAGAAACTCCTCATTCGGAATCATCCCCGTATTCCCAATCATCGCCGGCGCAACATCATTAATCGTCACCCCATCTGCCGCATGTTTCAGCGCCAAATTCTTCACCAACCCCATCAACCCAGCTTTCGAGGCGGCATAGTGACATCCGTTGATCCCGCCCCCGTAGCCGGAAATACTGCCCATGAGGATTACACGACCCCATTTCTTGGATGTCATGTGTGGAATACCTAACTTGCAGAGGATGAATGAGGCGGTTAGGTTTACGCGGATCGTATACTCCCATTCTTCAATGGGGATGTCCTCAATCTTGGGGATGCGTTTTCCATAACCAGCATTTGAGACAATGATATCCGGATGTTGACCGTGTTGTTCTTTCATTTCGTCGAATAGTCGAGTCAAGTCTTCTGTTTTGCCGACGTCGACTTGATGCATTGTGATGGTGAGGTTGTCGGAGGAGGATTTGGAGGCGTTGAGGTCTGTGATTAATGACTCGATGCTGGCTTTGCCGGAGGAGTAGGTTAGGGCGAGGGATACGCCGCAGCGGAGGAGGTCTCTTGCGCAGGCTTTTCCGATTCTTTACTCAGTCAGTTAACTGCCGACATGATGGCGATGGCATTCCGATGACGGAGGGTACCTTACCCGCCGGATGCACCCGTGATGAGGGCCAGCTTCCCCCGGAGCTCATCTGTGGACGTCATTTTTCTGCACCGTCGTAGAATTGGCTTGACATTGCTGAGTTGTATGCGTTTGTGAGTGAAGACGAGCTCATGCAAGGTCATATAATCCGCGAGGTAGACTATGGTAATGGCGGTTCCCCGCATGGCCGTGACAAGCCGATCCCCACATGGGGCGTAAGCTTCGTGTAAGTCATGCCCAGCGTGCAACAATCCCAGCACAAGAATACGATACAAGGAACAATATCTGGTGGTGTTATTCAGGCGAAGTGCAATACATTCCGCTTATGTCGAAATAAGTCGCAGCTTAAAATCGCTACAATCAGTCTGTTTGGATTGTCACGAACACGTCTAAGGTAGCCGGTCAGCAACATCACGATACATAGGCACAGACAAGGCGAGGTGACCATTTGGTGCTTCAAACTCATCTAACATAAGTACAAAGTCTATCAGGTCGGTACTCCAGCACAGTCCGTGGCAGCAATATACCCGAACGTCAACCCAGGCCCAAGCGTAGACCCAGCGCCCGCATAAGTCCTCCCCATCACACTCGCACTATTATTCCCAACCGCATACAACCCCGGGATAACCTCGTACTCCCCCTTCTTCACTTCCCTCAACGCCCTCGCCCTCTCATCCGTCAAAACACCCCCCTTCGTCCCCAAATCACCCGGCCAAATCTTCAGCGCGTAAAATGGACCCTTCTCGACGCGGCCTAGGCAGTGGTTCTTGGTGTAGGCTGGGTCGCCGATGTAGGCGTCGTATTGGTTGCTGCCGCGTTTGAAGTCTTCGTCTACGCCTTGGTCTGCGAATTTGTTGAAGCGGGAGACGGTTTGGGAGAGGTTTTCGGCGGGGACGTTGAGGGTTTTGGCGAGGTCGGCGATTGTGTTTTCTTTGTAGACGAAGCCTGAGTCGAGTGCTTCTTGAGGAATGGGTTTGCCGGCGAGGAAGCGACCAGCCAGGAGGTACCGAGACCGATGTGTTGAGTCGATGATGATGTAAGAAGGAATAGACGGTGTCTTCTTGTGAGCCTCCCAAAGAGCCGTACCCAGAGCATTATAGTTCTGCGACTCATTCAAGAAGCGTTGACCCTTCTGATTGACAATCATAGAGTGAGGCAAGCCACGATCGTAAAGACACCAAATAGCCACCTTACTGACAGGATCAACAACAGAAGCACCCCACCACGCAGAGTCCATCAGCGCCGTAGCAGCACCAACCTTGACAGCCGCAGTAATGGCATCACCCTGATCAGTCGGGCAAGCAGATGTCCAATCCGCACTGATGGGGTCTGCCTGATGCAACTTGCGCATCTCCGGGTTCTTCGCGAAACCGCCAGCAGCCAGGATGACCCCCCTTGAGGCTTCGACAGTGACTGGCTTTCCGTCTTTCTCGATGTATGCACCGGTGACTCGCCCGTTTTGGATCTTGAGTTCTTTGAGTGGTGCATCGGTCCAGATTGTCGTGCCGCGGGTGACGTTGAGATAGATGAGCTGGCTAATCATAGACACACCAAGACAAACCGGCTCACCACCGAGGAACCGCTGCGGCCACAACCGAGCACCCCAGATCTTTGCTGCAGTAAGTCTTCCATCCCAAGTACAGCTCGCCCTCACAATCTTGGTGAGCTCATGCGTATACAATGGCAGTGGTGCTCTAGCCGGGTTGATGTTCAACTTCTCCCTCCACTCGCCAATCTGCTTCGAATCGAACATATCCGCCTCGATACTGCGGCCACCGAGTTGCCAGCCAGGTTGGTCAGGAAAGTAATCCGGATATCCAGGTGTGAAGCTCCATCGATAGCCATTGTCCTCGAGCCACTTGACCATCTGCGGTCCGGTCTCCAAAAACTTGACTTTCCTCTCGCGGGAAGATGCAGGACCAGCATCGCCTATGATGTTCTCCATGTACATCAATGACTTCTCAACACTGTCTCTCTTGTCGTTGTGAAGATGAGTGTTCGGAATCCAGCATCCAGAGCCGGAGTAGCAAGAAGTACCGCCAATCTTTGGACTTTTGTCAATAACAAGTGTCGTCAGACCAAGAGATCGTGCCCTTAGTGCAGCAGTGAGAGCTGCACCACCTGTGCCAACAACGAGGACGTCTGTCTTGACCACACCATCTGGTGAAATTGGTAATTGAGCAGCATTCTGCTCTGGTGTTTGTTTGAGGCGAGAGTTGCTTCGAGATATGCGAGACACGACAGCTGTTCCAGCAGCCACGGCGACGATGCCACCAGCAGCGATCGCCGCCTGTCTCTTCAAGGTTGAGGCTCGAGACATTGCTAATCCGCCTCTCCAGGACACCGGATGCTCTTCAAACAGAAAGCGAAAAGACACAACAAGACGAGCAGACGATTATGTCCGACTTAAGAATAAACATACAATACAGTTCAAATTGCAGAGAATGGTTTCGCATCTTCTTTCTCCTGCTCGCGATCGTTCATATAAGTGGTCGTTGCGGAAACTGAACTTCCAGCTCCCCGCATACTCGGACGGCTATCGATCTCCGCGCTGAGGAAGACGAGGAAGTCCAACTTCCGGTCGCTACCCCGGATCCCCCGCGTTCGGAGAGCTCATTGTTTCCGTGGCAGAAAGAAACATACTATGGGTTCGATTGGTAGTGCATGGTATTGCAGTGCAAGTAGCTGACGCGCCCGTGTCGAAATGTTGCTGTCGCTCTGTGGTTCTGGCACTCGCCTCTCGTCGCGCTCTGAACTACTGTGTACGTCTCGACCCAGGGTAGCCTCTCATGCGGCTCAAGCAACAAGCCAACAAAATTCGTATTGCAAATTCGAATTGCAAGGTCGCAAGTCCTGACAAATCCCAAATGAGGTGACCGCTGCCCAAATGGGAGAATGGCCCTGACGGCGCAGTCGCATCCTTTATGTCGATCCTTCTTCATCACTAACACGCCACGCCTCCAAGCTTTCCGACAACATTGACGCTACGACGAGGCGCGACATACAAAAACCTCGTAAAATCCACACATATATGCACAAACGTCGCATCAACCCACCGCTGATCCCTCTCTTCATTTCCATCGCCCTAGGGCTGACGCCCAGCATGTTCAGCTGAAAGCCGGCCCCCTAAACCCAAGCCCATTTCCTGATGTGGTTATTGGTGCTAGACGCGAGCTGGTGGCACAGCACAAGATCCCTGTCTGCCTCCAATGGCCCATTTTCCACATCTGGACGTGGATGGTGTGCAATATGTGACTGACAGGGCTGAAGGATCCTTATCTTACGAGATGCGTCTGTCGTTTAGCTGGTCGACCATATACTGGCCTAGGTAAGCTGGCCCATATGCAGGCCTGGTTCTGGACCTTGTATGTCAGGGGTGCTCAAGGGTGTTCGGCACTGGAGGCAAAGTCGAATACTTGAAAAGATGATGTAGCCATCCTCTGATTATACGACTTGACCATCCTTCTCATTCTCTTTTGCTTCGTGTCTTTCTTTCTTGTCGCGTTTTGAAGAGCTCCCCTCATACTGCACGCGGCGTGGAGTTGCAACAAGATCACCCCAAGACGATCCTATACAAGCATACAAGCAATTGCATCGACATCGGAATCATGAGCAGCTTCATCTCACCCGCTTCCAGCGGCGTCATACAACCTCGCGCAGATACAGTCGAATGCCACAGCGACCGCGCCGGCGACTACTTCGGCCTCGGCATCCGCATGGGCGTCTACTTCGCCTGGCTGAACGCCTACCTCTGTCACACCCTCCTCCCCTCTGGCATCGGCTCAGCCGCCAGCGCAAACACAGTCTTCCTCCTAACCCTCTTCGCCGCCCTCGCAAAAGACAGCATGCGGGACCATCTCTCCCAAGTCGACGCCCTAGTCCTCATGCATCTCTGCGGCGGCGCGACGTTTGGGATCATCAGTATTTGGGGGTATAGGACGAGGTTGTATACCGATAAGGGACCGAAGGCTGTGGGTTTCTTTGGGAGTTATGGGACGCATATTAGGGTGTTTATCAGCTTCGCTATCAGTGCTTATGGGCTTTGGTTCTGGTCCTATGGCGTTGTGGGAGGACTCAATCCCTTGGGTCCAAACGATGGTATGGAATCCGGCAAGAATTCGGAGGAGTGTAGCAAGCTGTATACCTTCTTCTTCGCAAAGGTTCGTGCCGACCAGGGGATTAGGTTCTACTACATCATCGTGTGCGCGTCGTGTACTCTGTACTTTGGCGCCATGATGTTCGCCTCGTCACTGTCCCTGTGGTTCTCACTTGAGCGCTTGCTTGGTATTGCTGGCGACAGGTGGGCGCACACAGCTCACGTCGACACCATGATGAGGCCGAGATACGCAACGGGCTTCTCCGAGAATGAGTAAGATTGTTACACCCTGCATGCGCACACCGATGTTGACAAACGCTGACTTCATACAGACTGAAGATGATGTACAAAGTCCTCCGCGTCCTCAACCCAATCTGGCTCATCTGGTCAATCATAACCATCGAATGCACCCTAAACTTCAACAACCTCAAAGGCGTCCTCGGCGGAGAAGACAACGACCTCTCCAAACCCGGTCAACTTCTCCCCTTCCTCGTCGGAGGCTTCGGTTTCGTAGAGACACTGTACAGGATCTTGAAGGAGAAGGTTTTCCAGAAGGACTTCCATGATGCACCCGAGGCGTACCGTGGTTTCGGTCCGTCTGTTTTGCGCTCGACTACCGATATGGAGAAGAACCAGCAGACGCATTCGTGGGCGTTGCGATACCTGGTCGGTTGGCTGCCGTGGTTGAGTCTTCTTCATTCTTATGATAAGGAGCTGAGTGCTCGAGGAATCTCGCGGTCCAACACTGGTCTTGGCTCGCCAGAGACTCCTGGATTCCCAAAGTCACAATCGCCATGGTCACCGACAGTCCAGCAGCGCATGTCCATGCCGCCAGTGTCCCCAGGGATGGCCTCGCCGGGCTCTTCATCATTCATGAGCGTTCATCAGCAGTACTCGCATCAGTACGCCCCGGCACCCATGACAGAGCATCCAATGAGTCCTACTTTCCAGCGGTAGACGGCAGGATGTAGTTAGCATAGCATATTCCAAGGTCGCGTTGTATGTCCCGGATAAATTACACGTTGTTGGTAATATTGTTGGTAGCATCGTTTGAAGCATTGCGTTCGCCAAAAGCTGGTTACTTTGCAGCATTGACTCATTCGTCTTTCTTGTCAGCAGGCTCATCAGCGGCATCCTGCATTCGCATATCCGCCAACTGCCCCTGCAACCCCCGTTTCCCAACCCGCGTCGCATTCTCAATCTCCCTTTCGCTATCCCTCATCCTAGCCTTACTAATCGCAAGCTCCCTCTCCCTTTGCCTTCGCTGCTCATCAATATGCCTATTCCGGTCCTCCAGCGCCTTCTCGCGTCGCCGCCTCGCCTCTCCAGCTTTGCGTGCCTCTTCATCCTCTACTGCCGCATTGACATCTTCTGGTGGAGGCGGCAGTGTCTGGATGTACGCGGCGATCTGCGAGTCGCGCGTTTTCGGATCTAAGGATATGTAGCGCAGGTCCGCCAGAATTTGTGGTGGTAAGTTGTTCGGTGATGACTGGCTGTTGAGGAGATGAATCGGCTGAGCCTTCAATAGAGCCGTCAAATCCGTCTTCAAGGTAGCCTGAGGCAGCTTCAGCCTGTTAATATGCTCTCGATATGCCTTCTCGCGGTCCTTATCTGTGATATGCAGATCCTTCATGGCGGCCTCCTTTTTATATTTGCGCTTGAACTCCGGCCAGTACAGCTTGGGCGTAGCTTTATCCTGCAAAAGTGCAAGGTAGGCGATCTTCGGGTCCTTCTTCTCCTGTCGGGCTCTGTGCTCCTTGAGGTCTGCGATACGCTCGCGTGTCCATTCGTCCCAGCACTCCTTTCGAGCCTTTGTCGTGGAGAGGGCTAGGTATCGTGGGTCATCGATGATGACTCCATCCTCCATCAACTTGTCCCAAGGGCTATATGGGTTGATCTTGTGGTCGTCGAGTAAGTCCTTGAACAAGAACTTGGCATCCTCTTCCGAAAATCCACCGTCGTCTTCGCCCTCTGCCCATTCCCCGCCCTCTTCGCCTTCGAAGTCCTCTCCGTCCAAGCCGTACTCTTCATTCATGGCCTGAAGTTGCAGCGCAATGTCGTCTTCTGTGAACTCCAGGGGCCCATCTTGAGTTTCTTCCTCCGTCTTTTGTCGCTTATTTGACGGACCGTCCGGATCATCTCCTGCGCCTTCATCGTCTGTGACCTCGACCTCTTCGTATTCTGAGCTGTCGTAATCCTTCGCCGGCTCGGATTCGACCTTCGATTCAGCATCCTTAGCTGGCGCAGCCTTGCCCTTTGCCGCGCCATTCTCTTGTGCAGTCGGTGCTCCCTCCTCCGCCTTGCCTCGAATTCGCGCCTTATCCAGCTCCAAGATCCCAGGCATCAACTTCTCCGGTATGCGCCAGTAGCTCGTGTTCTTCTCGGGATTGTAGACAAAACGTCTCGAGTACTTAGTGTACACCAGTATCCAAGGCTCGCATCCTGGTATCGGCTCTTTCCTCCTCGGCTTATCGTTCGGTTGTGGCTTCGGTCTGCCGTCATTTCCACCACGTCGATTGTGGGATGACTGTTCGCTGGGCTGTCTAAATTGCGCCAGGTAGGCATTGGCGACCTTCGGGTCGGCAAGGGAGGGACCTTGAGGTTGCGCGGGTGGGAGCGGCGCTAATTCTGGTCTCCTGTATGTCGACTCTTTCGTGAACTCGTTGTAGTAGTATTTGTGGCCGGTCGGTGCTGTGTGTTCTGACCATCCAGAGGGCAGTGGTGCTGGGCCAGCAGCTGCCGCAGGTTTATGAGTTGACTTGAGCATGACTGCGCTGATTCGGTCGGCCGGTCGAAGCTATGGCATCATGCAAAAAAGCTGAGGAGCATCGGTCGCGATGTGTGGGCGAAAAAAGAGCTTGAAGGTGACGTCGTGATGCTCTCGAAGGAATTACTTTGAGAGTGGACGCGCAGAAACATCGAGGCTCGGTCCGGAGCTTTGTATGGGGTATATAGACCAAAATATCAGAAGTTTTAGTTGCCTTCGGGCATTTGGTCAATTTGAAACGATACGTGAGTCTACCCCCACTTCCAAAAGCCGCGGGTTCGAATCTGAGTACTGACAACGTTTCCAGAGAGAAGATTAGCATGGCCCCTGCACTAAGGATGACACGCTCAATCAAAGAGAAGCTACCAATTTTTTTGCCTTTTTGTCTGAATATCTGGATCGTATGTTCAGCTTCTGCGCCATTAATCTTTTTCGGGAAATAATCAGAAGCTTGTTATCTGCCTTGGTGCTGTAACCTTACCTATATCATTACAGCACCATGTTTTCAGTCTCAGGATCAACCCCACCCTACACCTTCAGGTTTTCGCGCAGCAGAGTTCCAATACACATGGTTCAAGGTTATCTTTATAGCACTCAGAGCTGACTTCCTTGATTTTATTGATGACCTCAAAGAATTTGTAGTTTCAGAACAACTTTGGAGGTAGTAATCAACGTTTGTAGACGGTATGTCTCACCCCGTGATGCCGGGAATATCTGCCCCGTCATGGCCTGTTTGTTCGATTTGCAATTTGTAGATTTTACGAAGCAACAAGCGTTAGAACTGGTCATCAACGATGCCTTAGTGATAATCCGAACTCCATTGTCTGACACATAAGTGAGCTCTGAGCCTGGGTCTTTTTTTGACATACACATGAATCTTCGATGCTGTGTGGTGTTGTTTTGCTAACTTTGGAAAACGTGAACTGACACTCACATCGCAGGCCGGGTTAGGGTTCCAACCGTTACCCGTCCACCTGTATGCCCAGCGCGTTGCTCTTCCAGCTGACCACCTTCGACCATTGTTCAACATTGCTATGCGGAACTGGGGCTAGCCATAATCATCACCCTGAGCCATTCTCCGTTGTTCTCCTTCTCTCGACTTCCTGCACTCATGGCTTTGTCTTTTGTGACCACCTGAAGCCACGCCCTCCATCTCCTTCCCTAGACAAGGACACTATGGCCCCTACTCGGACGATGAGCGCGAGATCAGTCTCCCAGTCTAGCCTTGCACGGTATTGGACGGTAAGCTCCCACTCATAATGCTCTTGAAACCCAACGGAACTTTCGCAAGTAACTTGCGCTGACTTTGCTTCAGACCACTCATGCGCCGGAGTATCTGGGATTCGTGGCCCTTCTGGTAGTTTGGGTGATGGTAAGTCGACGCGCCCCCTATCAACAGCCCGCTCCCATTAGCTGACTCAAAATGTAGACTTTCCTCTTCATCAAGCCATTCCACCGCATGTTCTATGTCAACGACATGGCAATAGCCTTCCCCTATGCTGAGCATGAGAGGGTTACAGTCAGTAAGTTTTAACACATCCTGCGCTGCAGGTCCTCAAGCTAACATCACTTCTAGCCATGAGTTTTGTTTACTCGTTATTCATTCCACTGCTCATTCTCATCGCCTGCAACCTCATCTTCAAATCTCCAATGGCAAAACACGAGGTCACCTACCTATCCTTCGGCATCTCAATAGTCCTCTCCGGAGTCATCACCGACATCGTCAAAAACGCCGTTGGAAGACCGCGCCCCGATCTCCTGTCTCGCTGCCAACCCTCCTCAGACACGAAAGAGAATGTCCTCGTCACGATAGACGTTTGCACCCAAGCAGACGGCTTCAAGTTGCAGGATGGATGGCGATCTTTCCCCTCTGGCCATTCATCATTCGCTTTTGCCGGCTTAGGCTTTCTCAGCCTCTTCCTCGCAGGACAACTCCATGTCTTCCGTTACTCTACTGGCGGACGTGATCTGAGCAGGACTCTCGCTTTCCTAGCACCCCTTATCGGAGCTGTCGTCATTGCGATTTCACGCTGCGAGGACTACCGTCACGATGTCTACGATGTCTGCACCGGTTCAATACTGGGCATGACTGTCGCCTACTGGAGCTACCGAAGGCACTGGCCGGCCTTGTCGAGCTCTACTTCCGACGAACCACATCCGCCCCCAGGACATGATGCTCAACAACCTGGGTGGCATCGCGTGCGCGACGCTGAGGAAGCTGGGCCGGAAGGATTTGAGTTGCGACAGGTCCGTGGAGCGTAGAGCACGCCCTCCCCTTTGCGTGTCTGGGCGGGTCATGAGCTTCGCCTCCAGCCAGGGGGCCCATCTCTCGATGTCAGCATCCCAAAGAGTCCCGGTTATCACACCTGTATAACTAGCACATAGCGCATCATTCTCATATTCACACTCAAACCGCCCGATTCAATTGGGCTTATCATCCGAAACGCCTGATTATCAGATCATTGTGATGTTACATGGGCTGCGTAATCTATTCTTTCGTATAGCAGACGGAATCAACGGCTTCTGCTTCCTCTCGTTCCTTTACGTCCTCGCTTTATTTATCCTCAGTCTCCTCGTTCTTCGCCAAGTCATGTTCCTTCAGCAATGCCGTAATTTCGTCCGCGCTCCACAGCCTGTGGTAGATCTTGCCGTCCTCTGTCTGGCCCACCGTTGCAAACTCGACTGTAGGAGAACCGATTAGTCTTGATCATTATAAAGCGTCATCGGAAAATTGTGTCTTACTCTTCTCGCTGCTGAGCTTGGTTGAGTCCATCGTCTTGCTCAGAACCTTGACCGCCATACCACACGCTTCTTGCAAGGTGCAGTCCTCCTTGTAGTCCTGCTTCAGCAGACTCTGCGCACTGGCGTTGTTGGCGCCAGCACTGGTGGCCTTCCAGCCACCATAGTTTCCTGAGGGGTTGCTGAGGTACAGCTGGAACTGTCTCCTGGGGTCCCAGCCAGCGTAGATGAACGAAACACCGAAAGGTCGCAGACCACCATGTTGAGTGTAACCTTGCTTCAGATCGCAAACGCGGCGGACAAGCTGCTCGCATGGGATGTCTTCGTTGTATGTGAGGAGGTATCGCTGTGCGGCTTGACGTGCGTAGTTGACGAGGATGTTGGCATCTGCGGTCATGCCTGCAACACCACAGATCATGTTGCTAAATCACAAAAGTCAGTATATGATGGCGAAATTTCCCGTTGTCGAGCAAGGTTGTAACGCACTCATTGACAATATAGAGCTTCTCTGCTGATGTGTCTTGCTCGAGAAGCTTTGATGTGACTTTGCGCTCGGCGGCGAGAACGATGCCATCCTTGGCGAGGATACCGATCGCTGTTCCGGCGTGGGAAATAGCCTCGAGAGCATATTCTACCTGGTAAAGGCGGCCCTCAGGCGAGAAGATGGTTGTCTGAGCATCGCATTAGCACATGAAGCTTCCACATGGCTTCCACATGTTCGCGAGGATTGGGCGTACTCTGGAGTCGTAACGGCGAGACATGGTGACCGTTAGACACAAATGTCAGGAAGTCTTTGAGTGTGTCTGTGAGGGAACAAGTCGGCTTCGGGCGATGGATGACTTGAATGTGGGTTGAGGACAATTCGGGCGACGTTGGACTTCGACTTGATGATGATGGAGCTCCAGGCACGGCCGCCGCGTAGCTTTGGACCAGGCGTTGGAGCTTAGATGGACCGCAGTTCAACCGTTTAGCGCGACCACCAGCCAATGCATAAGCCCACTGTGCACAACGTGCATAATTTCCCAACGGTGTATTACCTAATCGATCACGTTGCACAATTATCATCTGGAATTGATCTTTCGAGGGTGTGTCATCAGATTTGCGGGCCATCCTTCACCCGCCCGCACCCCCAGCGTCACTTCAGGCGCGAGTTCTTCGAGTGCTCCTGCTTTCTTTTTCTCCCCAACACCATCACCGCCTTCACGCCCTCCCAACCACTTTTCAGCGCGTCGCAAATGTCCCGGTGAATCCGCATCACTCTCGCGACACCAGAAACATCGACGGCCAGGGGAATTTCTAGGTCTCTGTCTACTTCCTCACCCGCCGACTAGACCGTCTTTAAGCTTGCGCCACCGTCGACTCATCATCCGACACGCGACAGGCATCACACTCTCGCGACATCGCAACCTGCCTTTGACACAGGTTCCTTTTCTCGTCGTGACTTCTCTCGCGACTTGAGTCCGTTGCTGCACAGCCCAGACAGCTTGTGCCAGCCACTGTCGTCGCGTCTCAGCGTTTTCTCCCACTTTGTCGCTGTGCAGTCAACCTAGCTTGCCGTGCGCCAGCCTCAAGTTTGCGTGTATTGAGCTGGAAGCTTCGTCGTATAGCTGTGATCATTTCCCTCTGTTGAGGTAGTTGTAGGGTCGTAAACCCAGATGTTCCTGAGCTCCGTTGCATTACGGAAAGACTCGCATTAGCTGTAGCTTTAAGTTGGGACTGGCCATCACTTGCCATAAGGCATATCACTTGTCGTAAACATGTCTGGTACGTATAGAACTGTCCCTGGCTCGATGCCGACGGCTGGCTCCGGAGACACACGCCGGATGAGCCAACGAGCTACATCAGCGCAACTGACACCAGAACTCACAGAAGTCGAACCTCGACGATCCGTGCGCGCCACGAAAGGCCAGCACACGAAGTCCTTTGACGAAATCGAAACCGCGAACGCGCCGAAGAAACGACAAACGAAGAAGAGCAAGAAGGCTCAGGAGCAGGAGCAGGACAACGAGCAAGAGGAAACAGAGCCAGAAGAGGTCATTCGCTGCGTCTGCGGCGCGACAGAACAAGATGACGACTCCGGCGAGGCATGGATCATGTGCGACACATGCTCCGTATGGCAGCACAACGTTTGCATGGGTGTCAGCTCATTCGATGACGAGATCCCGGACCATTACTGGTGCGAACAGTGTAGACCACATGACCACAAGGAGCTGCTAGATGGGATCGCAAAGGGGGAGAAACCCTGGGAAGCTCGACGTGCTGCACATGAGGAGGAAGAGCAGAAGAAGAAGAAAAAAGGAGGTCGGAAAGGAAAGGGCAAGCGGAACAGCGAAACCAAGGATGAGCTCGAGAAAGAAAGAGCTCGGTCAAGGTCAAAGCAGCCTGAGCCGCCTGCAGCACAGACTGCTCCAAGCAAAGGCAAGCGCAAGAGCAGGGAGGAATCTCAAGATACGGATGGCAAGGTCAGTTGGAGCCCCCTCGCCCCCCTGGCCCCTTTAAACTCAAAAGCTAACCCAATATCTAGTCCAGCAAGCTTCGCCGCGTCTCAGACGGTGGCTCAGAACCAGCGCGCGTACAATACACTGCGCCGAAAGATCTTCCGAGCGCCATATCCGAGTTGGCGGCCACCCGCGCCGGTCCTGCCAAAGCCTTGAAGAAATCCATCCAGACCACTCTCGCGGCGCTCCACAAAGATGGCAACGTCCAAGTGCCAGAGGACTCTTCTGTCGACGCAATGTCCGAACAATATGCGATACAGATTGAGCGAGCAGTCTTCGACACTCATCCGGGCCAGAAGGAATATGGTCAGCAGATAAAGTCGCTGAACTTCAACCTGAAGAAGAACCCAGAGCTCTGCCAGGGTCTCGTCGAGGGCTCTCACTCACCAAACACACTCGCGGTGATGACGTCTGATGAGCTCGCATCATCCGAACAACAACGCCAGACTGCAGAGATGCGTGCAAAAGCAGAGAAACAATCTATTTTGTACACGCAAGACACAGGGCCACGAGTCAGACGTACGCACAAGGGAGAGGAGTTCATCGAAGACGACTCAGGTGTCCAGGGAGAGGCACCACCACCATTGCCGGGCGGCGGCGGCGGTCGCAGACAGGTCAAGCGTGAGCCTGGCTCAAATGATCCCGCCGTGCTCCCGTCGCGATCTCCATCACAAGCTGAAGCCGAGCAACACTCACCCAGCAACCCTAACTTTGACATCTCAAAGGTGTTTTCCAGCGTCAAGTCTCCAACTGTGGGTGTCCAGCGTCGACCATCCGCGCCGACTGCAAGTCATGGACCAGGAGTTGATGCCGATGTGGACCGAATGCTTGAGGATGAGAACGACTCGCCGCCGTATTCACCCTCGGAAGAGGCATTGGATCCGGACGTGGTCTGGCGAGGTTCGCTTGCTATGAGCTCGATTGCGGACTTCCAGGCAAACGCGAAGCACGTCGGTGGTGCGAATTTCGCGTCCATTGGCCCATGGTCGAAATTGATACCGAAGAGGATGACAGTTGCTGGCCGTATCCCTCAGCAGAGTGCAATCGAGTACCTTTGCAGTCTTCGATACAGCAACCTGACCGACATCATCGTTGTCAATCTCACTCCTACATCGCCGACCGCGGCGCCGGATTTCAAGCGACTCGTGGATTACTTCATCAGCAAGCAGCGATATGGTGTTGTGGGCGATAAAGTGGCAGGCAATGTCCGCGACACATACCTTGTGCCAGTGCCTCCCGGAGAAGATAACCACCCGGAGTTCATGCTCAACTTGGTCGACAACTCGATACCAAAGTCGAGAACAGAGCCTCTGCTTCTAGCAGTATTCGTATACCGCAACGATCCAGAACAAGTCAAGCCAGTGGACGCCGCCATCTCGCCGAGCTTGGCTCAGGCAGGTATGGGAACACCAACACCGGCCGGTCCTGGTCAGAGGAATTCCATCTCCGGCCCTTCTTTCTCACCAGCGACACCTCAAGCAGCATTTGGCGCTCCTCCAGCATTCAATGGAAGAGTCCAGTCACAAACACCGGTTCCTATTCCACAACCGCCTCACGCACGGCCAAATGCACCACCATCAGCATCTCCTCCAGCAGTCGTCAATCATCCAGCTCCACCGGCGTTACCAACTCACGCCACGGAGGCTGAGAAATACCAAGCACAGCAGCGAGGGCAAGCAGAGGCGAAGGAAGTACTCGGCCCCTTCATCAGCGTGCCAACAGTCCAGTTCTTGCTGCCACAGGCTTTCCAAATGACGCGACGGGAATGGGAGGTCATCAAGGGTATCTACGAGCGAGATCCAAAGGCACGAGACGACCTGCAGTACCTGGGACAGCTTCTGGAGAAGTCGAGTGTGGAGAACAAGGCGTAAAATGGTTTTCGTTAAGGTATACCTATTTGGTTGAACAGGACAGAGTGGAGGCGAGGTTGTAACAATCGAACATGTATTTGCGCAGATACCTTACCTGACCATGATCGGAAGAGAATGGTTATTTCATAGATATGCAATGTCAAGCAACATTAGCTCACAGTATTCTATGCTTGCGATGAAGCATGACCTGCATCCTGATTACAGGAGGGTATGGTACGATCGCATTCACTCTTCAAATTTAGTTCGAGTCATTTGTAGTTCTTTAGACAAAGCAAAATAGCAAGTAAAGAGGTTCAGAAGGTCTGTGTGTTTTAGTGAAAGCGGAGCGGAGTTTCGTCAGCCTTAATCAATGAGTACGACACGATGCGATTTCAGGTATAATTATAGCCAAATTGGAGCCCACTTAATTCATGCAGTCTGACAGTCAGAACCGTCAGAAAGCATAATCCGACCACTTCCCCATCAACAACCTCCTCCTTCCACGAGATACAATGTCATAAACTGTGTACTCTGTGTACTGTACACTCCCATCGTCAATCACCTCTTCAGCAGTGTTCAGCGCAATTGCTATGGACACCAATTGGACGCCATTCGTAAAGTCCGGCGCGGATGACTGGACCCTTATAGCGGATCCAGTGGCGCGAAAGCGAGTCCAAAACAGACTGTCGCAACGAGCGAGACGTACGTCGCTTCACCTAGAAATGTAGCACTTGAGATCGGCTAACAGATGTGTGATGTCTAGGCATGCGTCTCGCCGGCGTGCAAAAGCAGCCAAGAGATGTCCACAAACATGATAGATTGACTCCAGGTTCCACGCCAGAGTCACTCATCCAGGGGCCATCATCAATAGAGGGTTCCAGCTTCGCTTCCACAAATGCGACGCAGCTGACTGTCACCAATGCACATACAAGTTTTCCGGGTCCCATGGCCGATAGTCACTTCCTGATCATGAGTGACATGACAGCCTGCGCAGCCCTAGCCGTCATCGCCCAACGCCTGCAACTCCATTGCCAACCCCAACCAGGCTTCAACATCAAAGCCTTAACCGACGACTTACCATTAGCAATAGCACCAACAACCTTACAGAAGAGCGTTCCTCATTTGTCGTATCTGGACATGTTACCCTGGGCTACCATTAGAGACAACATTCTCAAATCAATCACCACCATCAACCAGGGCGAGTTCATGTCAGATATGAGCATAGGGAGTCTCAGAGTCTGGGGTTCAGTGCCCTGGGATCCGATCGGATGGGAAGTTGGTGAGGATTTTGCAAAGAAATGGTGGTTCTTGCTGGATGAGGGCATCATCCAGACGACCAACTTTTGGAGATCCCAGAGAGGAGAGACACCATTGTCATTGGCCAAGTTGCACGCATAGATACCATACTCTGGAGCACAAGGACCCTTTCAACCTGAGAATGGGTTGGTCATTCAAGTGGTGAGTCTTGCGTGCTCTACCATCGTCGGAGTTGTGTATTCTGACAGTCTGACCTGACAGTGGGGCATCACCCAAGATACAGCCTCGCACCTTGAGGCATCATCTGGCTAAGAACAAAAGCCTCGCATCTTTCGGCGTTCATATAAATACCAATTTGATAAATCCGCGTGGAATTACGATACATCTACTCTTTCTTCCATCTTTTAGCCTCATTCATTCTGCTCAAGTACAACTCATCTTACCCTTCGAAGCCCACCGCCATCATGGGCGCCAGCTTCACACAACTATTCCCCCCAAAGCCAACCTTCACTGAGGAAAACCTCCCTTCATTACAAGGAAAAGTCTTCATAGTAACCGGAGGAACCAATGGCGTCGGTCTAGAGCTCACCAGAATGCTCTACCAAAAAGGAGGCACAGTCTACCTTCCGTGCCGATCACCAACCAAAGCAACCCAAACCATCGACTCCATCCGGACAGCCTTCCCAGACAGCACCGGCAGTCTCAAATCCCTCAGCCTCGATCTCAATGACTTGAAGTCCGTGGCAGCGTGTGCCTTTGCTTTTCTCGCCCAGGAGACCCGCCTCGACGTACTATGGAACAATGCAGGCATCAGCTACGCACCACCCGAAGAAGTCACCGCCCAAGGCCATGAACCACACATGGGCATCAATTGCCTGGGCGCCTATCTTCTCACAAAACTCCTCCTCCCAGTCTTGAAACAGACAGCCTCAAATTCACCTCCAGCCTCGACACGGGTCATCTTCCTCGCCTCCGGCATGGTAGACATGAGCTCACCCACAGGCGGCATCGTAATGGCCGAGCTCAGTCCCGGCTCTGCATCCAAAGATCTAGCTCGGAACTACACAATGTCCAAAACAGGGGATTGGTTCCTCGCCTCAGAGTTCCACCGTCGTAACACCGGAGATGGGATTCTATTCCTTTGCCAGAATCCGGGTAACCTGTCAACGAGCATTTGGGATCGTGTGCCCCGTTTCATAAGGACTCCGATCAGACTCGTACTGCACCCACCCAAGTTTGGTGCCTACTCCGAGCTTTGGGCAGGATTGAGTCCAGAAATCAAGCCAGAAGACGGTGGTCGTTACGGCATCCCGTGGGGAAGATGGCATCCAGGTCAGAGGGAGGATCTTCTCCAGAGTCTGCAGTCCAAGGATGAGGGTGGGAGCGGTATCGCGGCTGAATTCTGGGATTGGTGTGACAAGCATACAAAGGAGTTTGTTTGAACAACGGTAATAATTGGTGTACACCGTGTTTTATGCTTCACACTTCGTTTGTTGATATAATGTTCCAATCGAGAAATAGTTTTCGCTTTGTCATAGATAAGGTATATCGCAAGTTCGTGAGCGAGTTCATAAGGTCCTTGGTGCCATGATAACTTCCCCAGTGCTGCCGTCGCCATGTCCATCATCCCGATATAGTATGGAACAATGAGCAGACAGCTACCGTCCGTAGCTAGGAACAGGCAGCATCAGTGGCAGCCCAAATCTCAGCCTCCCTCTCCAACTTCAGCGCCTCTTGCGTCTCCTCTTCCTCCCGTTTCAACTCAGCCTCACTCTTGCCCACATCAACACCCTGATCCACAATCCCCAAACTCCCCAGTCCCTCCAGCACGCGCCTCGCCTTATCGACCTGCGTCCTGATAGCGACTGTCTCCGTCCTCGTCCTGTCGAGGTGATCCTGCATAAGCTCAATCGCCGACTCGCGCGCCTGATGCGGTCTGTATTCGTTGAGTATATGGTGGAGGTTGATGAAGAGTGTGCGTAGGTCTTGGATTTTCGCCTCGGACTCGCTAGGGGAGTGGGCTAGCGTGCCGGTGAGTTCGAGGAAGTTTAGGAGGAGTGATTTGGCGAGACGTTTGAGCTCGAATGCTCGGTCGTAGTGTTTGGACTCTTTGCTTTCTGGTGGTCCGGTCGTTGGGAGATTGGTGATGCCTTGATCTTCAAGAGTCGGAAGCTTGTCATCAAGCTGCAAAAGACATATGTGTTAGTATCTCAAGCCTTTTGGAAATCGTCCGAGAGCATGCGCACCATGTACTGGTCCCCAAAGATCCTCCATCGCCCATCGGCAGGTTCAGCAGGAGGTTGTAGCAGCAACAAATCCTCCGGAACACCATCTATCCGCACCGGCGCCTCTCCATCACCACCATTCTTCTCTGCAGAAGCTGAGCGCAGCTCCGCGATCTTCGCGATACGATCTGGCGTAAAGTCCTTCCAGAAAGGCGGCGGGTCGGGAAACGTCGAGGCGAGGGAGTTCTGGTCTTGGTCGGCCATTTCCAGCCGCTGGCGTCAGGATCTTCACCTCATGGAAGATCCAGACGAGAGGCAATGATGCATCTGCTGCTGATTGCACCTTTCGTGTGTGCTTGTCGCAATTGCTTTGAAGATGGATGGAGTTGGGCCAAGGTAATGGTCCAGGTAGCGTTGATCGTCATTGCGCCGGCAAAACCACGGTCAGTGGCTGCCGCCTCCAAAATGCAGGGTCTTTGGTTGCTGGGGTCCCTCAGCTTTGACAGGCCTTCAACTCAGCTCCAATTCACTTCTGCTTATTTCGACAAGCTACACTTCACAAAGCGCCATGCCGTCTCAACGTGCCTCCTGAAAGCGGTCAACTTCTAGACCAATCCCTGGAGCCATTGGCTTCCCCGAACCGACTCTCGACCTCTTCTCCTTCTACGAACTTACCACCCCGCCCCGCCGACCTCCGTCATCGCATACCACTACCATAATTGACCATACACATTCCGCACCCATGGCCGACGTCCGATCGCTGCTCCGGCAGCAGCGCGAGGCCCGTCGCATCGATCATCCACACGCAGCATACTCAGACGCCGGCAAACTATTATGTACATTATGTCGCGAGCAGGTCAAGACCGAAGCGCTATGGGAAGGTCACACTCAAAGCGCCACACACCGCCAGAACGTTCAGCAAGCCCGAACAGCTGCGCTATCACAATCGAAGGATGCGGAAATAGCAGCGAAGGGCCAACAACAGACAGATGCAGACAATCATGAGGAGAATAGTTCATTCGGGACAGAATCAACAGTTGCGTCGCATCCCAAGCGCAAGCACAGTCGGGATGAGGACGGAGACGAGCCAATGGACGAGTCAGTCAGAAGGAAACGGAGCAGACCAGACATCGCCGGAACGCCCAACCGCAGTGACTCAGACAAAGAGACAAGACCGCATCGATCGAACTCGGATGCCCTGACACCACCCACCTTGGCTCGTCGCGCCTCGACCACCCCATCACAAGGTGTCGAGCTCCAGATCCCGTCCCGACCAGCTACACCTTCACATCGTGACGGATCATCAGCCTCAACACCTGGCACAGTCACCTCAGGGGCTGCAGCCAACGGTCAGCAAACGACAAGGCCTACGACAGGCTTGTCTGCCATGGCGACAGGCTCTGAAAATGACGACCCGTCTAGCAAAGAAGTAGATGAGTCCGAATGGGCAGCGTTCGAAGCAGACATCGCCGCCACCTCAGTTCCATACGACGAAGATGCCACCATCTCAGCACCAGCCATGACCGCCGAAGAAGCAGCCGCAGCAGCCGCAAAGGCGGACGACGAAGCAGACGCCAGCAAACGCAAGTCAAAAGCCGACGTGGATCTCGAAGACGAGAAAGAAGAAGCTACTCGCGCTCTGGAAGACGAGTTTGAGGAGATGGAGGAGCTCGAGGCTCGAGTGCAGCGCTTAAGAGAAAAGCGCGAGGATATCAGACGCAAGAGGAGTGAAAGTCAAGGCCAAGCCACCGCAGCGGTACCGACCAAGTTGAACGGAGTGGGCAAGGAGAACCTCCAAGAAACCATCGCCGAGGCTGCTGCCGTAGAATCAGACGAGGATGAGGAGGAGGACGATGAGGATGAGGATGACTGGGACAGCTTCAGGTTTCGCGGGCGGTAGAGGATGACGCGTATGGCTGGTCGCCGAGTTATTCCACCTCAGTTTGTGTGGTGCGATACCGCCTCGTCCTCGGATTGACCACGGCCTTCACTGTAAGAAAGAGCACGAGGCTTCTGTACAATTTGTATCATAAAGGTTCATATCCTACAAGCATAGTCAATTGCTTGCTTGCTCGTCATGCAAAATATCAAGCATGCTTCCTGCCTGGACCATGCAGTCGACACTCACCGACACGCGGCAACATGGACTGACACAATTATGACATGAGTGCTACTCGAACTCAAATATCAGGCATCAGATAGTGACATCCCCTCGACTGACCCTCTCCCAAAACCGTCTGAGTCGCCAAACCCTTCCAATCCCACGCGTCTCCTCCAATTTCCTCACCCCCTCCTCCCGCTCCCTTACCTGTCCCCTCCAATTCGCACCAATCCATCTCCTCAGTGTATCTTTCGTCCTCTCCTTCTCAATCGCCTTCCGCTTAGCGACCAGCGCCGGGGCCACATACACACGCGCCATGCCGGGAACACATTCCTTCGGCAAGACCGCGCGATCAACGAGGGCCTCCACAGATGGCCGCGCTGCCAAACGACGAGAAAGACGGATGGAGACGAGAGATCGACCGAGTCGACGTGACACTACCGATGTCCGAGTGAGGAAGATGGACCGGGCTATTAGTTCCGCAAGGGAGGGACGACAAGGCGAGGCAAGAAGAGGGGTAGGAGAAGGCGATTCCGACGAAGTCGGTAGTGGTGGAGAAGAGGTGTTAGTGAGAGTTGGCGGAGGAGACGGCTGACCTGTGTCGTCAGGTTAGAGTATGTTCTTCCAGGAATCACAACGTCAAGCTGAGATAAAGGCAAGTGAACTCTGGGCTACAGAGGTGAGGGTGAGCAACGAAACTTGAACGCTTACCCTGGACGTGGAAAGAAGGTCAAAGACATCCAAGAAGCTAAGGATGTGGAACAGTAGTTCGTTTGGCAAACAAAGCAGCGTGTGAAGAGCCGCCTCCGAAGTTCCGTTCGACCGTCCTCGAATCAAGGTTCCCACTGTACTTGCATGATCAACCTCCTCGTCTGAGCTGACGTCAAAAGGATCAACATCGTCATGAGACTTCTCGAGACCAGCTCTCACGCCCTCATCGCCACTTTCAGAGCAGCCAGCACCTGCCCTCACCGGGAGCCGCTGAATCTCAGAGTTTTCAAAGTGGTTGCCTGGATCCGCATCGGAGGCCGGCTCCGACAGACCACCAAGAGTGGCCCCATCACAACACTCCAGCGCATCCTCACAAAGTGGCAAAGCCCCCCTCGAACAAGTCAAGCACGACGGCGAACCACCATGCATATGCGCTGTGCGTTGTCCATCTCCATTGTGATACGTTGGGCGAGACGAGGCTGGGGGCGAAGAAGGGCTGCCGGCGGTGGTCCCTTGGTTGCCTCTCGCCCTAGGCATGATAATTGGCAAGAGACGCGAGGATGTGGGGATGAATAGAAGGATTCTTCACCGGCTGTATGTGATTCAAGTGTGATAGCTCCTTCCTTTGATGCGAGGTGGAGTCCGCAAGTCGATGATTGACAATGACACTCCCGTGCCGTCCGCGGATAGTCGTCTAAGTCGAACACACGCCCTCACGAACACGCCTCAGCTAGGCGCAGACTGATCCACTGATGAGTTATAATGCAAAAATGTGAGACATAACAAAGGCGCAGGGCGGGTCAAGGTTGCGAGATCAAGTAAACGCGCGCGGACAGGTCGCGATATATGGCCGGAGGGTGACGATGACGCGGACCGAGGTGAGGTGACAAGGGCGGCTCAAACAGGGATCAAGTACGAGGAGTATGTGAGTTTCAAAAAGTACGCGGATCTAGGATTCAGGAACGATGTTTGTATGGATAATGAGCATCCGTTGAAGGATGAGATTTGATGAAGCTGTCGGCTGTTGTCGAGTTCGTACCTCGACGTCGTCACCGGATTCAGGCAACCCCAAACCTCACAGTGCACTGAGTCATTAGCACTGTCCGTTCAGCCCACTGTTCCTGAACGCTTGGGGACTGTGGGGCGGGCCGTAGGCCTCTTGGTGGGGGTTGGGGGTGTTTCGAAGCTTTCAACCCCACTAGATTGCATTGACGCTGGCACTGTGTCGATCACGCGTAGCTTCACGTGTTCTTGCGTCCACCTTGGTCGCTCATCCTGTTGGTGGCTGTCAAATCTCTGCCGAGCAATCGAATTTTCAATACGAATATGGCTCGGCATGAACCAGGCATGTTCGTCCCCGAACCCCGATGGCACACCGTCTTCTCTGGCGCATCCGAAGGCGCCTAAGAGTTGCTCCTACCCTATTCTCACCATGTCAAAGAACCTGGGTCACAAATCAGCCCCCGGGGATCAATTGCGTCTGATGTTCATTGCCGCAGCTTGGCTTCGCACATGTCCATGCGTTGTTCACAAGGCGATGCACTCCTGCGTCAAATCTCCACCAGTTTCGCATTACCAGCATGAACGATACATGGGTAAGCCAGACCGTTGCTCGCTATTTCGTGTCCCTAGGTTCGCCATCGTCTTGGGCACAAATGCATTCTCACACAGTTCCAGTAGCACGACATCAGCAAGGCTGTGATTTTGAGGTGCCAATGCCAAGTCGAACAGCTGGTCCCAATACGTGTAACTTGTGGTGTTACGCGAAGCAAATCTGCCTGACAAGTCCTTCACTGAGAGAAGCCGTCCTCCATGTCGTGTGAGCTCGGATCAAGCGATCCGGCGTCCCGGTGGACACAATGTGCTGCGTATTTCGCTGGCATGATCCGCAGCCCATTGTGCAACAGAGATATTCGAATAAGGTCCGTTCCGTAGCACTTCATGCAGTCAATTCTTTGCCTAAACTCACCCCAATGGGATATCAGGCTCGAGCTATATCGACGTGTTCACGCATGATGCTCCATGACATATGTCTCGCTTCTGCGGTGTGTCAAGGGGCCCAGTCTTCAGGTCTGTTCACATGCGGCCATGCACACCTCATCACACGCACACATAGCCTCCGCATGCATCTGTCTTGCACGCACATACGAACGTGCAAGCTCACGCGGTCGAATACCGGTGCCAAATTTGTGAGATAGGTTGAGCTCGACAACCTGCGCAAGGAGTGGGCGGGAGAAGTGTCTGGGCGATACGCGCGTATTGTTAGGCTGTAACTCCCAGTCTGAGCTTTGTACGTCGGACTGTATTGAGGTATTGATCGACAAGACAAGAATAGTATCGCGATTGTGTCGATCCTCGTTGCAACTGAAAGAAGCTAACATCTGTAAGGTCTGGAAAGCTGGGACCCTTCATTGGGCACCAATGCACCGGTTTGGGCCATGCAGATGATGCAAACGCACGAGCGATGCACCCCGGCAAGTCATAATCGTGGCTCTGTACCGACCTTCATTCCCCACAGCGGATACAAGATGCTCTGCAAGGACCTTCTCAGTTGTTGGCTCACCCCTGACGACTTGATGCAACGGCCTGAGGCGTGGTTGCTCGGCGCCACGCTGTGTAAGTAGCCCAGAATGGGACGATCCGTATTCCTTCCTCGGGCGAGGTCAGCATCGCGAAAGCGTCACTCCGGCACCATGATCGCCGACGTCCTCATGCCGCGCGAGTGTCCAGTCGGGCAGCTATGCTGTCTGACACGTAATCGATGCACTTGGTGATGGACTCGGGCAGGTGTGCCATCAATCCTTGACCCTGCTCTACTGTGAGTATCCGCATTGTTGATCCCTGCAACCGACCCGACGAATCATAGCACCGACAAATGCTCTGCTGCAGCACCAGATTGGCTACAATGCGTGAACGACTCTCAGACGATCTGAGCTTCCGATCGGCTTTCGGCCGAGTGCTATTGGCCACATGGATGCCATGCCCTGACCAATCCCAGAAGCCAAGACGACTTCTCCAGAAACCCATTCGTGACTTGCATGAACCAGTGTTCGCTACTTTTCGACCAATTGGAGGAGAACAAGCCGTGTGGCGCGTTTCAAGGCAAGGTCCGATTGCTGATTCAAAGTGCTGAGGAATGCAGCAACAAGGCGAAGTCGAGTGTTGGGAAGGACCTCGGGGCCCAATTCGTTTCCCAGAAACACTTCCATCATCGCTCGGTCTGCGCACGCCTCTTCAACAAGCCAACCAGGAGTTCCCTGCAAGCCTTGACAGCTGTGGCTAGTGTGGTGTGGAGTGCCTGATTTAATTGACGACTGTCCGTGCGCAGCGCTGTTAGTCCACTTCAGTGCCCTCCCTGATCAATGACGGACCGGCCCGATGAGCTTACGGCCCGTGGCGGATACGGTAGCATAATCTAAGACCATTGGACGCAAATTGGCGATGGAAACTGCTACTTTGGCATGCAGACCGCTCAACGACGTCCGCGGAGAATCCTTGCAAGCCGAGCCTAGACGTCGTACATCCGTCATGTAGGAACTTTGGGTGGTGCCTAGCATCCGAGGCTGCCACATGGCCGAGGTGGGTAGTTCAGGCGATCCACAAGTCGTTGGGCACGTCGGCAGGTCTTGCATTCTCTCTGCGAGAAGTGAGGCGGACGTGAGCCAGAACTTCGACGTTGTCAGAACAATTGAGTGGTTGAGAAGCGTAGTCAGTCTTCACAGAGGGCTCCATTTTTGCCCGAACCCAAACGTGAGACTCGGGCTTCGGTGAAGGAGTGTTCGCATCGTCCTTACACACTCGGAAGACAGTGTTGGGTGGTCGACCATGGGGCGGCATTTCAGCGTAACGTGGATCCTTCCTACACTCCTTACGACGCCTCTATATTGACACGTTGTCTCGCGTTCTCGGTTGCGCCAACGTTGTTACGCGCTGCCATAGAAGTCTCTCAGCACTTGTTAGACCTCGGTGTGTGTGTGTGTGTGTGTGTGTTTCGCCGCTCGCTCGTTTTAGGACATGGGAGCGGCCAGATCAGGCGACCAGCATATTGCCGTTCACGACATCCGTTTTCGTTTCCGATTTTGACGATCGAGAGAATCAGGCTGCGACGCCGAGCATCGCGGGCGTGCGCGCAAAACTGGATCGATCCATGTGATTGTGGTGCAGCGACTAGGGTATGTGTCTATCAGGTCCTCGCGGAAGACGGCTTCCAAGAAGGATGCCTAGATACTAGAGGCGATGCTCTGCAGTTAGTATTGTGGTCTATCGCCAGGGATCTGAGAATACTGACGCTCGGCTGCATTTGTGGTCATGGTGTATCGTGGCACAGCATGTTTGCATCATCACCTGTAGTCTCGAATTCGTGTCCTGGAGTGGTGCTTTAGAGCAAGGCCGAACAAAGGGGAAGCAGGCGAGTGAGGCATGACCCGTGCACATCCGAGAAGGTTGAGAAAGGACAAGACTCTCAAGAGAGACGAGAAGTTGAGGCATTGCTGTAATATAATTTCTTGACGCTTCCCGCAACAGAGTAGGAACGAATGGCTTCCTAACAGCCCAATGGCAGCCGAAATCTGGCAAATGGCGCGGCACAGAGGAGGAAGAGCAGCAAGTCAGGAAGGAAGACTGAACATTGTCCGTCGTAAATGGAAGGACGTCAGGCCGCCCCGCGTCTTACCAGAGCCCGTCCCTCGGCATGCTCGAGCCACACACTCCGTGCCACGTTGTCCTTCTGCAACGGCTTGACAGGACACTACGCTCCATTACTGGAAGCACTTTCGCACCATGTGCAACGGCTGTGGTTGTGGATCAAATTGTGAGCATGCCTCGCTACTTAGACAGAGACTCACCTTGTAATGCAGTGCATGACTTTGCTTTGCGGCCTGGTAAGGGGTCCAGAAGGGGCAAACCACAGCTCTGGTGGGTTACAGCGTCCGGCAGAGCCTTGTGCGCGCGCCCGTCAGCCCCTTGCCCATGCTTTGAGATCCGAGAGCCTCTTCTGCCCAATGATAGCACGCGCGGACGGCGGAATGTGTGGCTGGTGCATTGATCGTTGGGCAGCAGCGGATGAGTGTTCCGGGACGATGAGATTTGCCCTGCCGCCCTCGTATAACGACTGTCCCTTTGCATGGTTCTGGCGAGGCAAGTGCGTGTGTCTATACTGAAGCAAACGATACGTGAGGTCTCGATTTGACTCCACATCTTTGTATTTGGGTTCATCGCCGCATTCCCCTGGGCGAAAGGTGCCACAGCTTCAATCACTGGCCTGGTGGCTGCCATGAACAAAAGAGCGTTAGTGACAACTATTGTTACATGTGTACCTTACACTTACAAGTGAAGGCTAGTTGCACCAAGCGAGGAGTCGTTTAATGTAGAGAGGTTGGGCTCCACGTCCATCCTTTGCCGTTCAGGACACAGCCATCCATCTCGGCAGAGCTCCATACAGCGACACATGTGGCTTAGTGAAGACGAACCACGGCCCAGACTTACACCGGGAATGACAAGTTACTGTGACCCTGACGGAGCCGACCGTGCTTTGTTATCAAAGTCTGGATGTCTTGTTGTCGAATTGAACACGACCCCACCCGTGGCCGCATTCTACGGGACCACACACCTGCCCTGCGTGCGAAGGCCGACATCGACCAGACCTGCAGCGGGAGAAGGTCAGGTACAGCGCGGAATCCATGTTATGAATGATTTGGGGGCGATCTCGCGCAACGCGTGGTGTCGAATTGTACTATGACAGACTTGTACAAGTGACTTCGAGGCTATCTGTTGCCCACGAAAGGTGACATGTGCGCGTCACATCCGCACCCATGACTCGCTAATGTATTGAATCGAAGACGGCAGTATAAAAATGGAGAGGATGATCAGGGAGAAATGCGATGTCATAGAACACAGGACTGTGTGATTATAAGGGTGACTCTGTGTTGTTCCTCGTCCGTAGGCAATGAAGCGTCCAACTTCTCAATCGGCATCGGGAGGGAAAAGAATGCATCTGAATACCCTGACTTAGGCGAGATATCGTTGTAAAAGGCTTCGAATACCGCGAATTCGTCGAGTGAGGCTCATGGAGACTGTTATTAGTTGGCACGGCGGTGACGGCGACCAGGGGGGCGGCTGGGGCCGCATCAAGGCCCGCATAGGGCGTGGCTTTCTTTGTGAGGGGTGTGTGTAGGAGCAAAGCCCGACGTAAGGATACCCAATCCATACGCAAAGGGGTTCCCTTCTTTCTGCGGAATCACCACCATTTGACGTCTTGTTGGCCCGTTCGACGAGGGGCGTGTTGGCAACCTAGGTCCCACCATCAATTCGAATGTCGAGAATCGCATGGGGCGAGCCCAGCCGGTGATCGAAGCAATATACCTTGAGTTGGGCAGGTATAAGTTAGCTTCCGCTTCCCCAAGACTTGAGCCGGAGTTTCCGAAGCCTTTAAGAAAGTGCCAGAACACGGAAACGCCATTAAACAGTCGGCTCTCGGTTGTGAAAGTCCACACAAACAAATCTCGAGAACGGCTCCCGTAACGACCACCTAAGCGAGCAAGGGGCTTCTGACGGCATTGCTCACTATCACAGAGCACGGTGAGTAAGTGAGAAATCCGAAGCGAACGTAGCTGATGGCTCAGGCGGCACAGACTGTAGACACCAGTCACCCTCGAAAAGAAAAAAAGTCAGCCCCCTTCGGACTTCGTGCGTCACTCCGAAGCAACGGAACAACATTATGTGCTATTTCGACCAGACTGTGTGGTCTTGTGGGTACTGGAGATGGGGCCACTTTCGTCAGCAATGCAACAAGGAATACAGGATGGGCGAGACGTGTGGTCTCAAGCTCGTTTATGAGACCAAATACGAGCAGAGCCACTGCCGGCTGTGTCACGATATCGAGAAGAAGATGCGCCGGTGCGACAAGATGCATCGAGATGTCCAAAGATGGCAGAAGGAGGGGAACAGAAGCGCCACCATTGAACGAACGAGCTCCGAAATGCGGGAAGTCCAGGGCCAAATTGCCCGCATGCAACAGGAACATGCCAACAGGGCACGCAGTACACAGGTATGCACCTCAGGCAAGCACCTCAGGCCAGTAGCACAAGGAAGGATGAGGTGGCGGGTCCTTACCGCACGCCGAGGCTTTGCTAATCACTCTTCTGCAGTGATGCCCTTCGAGAAGACAGAGATGCAACAAGTGTTCGACAGGAAGACTGTGACAAGGAAACACATGTTGCACGTCTGTCGACGCTCACCAAGGAGTATAGGCGCAGTGGGAGGTTGTGCTGGATGGATCATTCATCGGGGCCGTCCAGGACACTATTGAGGTAAATCGGCACAGACCGGCTTGCCGTTATTGTAAAATTTCGTCACTTTTCACGTATTGGGGGACAGAGCCTCGGCGAAGGTTCTGCCATACACATGGCCATATTGCGCGCAGCGACGGCGGTACTTGAACGCAAAGAAAAGGGCCACAGCCTGCGATCAGAGCCAGCTTGTAGCCATACTGCGAGTCTGTGAGCATCACAAGAATCCAGAGAATCGCATTGAACCACTGTGTCGTCCACTGAAGGGCACAACCAATCGAAGCGGGGCTAGGATTCCTGGACACAACCTGCTGCAACGACCTTTGCAAGGCATGATGACGATGAACCCCACGCTGTGGGGAGGGCAGTCCTCAGACTTGCCACCTTGCGTTGTCAAGTATTCGTGAGACCATGTGACCGCGGCGAAGCCAGGGCTTGTCAAGGCCACGATCTTGAGTTTGAATGCGTTCGAAGCTCGCTATTCGTTGCTGGCGCGTGGCTGGTGAGGACGGACCATAACGTGTGGGTGTTCATGTGCGTAAAACGGACCCAGTCATCGGGCAAGGGGTGCATCTCTGATTCTCCCGCTCACTGACTTCCCGAATGATCAGTGGTATCAGAGCATAAGCTCAGTGTGCAGGATGTAGCTCCCTGCTGAGATAAGATAGGCCTAGACCATTGGACACACAGTCGAACGAGCTGGAAGACATCTCCCGAAGAGCCAGAGCCACAACTCATCAAGAGACTAACTTGAGAGCGTCGCGACGTGTGGGGACGCACGCGTTTGAGGTACTTCATGGTTCTTGGTAAGAGTGGCCGCCATTCTGACCTGTCACAAGCACATGATCTGGGGCCGCCTCCACTCCTGGAGAAATGCATGAGAAAAGCCACCAGATCGCAGCTTAAAAGCCACGAAGAGGGTGTACTGTGCATTCCCTCACTGCTATTGAGATCGAGGCGTGGCAGAATGCTGTTGAGGTGGTGAACCCGATAATTTGGTAAAAAGGAGCGGGAAGCCCCCCTCATCCTTGTCAATCCACCCCTCCCCTCCCAAGCTATGCATCGGTGAAGACGGTGCGAGCCGTGGCCGGGGGCCCGCCAGCTAAAATGGGGACCAGCGTCATGCTAGACAGTAGAGGTAAGTGCTAACGCCCTCCACTGTGGCCATGCGCACGTGTCTCGTGCTCAGTGGGCGAATTAGGATGGTATTGCGAAGTTCTTCGTCTTATTCTGGGGCTGTGCTGAGGACTGGACGTGAGAGTCGCAAAACGGGCTTGTGTGAGCGAGCAGGCATACAATGGTCGCAAGCGAGCGCGAATCGCGAAATGACGGTGAGAGACACATGTATTAGTGCGTTCGGCGGGGTTGCAGGTGATCAACCAGAGGGGCATAGGTAATCATTTCCCATGTGCCATTGGAATCTACGAAGGCAGATCCCCCGCTACTGTGATTTGCACCGATTCGAAGCTTGCAGTGTTCGGCATATTGCCTGGGTATCAAGATCGATTATGTGGCATTGGCCGTATTGCCGGGCCTGCCACAGGAGTCATTGTGCTATGTATTATCGTGAAGCCACGCTGAACAAAGAAAAGATTGTGTCGTCGAGGGTGCCGTTCGCGATGTGTTCGCTCCAATTGGCTGGTTCGTGAGGTTGAGCTTGCCTCAGGCTGTGTGTCGAGATCATGAGACTACCTCATGGCTGCGGCAGCATCTGCAAACGTTCCGACAAGAGGTCCCTCGTCCGCGGGTGGTCGAGCTACCGCCGAATTGTTCGTTGAATTGTCGCCAGTGTCTTCCTCTCCCATCCAGTCAACCTTGACTCCAGCTGTACCCGCCTCGTCTTGGGAGTCTAGGCGCGAGATGAGATGCTGGTACCTAGCGACACGGGCACCTTGACCAGCATATCCGAAAGCGTTCGAGCTCGTTCGTGTCGAACTTTCGCCAGGTGTAATCTCGAAGATGTCGACCATGTTGCTATGATGGATCAGAATACGCGAAATTGCAGAGGACGAGATCCATGCCACTTACTTGGAAGTCTTTGCGACAACGCGTTGCAAAGCTTCGCTTTCACGTTGAGCCTCCAATGTGTCGTCACTGTTCAAAGCAGCGTCGCCAAAGCTGCCGTACTGCGGCCCGTTTGCGTCATCATAGAGAAGGCGATTTTCCTCATCCTGGAAATGTCAGCGCAGATCCACAACGACCACCTGCGAAAGGGCTACACAAACATCGTCGTATGCGTCTTTGCTGCGCTGTCCGAGACACGACGAGCACGCACCCATGTTTGCGAATTCGTCTAAAGCTCCTTATGCGCTCGGTCGAGTTTGTAGGTGCAACTCGAGTCGCTTGAGAACTGCTGGTCTCTCACGTCATAGCACGGAAGCTGTGTATGAATTGGCTGTTCTCCGTCCGCCAAGTCTGGTCGCGAAAGTCGGAATTGGATGTCGTCTACCGATGTAATGATGGGTGAACTTGCGATTATTGCTGAGCTGCTTGAAGCTGCAAGTGGGTGGGGCTCGGCTTTCCGCGTGTGTCGGACACGGAACAACACGCGGACCGGCTGGCTGACTCATCTTTGTTGTCGACCGTGGCTCCCACTGGAAGTCCGGTAAGTCTCAGGTCTTAACCTCCCTCGTCGTTGTCTTCATAAACATGTTCCCTTTCTTCATCCCTGGTCGACAAGGAGCTTCTGCTACAATACTATCGACGAACCAAAGACATCAAAAATACTCTTGCTGTAACTTTGTAGTGACGGATGAGACGTTCAAATCACCGCGGCATCCCTCCGCCATGTGACTTCAACCGAGCCAGGACTTCGTCCCTGTTGCCCACCCGTAATGCATCGCGGCCCTTGCTATATCTTGGCCGGAGAACCTGCAGCGCCCTGAAGGGGTCTGCACCAGGGCGCGCCATGGCTACGACATTGCCAGGCCATATTCCGTTTGCCCTGAGCAGTGCCCCTTCAAAGCAGCCCTTCCAGGATCGTTCAAGTGAACGGCAAAAGAAGGGTTCCGCGATGCATATAAAGACAAAGAGTGTATCCTGCTATCACCGACTTGTCATCACTCATCACTCACCTTTACTTCACAGTCCTCTTTAGCCGTCACTAACAGGCAGGACACCGTCTCAACATTTCATCTACAGCATCTACACCTCATCATGCTCAGACATATCCTTCTCGCGGCATTGCCGCTTGTGAGCTCGGCGGAGCTTGGCCAAAAACAACAGTTCCCACGAATGGTGGATGGTCAGATGTGCTGCCCATGCCCTGCTGGTGCTGGCAACGGCCAAGGCCAGGGTGATGCTGTGACCGTTTACGTGACGAAGGGCGCGGGTCCTCCCACTGTGACAATCACAATGGACCCGGCGTCTGCCGCGAACCCAGCCGAAGCGACTGTTACCTACTACCGCCCTCCTGGCGGTGGTCCTGCGATCGGTGACGTCGATGGAGACGGTGACGTTGACGCGGACGATGCAGCCCTCGCAGAGACTATCGGAGACCTTGACGGCGACGGCGACGTTGACATGGATGATGCGGCTTTGGCCGAGAAAGGAGGCAACGGCGCCAACGGTGCCACTGGTACTGATGCAACAGGTACCGATCCTGCAGCCGCTGGAAATGGAGGCAATGCTGCCGGTAACAACGGCCTCGGAGGTGCTGGAATGGGCAACGATGCTCTCGCAAACGACCCCGCTACAGCTGGAACTGGCAGCAATGGCCTCGGTGGCGATTCCACCGGGACAGATGCTCTGGGCAACGATCCTACTGGCAACGGAGCAGGTGCCAATGGCCTCGGAGAGGACTGCAACGACATGGATGGCACCGCCGCTGGTACGAACGATGGTGCGGGAGCTGGTAATGGTGCTGGCAACGACGCCACGGGCACTGATGCCTTGGGCAACGATCCTGCCGGCGCTGGCACCGATGCTACTGGTACTGATGCTCTCGGCAATGATCCTGCCGGTACTGGAGCTGGTAATGCAGGCACTGCCAACGGTGGGAACGCGGCCGGTACTGGTGCTGGTCCAGCTGGTCCCGGTGCAGGCTCGGATGCCACTGGAACCGATGCTCTCAGCAACAACCCTTCTTCTGGAAACGCTGGTACCGGTTCGGGTCCGGGCGGTGCAGGTAGCGATGCCACCGGCACCGATGCTCTTGGTAACGATCCTGCTGCTGGAGGCGCCGACGCCGGCACTGGCCCGACTGGTGCTGGTCCAGCTGGTCCCGGTGCAGGCTCGGATGCTACTGGAACTGATGCGCTCGGTAACAATCCAGCTACAGGAGGTGCTGGCACAGGTGCTGGTCCGGCTGGTGCAGGTAACGATGCGACTGGAACTGATCCCACAGGCAACAACCCTGCTGCTGGAGGTGCTGGAACAGCTGCTGATGGTCCTGGTTCCAATGGTGCTGATGGTGCTGCGGACAACGGCCTCCTCACTGAGACAGTCTACGGCATGGGCGGTGTCAAGACGATTACTGTCACAGCTGCTGGTACTAAGCCCTCTGCCGGTGCTGGTGCTGATGCGGGTGCTGGTCCTGGCGCTGGCCCTGGCGGCGCCAATGCTGGCGACAGCGATGAGCTCGCCAACGGTGGAGATGCGGGCGCAGCCGGTGGTGCGGGTACGGATGGCCTTGTCGAGACTGTCACCGTTCAACCTATGCCAGAGAAGAGCCCGGGCGCCGCTGGTGCTGGCACAGACCCTGCTGGCAACGCCGCAGCTGGCGAGAACGCGGGTGAAGATGCTCAAGGCAACCCCAAGCCGACCGACATTCTTTGCGACCCCGTCAATGCCTCGACCAGCGTCGCAACTGTCTACAACACAGTCGTGGTGACTGTCGGCGCACCAGCCGCAAAGGTCGCCAAAGCTGCCGCTCCAACAGCCACACCCAGCAACGTCGAGGGCGGCGCTTCAGCCAGGAAGGCCAGACGGTCCTGGTGGTTCCCCAGCAAGGCTTAAACAACAAGAAGAACAAGATTGAGTATTCACGGAAGGCGTTTAGGATTGGGGTTTCTTTTATCATGTTCTGCTGATGACTTTTGTACACTTCTATGCACCTTACGGTAACTCCTAATTCCTAATATCACACTTATACTTCATATCGGAGAGTCGTCTCGCTTGCAACTTACGACTTCAAATTGCCAAATATTCATCTTGAAGTAACTGAATAAGCTCTACTTCACTCCCAATTCTCCTTGATAACATCAACAATAACCCCATGATCATCCCATTGCTTCAGCCCACTTACAACCACAACCGCAACAGGCCCCTCAACACCCTTCACCCTAATCGGCACACCACCGCCATGAATAGCATACTGCCCGGCCTGCTCCGGTCCCATCCCCATCTTGCTCGCAAAAGCCGCCTCATCACCCGCATACTTACAATGCAGCAGCCAAGTACTACATCCAAACCTCAACACCGAATTTCGCTTCCTCTGCACCCAGCGCTCGTTATCGGGCGTGGTACCTGAGCCGGTGGCGCATTGAAAGAGGATTTGGGAGCTGTTGGCGAGGGCGATGGAGATGACGGTGGATTTCTCGGGTGCGAGGGTTTTTAAACGCGCATAGAGCATGTGGCCGAGATCCCAGGCATCTTCGGTCGTGAAAGACTCGAGAGTAAAAGAATCTCCATCTGCCTTCAATTCCTCGACCTGTTTTCTGTAATCAGCTTCGTCCAGAGGGTGGTCCAATGACGTCAAACTTACATCCTTCGAGGGCATCGTGAAAGGCCTAGCTTCCTGCGGTTCGCGCAGGGCTTTCAGGCTCTGCTCAACACCAGAGCCGGCGGAGGTCTTGCGCTTCCAGACTTTTTGAGACATTTTCAGCTGTTTGTGATGGTGTTCTTTGTGGAGAAGATGCGTGAGGAGGTCTGCTTCTCACAATCGGGCCTACATCCAGTTTCCAGACTGGACAGCTGCCATCACGTGATGCGGCTAAATACAAGTAACATAAAACAACAGAGAAGGTGTGGAAGTTAATAATTTTCTTGTATATGCTCTAAACCATAGCGCAGAGAGAGAATGAACCCGAGCCCATCCTGCGTTTCTGCGAAAGCAATATTCGCGTACCCAACCATGTCTCCTGCTCATCGCAGTAGTCGACACGGACCAATCGACGACGAAAGCGCGAACCATGACAGGATTCTATTTCGGAAAGTTCACATTAAATTCATTAGATACAATTGTGAGATTCGCCAATCCGCAACTACAAGCTTTCTGGACCAGAACCTTGAATCATCCTTCATTTCGCCGTCATGATGAACGGTTCCAGAAACATCACCAACCCAACTTATCTCAAGCAACGCTGGAGGGCTCCATCTCCCTCTCCGGCACATGCTCGCGCTCCTGGTATGCGGGGTTCTCTTTGTAAAGAGGCTCGCACACGGCGTCCTTCCTCATGAAGACGTAGCGACGGATAGCCCATGGAGCGACCTTGCCCAGCGCATGCGATGCCATCTTCCGGTTCGGAACGGCAAAGACATAATCCAATTCCTCGAGCGTCTTCTGCTTAGTCTCGGGGAGGAAGAGGAAGATAAGGAACCAAGCGACGAGGTTAAGTCCTGCGTAGAAGCCGAAGACACCAGTGGGAGTCATGGCCCGTAGCATACGCGGCAAGGAGATGGAGAGGACCGAAGCCCAAAAGTTGTTCGTCGCGACAGCCCAGGCCATGCCGACTTCACGATGTGACAGAGGAAAGACCTCGGCAGAGTACTGGAAGGGCACAGGTCCCTCGCCTAGAGGGGTCAGCCATGTGAACACTGGAGTGCATGTCAGGGAAGAGAAGCACTTACCGGGTGAGTAAAAGGCAGCGAAGATATACACAAATGTGGCCACAAGACCTAGACGAAGTTTGCTGTTCTCAACGCCCGGCTCAACTAGGTAACAACAGCCAGCAACAAGCAAGCTCCAGAACATGTTCGGGAAAGTGAACAAGAGAAGGGAGCGGCGTCCAAAAGTGTCAATCGTGAAGATAGCTGGCCAGGCGAACAAGAAATTGATCAGTCCAAAGCCGAAACTAGCCCAAAGAGCCGTGTACGCGTCAATACCGCTCGCTTCAAAGATAGTACTGCTGTAAAACGCGATAATGTTGATACCGCACATCTGCTGGCCGATCATAACGATTCCAGAAGCCCATGTCGCGCGCCTGATGCGAGGCACGGTAAAGAGCTCACCGAATCGGGTAACGAAACCAGCCGATGTCTTGAAGCCAGCTTCCTCGACCATGATCTTCTCTTGTTCAAGAAGACAGTGGCTATAATACAAATCGCGGGCCGCCTGCATTCGGGAGTTTCTCAATCTGCACAGGGAGTGGTATGCATCATTATAGCGATTCTTACTCATGAGCCAGCGGGGAGACTCTGGACACATAAAGACGAATAGCACAAGAGGCACTGCCGGGATGAATGCAGAGCCAAGCTGGAGACGCCATGAGATGTTGCCAGTCTTTCCCACCGCGAGGTTCGCGCAAGTGCCAGCGAAGATACCTGCGTTGTTAGCCGCCTCACTTTGCAAATCGGGGTAGAAGAAATGGAGACTTACCAAAGGCGGTCCAAAGTTGCCAGGACATGGTCAAAGCACCTCGGATTATAGCAGGAGCGTTCTCGGACGAGTAGACTGGGACTGTGACTTCCTTGAGACCCATTCCAATTCCAAGCAGCATGCGACAGGCGAGAAGTTGACCCCAAGTTTGTGACACAGCCATACCAAACGGAGCAATAAGCGAGAAAATTGCGCCAATCCAGATCGTGACACGGCGACCAAAGTAGTGGTTCAAGGGGTCGGAAGCCCATCCCGAGAAAATCCAAATGGTGATATAAGGCATAGCGTTTATGAGGCCTTGAATCCACTGATTTTTGGCGCAGGTCCCAGCGTTGGCGTCAGGTCCGCAGGAGGAACCGGCAGTATTTGGGATACCTAGGGCATCTGGAAAGGACAAGTTGGCACCGTTGGACCCGGTCTGGTCCCATCCCTGAATGGCGGCGGCGACCGAATTGAGGATAATGGTCAGGTAGAGAGCCTTTGGCTGCTTCCAGCGACGAGTGACCTCCTCGCGTAGCGCGGCACGATCCTCATCATCGAGGCCCTCTTCGGACTCCATGCCGGCGGGATTCTGGGCGACAATTGCGCCCTTGCGAAAGTATTGGAGTTCCTCTTCGGGAAGTCCTTTGGAACGATGGAATTCGGCAACGTTCTTCAGCAGCTGGGAGCGGGACAGATCGTGGAGCGGATTGCGAATTTCGCCTTGGAGGTTCGCAGCCAGGTCATTGGCAATTGACTTGCGGCGTTCGTGCTCGAGACTACTGTCCTCCTTGGTGGGAGGGCTTCGGTCGCCGGTAGAGTGCGCTCTATTTTCTAATGGTCAGTCAAACGAACACTTAGGATGATCACAACTTTGTTCAACGCCCGAGATATCCGCAGGGATTGCAATTGCCCACGCGCAACGCTTTGCATCCGAACCTTTGGCATTCAGGGCAGCGAACAGCTGTCGCAGTGGAGACAGTGACACAACATAAAAGAACCAGTAGTTCCTTGGGTAGTGGACTTACGCATCCTCAGCGTGAGAAGCAGTGGTGCCCGGCTGGTCACCGGGGAACTTCACCCTCTTCTCATCTTCCAACGTCATTGTAGCTTTAATGCGGTTGCAGTGTAGGTGACGGAGTTTGTCAGGTATGGTATGATGTACGTAGCCGCTTGAGAGATGGCAGGCGTCGACTTCAAGTCGAAACGTATTGTTGGGGACAGAGGCAAAGATCTGTCTCGAGATGGCGGTGGGCGTTGGACAGCTGTTATATACAGCTGCCAGCAGCTGTCCGCTGCGAGCCTCGAGGTGAGCTCGGTATCTACGGAAGGAGCTATGAGCACACACCCCTTCCTACGAGCCTTGCATCTGCTGCCCCTCCCGCAGGACTCAACTCACCACCCGTCTTTCTCTCCAGAATCACTAAGCATGACTAGGAGATCGGCATCGGCGAGAACAGCTTAAACGCGCCAGAAGAACCCCAGCGAGTGAGACACTCAGGGATCCCCTCCAGATGTGGGTGTGGTGGGGACGAGAGAGCGAGACTAGGACGAGCCCATGGTAGGGTGGCTAACCAAAGTCTGGGGTTTCTTTGGGATGCTAATCGTCAGCACTGCATTGTGCAGATGGAGTCACATCATCATGCAGACAGAGGCTAACAGCGCTGTGTGGATGTCAGGAATGCGATGGTTCGGGCCCGCACGAGCTCTTCTCACTACCGCACACACCACGCACTACCAAACCCAAGCGGAACTCGGATGGGCGCCACAAAAGGCTGCTGGAGCCTCATTCCTCGTCAGAACAGCTTCTCAGCGGTTTGCGTTGTGCTGCTTGCCAAACGCCATTCGGTTTTGAAACGGTCTTGCGCGAAAAAGAAGGCGAGCCTGCTGAACACGGTACCCTGAGATCACAGTCTGCAGGCTCGACTGCGAAAGAACAGCCACTTACACCGCTGCATCGCCAAGACGGCCCAGATCGGCAGATGGATGCTCTCCGACAAAGCTATACCTCATCGGATACGGATGGATCCTGTCAGAACATGCGGCCGACAAATCAAGTGCGACCATCCACTCTCGATCACAGGCATACCCAGGCACTGTCGTGACGCCACTATTGGTGTCTAAACGCCCTTCTGCGTGCGGTCAGTAGAAGAACTTGTCAGCACGAAACTTCCTTGACAAAGACGACGCTCAAGAAGTTTTGCGTAGGAGCATTCGGCCCTTTGGACTGAGATCATTTCAGACCACGCGACCAGGTAGGACTTCTTCACGACAGAGTTGGCCAGTTAGCCGGTGCTGCAACAAGCGTCCGATCCGCTCGGCGATGCCGTCATTGGCGCCCGCGTGAGTCTGGGGAAGCTTGGGGAGTGCATTCCCACGGGTTGCTTAGTCCTTCACACCCTCACCCTTCTTTCAGGGCGCTCAGCAGCCCGTACTTTGCAGAGACCACGAAATGGAATGCCCACATGGTCTAGTGGTTCTCAGTAACTCTCATGGTAAGCGGTCGGCACGAGAACAGGTTGAAAGACCATTGACGTCCCTTCGTCGCAGACTTCTTTCGGCCGATGTCAAGACGACGATTGGTCCAGTCCTGTTAGTACGTCTTTTGGGACGATCATTGACACTGCGACTCCTAAACGTGGGCAAGAACCCGCCAGGTAATTGCCGTCTCACCACATCATTCCGTATCCCCAGTAAGATTTTCCTTTTGGCTCTTTTTACTATGACCATCTGATCAATGTTATTCCCAGTTGCTTTACCTCGATTGGCTAGCTGACACACGCCCCTCACCTTGTATACATGTGGCGCGGATCAGTCGGCAAAGTCGGAGGGGTGATCACAACCATGCGAACCCCAAGTATTGGAGCAGCCTCTATTTCCGGAAAGGGCTACACTAGACCAGCCTTTCAAGCTCACAGTGACGGTTGGGGCACAGGAAGAGAGAACTTGTTTGCAGCCTTTCGCGAAATCGAAGAGATCATGGCAAGACCCATCTTGTCGATCAGGAGTCCGAGGTCGCCTTTTGAGAGGCAGCGAGAAAATACTCTTGCGAAAATGAGCGTGAACACCCTTGCCTTCTGAAAAGGCACTGAGGCTCACCTTGGGTGCTGGAATCATTATCGACAGTCAGACCTCAACGGCTAGATTGGAAAGCATTCGACACAAAAGCAATTCGACTGCCGCCTTCGTCTCGAGCTAGCGCATGGCGACCGTTGACACCTCGTTTCAAGCTGCCGCGCTCCTCCACCTCAGCACACCCTCTCCACATGGCGGATCTCGGTCCCGTTGTACACAAATCTAGGCAACAGTATTTTTCGATCTCGGATTGGATGTACAGTTTGTTGAGTTTGTGTTTGGAGAGCAAGTGAGGAGCGAGTCTGGGGCATATCGCTCTTGTGTGCGGAGTAGCTTCGCCGCTGGTGGGAATATCGATGCTAGTAGTACCGGCCGAACAAAGTGACAAAAGGCCCCTATGGACTATTTCAAGAGCTCAATTATCTGTGGATCCCTCCAGGCAGCAGTATTCTTCACAGATTTGCTTCCAGCTTCTCCTGTCCCGAGCGATGCCGCAACAAAGGCTTAGCCCAAGACTGTGTGTCTCGTACATACTCAGCGACAAGCAGTTTCACCGCGCTTGAGTGAGATCTCCATCATTGCCTGGCTCAATGCGTACTAGTAGAGAATACAAGAGTATCCTATTCTATCGACTCAGCTACAACACACCAAGGAGAAGCTGAGAGGTCGTCTTGGTTACAGCACTAGATCGAAGAAGCACGATGTTGCAAGCGACAGGTGGATTTCGCAGCTAACAGTTCTCGAAATTCGCCGTGGTCATGGCTGCGCGGCTGAACTTGTTTACAGCCCATTAACCTCAGATGGGAATTATCCATCGTCCGACCTGAAGCAACCACTCTGGACCGCCGCTAGGAGGAGGATCTATGTGTTCTCAACCACGCATCATTGCATATATAGAAATTGGCTTCGATTCCGGCTGGTACTGACAACAGATGATCCGATGTTGGACTCCCATGACCCATGCTAATGTCCACGCTGGACTCGGACTTGTGAAGTCTGATGTTTGTTCCTCCACATTACCAGCAATTCCTTGCTACAGGTACATGGAAAGGTCAACCGCACTACTTGCGAACAAGTTCCATTGCTGGATGGTGGACATCTGCATTCTCTTACTCGACTTAAAGCTTACTTGCTCCCGCTTGTCTTGGAATCCCAAACTTGGAGATGTCCTCCCCCGTCTTCCCATCTATCGCCAGCTCCGCCAGAACGCGACCAATCGCCGGAGCAAACTTGAAGGCATGTCCACCGCCCAGTCCGAGAATGATGTCCTTGTGCTGAGCCAGCGGGCTAATGATGAACTGTCGATCTGGCGTGATTGCGTATTGGCACGTCACTGTGCGAAGCGCCTTCCCCCGCCCAGGAATAAGTGCATCAGTCAACTTCTCCGTGTCGCTGAGGATCTTCGGCGAGGGCTCAAAGGTACGTTCTTCGGGGGTCATGTAGTTGCAAGCCATATCCTGACCGATCTTGATTGTAGGCTCGCCGTAGGTCGGAAAGCCATAGTAGTATTGACTCCCGGCCCAGATCCAGACTGGGAATTTATCGGGTGCGAAGGCTTCTACTTTCTCGGGTTTGAAGTATGTAACCTGCTCTTGCATCACCGTGAGGGGGATCTCTGAGCCCAGTGGCTTGAGTAAGCTGTTGGCCCATGCGTCTGGTGTGAGGATGACCTTCTTGGCGTGGAAGCGACCACGAGACGTTTCGACCATGACTCCTGTTGTGTCTGGTACCAGTCGATCTACTCTGGTGTGCTCCTTTAGTACCGCACCGTGCGCACGCGCCTGGTGTTGCATGGCAGACACAGATCGAGCAGCGTGAACAATGCCAGAATCCGCCGTGTAGACCGTATCGACACCATCTGGGACGCTGAACTGAGGCCATCGCGCATTAGCCTCCTCCGGGCTCAGAAGCTCATAGGGAATCTGATTCTCATCAAGACTCCGGACGAACTCCTTGGCCGTCATGCTTTCAGCAAAGGACCCGGCCTCTACCTGAGTTGAAGCGTCCTTGGACACGGTCTTGGGGAAGAAGACAACGCCGCCCGTGATCGTGAGCATCTCTATGCCCGTGGCCTCTTCGAGGTGCGCCCAGTCTTTGTACGCGGCTCTGGCTAATGCCACATACTCTGGCGACCCGTACGATGTTCTGACGATCCGGGAGGTATCGTGCGAGGCGCCGTGGACGTTTCCAAAGTCGTATTGTTCGAGGCCGATGACCTTGGCCCCCTTGAGTGAGGCGTGGAAGGCTGCGGCACTCCCCAGCACGCCCAAGCCGACGACAGCGACATCGAACTCTTCCATGGTCAGCAGATGTTGCAGTTGCTTCTCTATAACTGTCGGATGGAATAAAACACGGAGTTGCGTTGCTCACGAACCTGGAACACGGACACGTCTGCTTCGTCCCCCAAACTGGTCCTGTCCTTTTGAACAGCTTTCCCCGCATCACTACCCCGAGTTGAAGCTGGCCACGAAAAGCACTACACTACTCACAAGATACATCTCGAAACCATGTGCAACGGGAAAGTTTCCGTCCTATCTCGGCATCTCTTCATGTCGATTCCGTGCCCACCTCGACCCCGCATAAACACGGGAAGGGTGCCCGCCCCTCCACACCAGTCCACACCAGCTCCCAAGCCTCCGTGCTCGGCTACATCCTCACCTTGGCACGGAGCTCAGACTTGACCCGGTGCGTCGATTACAATTGGTTTTACCATTGGGAAGTATTTGCGGCCCAGCTTCTAGGTATTTTATCTATGGGCAAAGAGGCAGGGGTTTAGCCCTCGGGTCGTAAACACGGATCATGTGTGGCATTTAGTTCGACCATGAGACTTATAGTTGCGACTTTCTAATTAGACAGTGAGAGTCATTGTCTGATCTTCCTATCTAAAAGTGCACAAGTTATTTGCAGTCTAGACATTTGGTGCTCCATCTATATACACAAATCAGAGCTTTGCCTTTGACTCATCTTCAGAGAGCGCTCTTCGCACTGGGCCACCTCGGCTTCCATCTCCCTGGAAGACGTCTGCATCATGCTGATGTTCCGTTCTGAAGCGCCACTTCTTGGCTAGTTCCTCCGGAAGCTGTCCCTTAAGACCCTTGCTAACATATTGTCCCAATACTGGGGTTAACTTGAAAGCACTAGAACAATTGGATCAGCATTCACCAGGAAACGACTCGGGAGAAGCCAGGTTAATGGGTAACTAACTGCCCGCTCCCGCCACCGGCGATGAAGAGGTTCTGATAGTCAGGATGAAAGTCCATGATGAAGTCGCCGGTTGGGGTATCCGTATACCAACACAAAGCGAGACGATCAAACGGCCTATCAGCCAGTTCAGGGAGGATTTCTCTCAGGCCGTCCCTTAGGCGCTTCACCCCATCTTTCGGGGCAAAGTTCTGCCTCTCACGAGCTGCAAACAACGGAGGGCTTGACACAGAATACTGGACCTGCCTCGTCTCGAACGCGCTGGGTGACCTTGTGTAGCCCCATCCATGTATTGCAACCTTGAGCATTTTGGTGTCAGGATGAGGTGGGAAGTTGAACCAACCTGTTGCGAAGTTGATGCAGATGGGGAGGTCTTGTAGTCGCTCCATCTCATCGTCTGTCAAGCGCATATAGCCCAGGACCTGGCCCGTAGAAATCGTAGAGTTGTAGAATGGTACGAGACTCGATGCCCAGGCACCAGCGGAGAGAATGAAATGATCTCCTTTGATGATTGTTCCCTGCAGAGTCCGAGCCGCTTTAATCTTGCGCTCCGCGTCCGACTCCAGCTTGACGACAGTACCTGACCGACCACTGACAAAGGAGACCCCAAGGTCCAGACAGTCATCCCTCAACTGAGCTATAGCCTTGGCCGCATCTGCCTATCCAGCCTGCTTATTTGTGTACCTAAAGAAACCTGGTTGTGCAAGTGTGCTACTGAGAGATTTGTACATATCTCTTGCGGCGTTGGCATCTTCAAGCGGAGCCCATGGAAGGCCATGCTTGTCCAGTGCAGATGTACAGCTCTGAGTATACACGCGCCCCATTTCGCTCTCAGAATTAGAACTCAGGATAAAAGGTGATGGAAAGAATAGGTCCTTGTATTTGGGCTCCGTCCATTTTTTATATGCTTCGTAGGCGATTTTCAGGTAGACTTCGTCGCCATAATCGAACCGGATGACTCGTGATATGTCCACACTTGAACCATCGGGGACCTTGTGCTGTTAGTGGTATGAGCACAGACTGGATATGAGATCTCTTCTACATACTGGAGGTATATACCTATCGACGACGATGATGTTGGTATACCCCTCAGAAGCCAGTTGGTGCGCTGTTGACAGCCCGAAGACTCCTGCGCCGATGATGACTATGCGATCTGACGTGTCCATGCTGACGTGAAGACGGTGGTGATGGTAGTTTTCTTCTCTGATGACACTTTGGATAGGAGGGATATTGCAATCTCGGTTAGCTTCTACCAACTCACTTATTCTGTTTCTAGAAATTATGACTTGACGATGAATGCTCTCAGCCAGCTTTACTGGTTATCCCCCAAAAATTGCCTAATTAGGAAACTCTTTGAGTTGAACGTCCGCCCCGGTCGGATAATCACGTGAGCGGATTCTTTCGGCTCTAAGTTCCCGAGAGGCTTTGTTAGGCTGGCTCTAGCCCCTCGGTCTTGGTGGGGAGAATAAGAAAATGGAATGAAGACTTCACGAAGCACTCGCCATGATCTGGATAGACAATCATTCGCTTCGGTCTAGTTTGGGAAAGGGGTTGCTACTTGGATGGTCCAGACCCAATAGACAAACGCACTTGCACCGAGCCTCAGGAAAAGCGACAACCCAAGAACTAGCAAATGTAAGGGTCTGTAATATACATGATCTGAAGTAAGCTGAATTCTCCGCAATTGAAGCGAGGGTTTAGCGTGCCTATCTCCCTACAAGCGTCACGTCTACACCCTCGCAGTCGGCCCAGGCGCAAGTGACACCGCATTCGGTCCCCTCCTTGCTACGTACCTAAGATGTGACGTCTCTCGAAGAAATCGAGTCCATAAGCCTACCCATAACAACGATGAATGAGAGAAAGTCCCGCAACTACCGGCGAGTATCCCAAGCCTGTGACAATTGCCGGTTGAGTACACCCTTTCCCCCCGCATGTGAGCCTTTCGTACCTATTTCGGCCGAACTGACGGGTGGCCCTTGACAGGCGCAAGAAGATACGCTGCCCGGGGCAGAGACCAAGCTGTTCAGCATGCTTGCGTCTAAGTCAGGAGTGTTGTTACAAATCTCAGGAATCATCCCTTCAATCAGGGGCTGCAAGCAGGATCGAGAGACGAATGGTAAATTGAGATGACATCCTGGGGCAGAGCGCAAGGTGGCAGGTGAATCAAGACTAATTGCTGAACAGAGTGATCGTCTTTCGCGAGTCGAACAGAGATTAGACCTCATCGTCGGTTCAATCGGGTACGTCGTGATGGGTCCAAGGGGGTTCACGCAAGGCGAGATGGCGTCGGTCCCTGTTAGTCAAAATGCTGATCTTATGGAAGCGGTCCGTCTCAAGTCGCTCAGTCCTCACAATCAGTACAATCGCCGCAGGAAATTACTCCTGCTTCTACAGCTGCAGCTCAACATGCTGGATCGCTGCCTTCACCAGGGGCCTGGTCAGCACACGCTTCACTGTAAGCCCTTCCTCTCCCCTAGTGTCGCATAAGCACTACGAGATGTCCATATCTGAATCATCACAGAGACGCTACACCGGCCGAATTCATTGATATGGCATTGCAGGTTTACTTTGAACATATCCATCGCCAACCACTATGGGTGTTTGATCAGGAGTCCGCGACACATCTGGAGACAAGTGAAGAGCTCATGTGTATTGTTCTAGCATTGAGCATCACCTGCGACCCAGCAAAGATGATGGGTGCTGATCTCAAGTCATCGAGCTTCTATGCCTCTCGCGCAAGCTCACTTGCCATGTTGCAGATTGCAAGCCAGCAGGTCCATCTACAAACCCTCCAGTGTCTGTGTCTTGTTTCCTTTTACCACACAATTAGTAAGAAGCCCGAGATAGCTTTTGGTTCGAAATCATGGAGTCATCTGCTGACAATACACCAACAGATGGGGATCTGCGCTTCGCTGGTATGAACATCACAATAGCACGGAGCGTGCTTTATTACTTGATGGAGAGCACATCAGCCGCAGGCATTGCCGACACTGATCTTTCCAAAGTCTTCTGGAGTCTGACATGTCTAGAAGCATTCCATGGCCTTCCTAATATTTCACCATCTATCCCGGGTCATATCAGCAGTCCCAAACTGTCAATATTGGAGTCGGGGTCCGTGTCACTAGATGGCGTACCACTGCCTGAGACCTTTGACCCGACCCAATGCGCATCTCGATACGATGATCTAGATGACATGTGGTCACAAAGTTTGCGATTTTGCAGTCTATGGCAACAGACTCGGATATATGTCTCCAAATGCATAGCAGGACTCACTGAAGCGCCGTGGCAGCCGACATCAACATATACCAGGCTATGCTCCCACATCATGGACCTCGAGGAGATTTGGCCCAGGCGCTTAAGTTACAACACAGCCAAATTCCAAGACCGCTTGCCACAAGAGATCGAAGCGCACAGGCTGACATGGTTGCCGTGGCTAAAGGTACAGGTCATGTACCATACCGTACACTGTGTGATGAATCATCCGTTTCTTTACTCTTTGGAAGGGACGAAGACAATTTGTCCCACAAATACCTTTTGGAGAACCTCCTTCGAAAAGGCCCTGCGGCACTGTACCTGGGTGTCACGACTCATCCGCCTCGCAGGGGAGAAAGGACTGAGCCTAACTGATCCGTTCTTTGCCCAGGCTGCGGGCGTCGCAGGGAGCTTACACCTTTATTGGATGCGTGCCATGGATGATGCTGTGAGGGAATCTGCTTCTAAGAACTTGAGAATCTGTCAGACGCTTATCACGTCCATGGCTGCGCACTGGCCAGTCTGTCGATCAATTGTACGTCACTTGAATCTCTCATCTCAAGGACAAATTACTGACTTGTATTTCCTTCGACGTAGGAGAGGGCTCTCAACGTCTTGGTGGACTCACTGGCCAGCTCCTACGACGCATCCGGGCCAGCAAAGTCCACCATCATGGGGCCGCTATCAGTGATGTGGACATTGTTGGACATCTCAGCACCCCAGTTCCCCAACTACCCAGGGGGACGATCCCAGCAAAAGGCTGTCTGGGCAGGCAGTGTAGACTTCCGAGGAGAGACACCTGTTGGCGAAGATGCGGACATGACTACCGGCTCGAGGGACCTACGCGAGTCGACTGCACGCTATGCCTCACCACCGCAATGGGCTTTCTCGAGGCTGCAGGACGCGGAGGCAGCGCCTAGACCTGTCGAGTGTCCTGGGCAAAGGTTCACAGAGCGTGTGAATGCCGATTGGACGGATCCGGCTTTAGCTGGGACTATTGCGTTGCCCCAGGAGGATATCATCCTTGTCGACCCAACATGGGGTCCCTTGGAGTACATGATGCGCCTTGGAGATACTGCGTCGAGTTCATTGGATCCGTGGGACTTTGGAAACTTGTGATCTGTAAGTTGTCACACCTTGTCTTGGTGATCGGAGACATTAGGTGCGACATGGTCCTAAACCAGAGCAAGTTCACAGCCCAATGATACTTAATGGATAGACTGGGCAGATTCAATGGTGTCTATGGACGAATAGTGTTTGGTCTTGAAGGCCTTGTGCAACCTTGCAGCATCGGAACCTCTGACTATTGAAGACGTGATTGATGCAACTCGAGCTTGTACTTGGCTGAGCAACATATCACCTTCATCATATCACCTTCAAATCAGGTCATGTAGGCTTACAGCGTTCACTCCTACTGTGTAATATAATACACATTGACAATCTGTTCAATGCCAACTCGATTGAATCCAAGATATTCAGGACGTCCAAGGTATGGGGCCATTAGAGAACTATGATGCACTCTTTCCAAGGGGTTCAAATGATAGACAGGCAGAAACAACAGCCAGCAGGAGGAACAGCCCTGCTGAGATGTACAATGGCGTGGACGTGGTAGAGTCAGCCGTCACCGAGATGACAGCGGACATTAACCCCATGACCCTGTTGAGGGCAACTGCGATGCCATTACCAGTACCACGATGGGCTGACGGAAATGTCTCAGCTGTGTAAGCGTAGAGCGTGCCGTAGTAGAGATTGATCGCGATAGCTGGTTCAAACGTGTCAGACTCAGTACCCATTCCGCATCTATCCGTTTTCTCTCTCTCACTTTCATCGAGTCATTAACTTACAGATTGAGCTACTCAGCGCGAGGTTTTGAGTTGGGGTCTTGATAGCTGTGTATCCAAAGAAGAGGATCGCAGTCAGGGTAGCGCCGATTGCCATTGTATAACGGCGGCCAAGCCACTTTACCTCGACCATACCAGCGGCAATGAGCGGACCAAAGACAGAACATATGTTGGTGATGGTGTAATCTCTCCATGTCTCCGTAAAGGTCGGCTGATAGTCTGGTACTCGGCTTGACAGGAGAACTCTGCGTTGAGGCCCGTTAGTGATGAGCATGGAATGGAATGACAGACCGTCTAAGACAGAAAGGCACTCACGGTAGGTAAAGGAAAAACAAAGGATAGCCAAGGCCGATTCCCATCCAGGAAATCCAGATCATCAAGGTCGACATGGCAAGCCTCCTAGTTGCAAACAGGCCTCTGACTTGGTGGATGAGAGTTGAAATAGCACGCTGTCCTTTGGATTGATGCGAGGCCTTCTCTACCTGATGGACCTGTCCACAAGCCTGTAGAGATGCGAGAGTCAAGGAGCAAGGCCGATTATGCTTCTTGGCGATGGTAAGGAGTGTAGTGACGAGCTTCTCATCCTGACCTGTTGCAACGAGGTACTTTGGTGTTTCTGGGAGGCGCATGACAAGGAGCCGCAAGGCTGACATGACAAAGACAACAGCCCCGCCGGTGAACATGATGAACCTCCAAGCCTTGTTGTTCTCCCATGTGCATTCGGTAGTGCACGACCATTCACTGCGAGCTATACATTGTTAGCATGTTACTTTGCTTTAAGAAGCGAGCAGCAGAGCAGCAGAGCACATGACTTACTGTAGAAGCCCCAGGCAATGCCACCAGCTGCAGCCTGGCCAATTCCCCACCAACCCGCCATGGCCGTAATGACCCATTGCTTGGAAGACGGCGTAAACTCCAGCATGACGGTGGGATCCAGGACTAGATTTCCCCCTGCCCCAAAGCCCAAGACAGCAATGAAGACAGAGAAGAAGACCCAGTTTGTTGCCGCCCCAGCGATGATGGTTGCCGCTGAAGCAAGGAACAGCGTGACGTTGAAAGCAGTCCTACGTCCAATGCTGTCTGCGAAGAAACCCCAGAACAGAGCACCCACTAGAAGGCCACTATATAAAGCCATGGTCGACCCTGTCCTGAAGCCACCGTTGCCGATCTCGAGATAAGCTTGGCCTGCGGCAACGCTTTGTAGAAAGGCTACTAAAGAGTCGACTGCGTACCCGAAACCGCTGAGGCAAGACAGAGCAGTGTGGAATCTCGTCCATCCGATCTCGTCTATAGCCTACTCAACATAGATTAGTAAATTCTTCGTTGTTCATAGTCAATACGAGACTGCTTACAGCATTGAGGAGTCGCGTTTTGGCAGCAAGGACGGGGTCAACCACGTTACCCATTAGGTCCGAAGTAGTGGCATTGTCAGAAATGTTGTCAGCTTGAGCTGCTATGTGCTTATCGTCGTAACTATCCGCCGTAGCGATCTTTGTATTGCTTTCCATAATTGAGGCGTTGGTAACGGAGAGTTTGTAGATAGGTAGGCTGAGGCCAAGATCTGAAGGAGCAATGAGGAAGGAAGTTCAGCAACTTATAGCTCTTGTCCCGTTCAGTCAGTAGTTAGTACCTCCAAGGCCTATCTCTATGAATGACTCTGCCACCGCATGAACGGGTCCAGAGATAGAGCTAGTGCCCTTAGCCTTTCCCCCAGCTTACAAGCGAGTCCACCCATACCAAAGAAGACGCGGGGTAATTAAGTGACGCTTCACGCGAGAGAGGCTGATAGCAAACAATATTATATGCCTTGGCAAGACAAGGACTAGCTGTGAACGTCGTAAAGCACGATGGGTGAGTTGGAAATCAGGGACCTTGGTATAAGGTGTATTGCTGCAGAAGTGAGCTTGAATATAATCGATTATACATCATCAACAACCGATCATATGCGCTCGCTTATTTGCAAAGAACATATGCCTAACTCGGACAGATTAGAAGCCGATGCATCCTATCAAACGCGAGCATTCGCAACATTTCCTGGTGATTGGCGCGATGCGAAACTTCTACCCCAAGCCTGCTGAAAGGTCAGGCTCATCTCCTGTCTCTATCCAGGCTGGACAGATGTCGTTGTCTCGTCTAACCTTATCCTCTTCAGGTTTTAGTGTGGCACTCTCCCCACGCGGATTCTCATCCGACACGGAATCTCAGCCGGGACGGATTCTCCTCCCAGTGGAGACCAGCTGACCAAAGAATCCATTGTCGGCGCAATGGCATCGTGACCGACGTGACTAGAGCCCCGGACGCCTAATGATGGGAATTGGTCAAGCTAATAATAAGGATACATCGTAGTCGAATACAGCATGTAAGCTTACATGCCATGGCTTACTTGTATAAGCGGGAGCCTGTTACAGCCTCGTCCAGCGACACATGTCAACGAGCTCAGATTCAATCAACTCAGAAATATACACCATGACTCTCCTAGATCAGCTCCTCCACAATCATCATCTGCTCTATGGAGCCATCTTCCTTGTTGCCGCCCTTATTGCGAAAGCCGCTTCAGTCACACAAATCTTGCCGGTCTTCCGAAAAGGATCCAAGGTCACAGTCTCAACGAAAAGAGCACTGCCATCGGCCTGGTACAGGTCAGAGGAGGTCTACGAGCTTGAAAGACGAGCGATCTTCTCGAAGAAATGGCTTCTCGTGACGCATAAATTGAGGTTCACGGAAAATGGGTCCTGGATCCGCTTCAAAGAAGCTGGTTATGCCTTTTTCCTCGTCAGAAATCATGATGGAGACATCAAGGGCTTTCACAATGTCTGTCGGCATCGCGCGTTTCCCATTGTTACGAAAGACCAAGGCAAATCGCACGTACTGTCCTGCCAGTACCACGGCTGGTCGTATGGATTGAATGGCCAACTGGCAAAAGCTCCGGGGTACTCCGACATGAAAGGCTTCGATAGATCCAAAAACGGCCTTTTCCCCATTCATGTTCACATTGATGCCAATGGCTTCATCTGGGTGAACCTTGACGCATCTCAGAAGCCTGAGCCCTTCCAGAAAGAGTTCAACAAGATCGATGCCATGGCCAGGCACAAGCCTTTCAATTTCGAGGACTACCACTTCGACCATACCTGGGAGATGAGCGGAGATTACAATTGGAAGACCTTGGCCGATAACTACAACGAATGCTATCACTGCAAAACCGCACATCCAGATGCAGCTGCAGTCGCCGACCTCTCGTCCTACAAAGTCGACAACAAGGGCGGAAATATCGAGCATTTCGCAAACACGAACCAGTCGCAGGCTGATTCGGGCTTGACAATTGTAAGCAACTACTATTTTCCGAATGCTTGCATGACAGTAAGGTATGCTTTGGTCCTGGTAAAGATCCTCTGCCCTAGCGGAATAATGCTGACAACTTATCAAACAGCCCAAACTTCTTCTACATGATGAGGTGTGTGCCGACGTCCGTGTCCCATTGCTCAATGGAATATGAAGTCTATCGCCACAAAAGCGCGACAGACGAGGACTTTGACACGATCGACTCCATGTTCAAACGCATTCTGTCAGAGGATAAGTACCTATGTAATGAAGCGCAGAAGAACCTTAATGCCGGGGTCTTCGTCAACGGTGAGATGCACCCAGGAATGGAAGCTGGCCCTTTGTATTTCCAGCACAGAATTCGTGAGCTGGTCTCAGAGCACCGCGAGAAGGAGAAGTCCACGGGAAAGGTTTTAGCTCCCGCTCAGCAAATACTTCCCAAGGATACCACCAGCAACAGCTCAGACCTAGCTATGTGTGATGGCATGCTGTGCACTCGTGGAGGTGGAGAGCTGGACTGGTAGCATATGTATATGGTCTTCACCAACAAAACTTACTATGCAGATACATTCGAACCGGGAGTCTAGGCTTTTATTTCCTAGAGCAGGTAGCTAAGGCTATGACTTTCTTGAAGCGAAATCTCAGTACAGATCAACACGAGCGGCCAGAAACATAGACAACAATACTGAAAACAATGAGTCTAGTCGACGAGTCTTTACTTCAGCCTTCCTCCACGTACCCGACAACTCCAATGTCACCGAGTGAAGAGTTCGAGCACTTAGGCATGTGACCTTATATACCACCCTGATATACCCCCCCGTGCCGCACTGAACTAGCAACGTCCCAGTCACCAATCACCCATCACCGGCTAAATACACCACACGCTCTCCGCACCATCTACCAACCCCTTCAATCTTTCTGCCCCTGATTCTCGCAGACCCTGCGAAAGTACTGTCTCAATGCCGTTCCCGTATTGATCTCTACTCGAAACAATATATATGAGGACATCGTCGATGAATGCGCTTCAATCACTATTTGCGACTTGAGGCGAATAGGGGCTGTCTGTAGAACGATGACCAGGCGCCTCAAAGCCACGGCGGCTCATTGTGACTAGCCGATGCAAATCAATAGCCTGTCTCCGATCCTTTCGCCACTTGACATCCATTGGGCCGAGCCAACTGGACCCCTCAGAGACTATTCCAGACCAGACTGCCAACACAGCCTCCCAGTGTCACTAAGCTTAGCGAGAACTCAATGACATGTTGACACGGGCGACGAAGAGACCAGAGACATATCACAAGCAGAAAGTTGAAGTCAGAATGTGAGAAGATTATAATGAAGGACATTGATTTTGGTTTTAGATAAGGCATATAGGTCCATCAAGTCCACAGGTATCATCTTCCATTAAAAAGGGAGAACGTCTCGATGCCAAGCTTAACAGCCCGACATGAGAAATAGTCCTTAGGCACGCAAAAGGAGTGAAGTTACTTCAAAGCAGAAACGACGAAGAAATCAGAACGAAAACTCGGGGAGAATTCTGCATGGAGCGAAGTTCCTTGCTAGAGAGTTCCTGGTGGAACAATCTAAGCAATGTTCTTCTCGCCAGCGAGGTGCTCCTCGTGGTGGGCGATCTGGGTCTCCTTCTCGACCTGCTCGAGATCGATGTGGGCAACGGCATCCTCACCATCGAAGATACGGGCGATCTCCTCAAGAGTAGGTCCCTTGGTCTCGACGTACACGAAGTACACGAAGATAAGCTCGAGGGTATCCCAGAGAGTGTAGAACAACATAAAGTTCCAGTGGTTGGGGAGGTTGTTCCAGGCGAGAGCATTGGTCTGGCTGTGGTATGCGTTAGCAAATTGATCATAGGAGACGAGAAGTGAGGAGGCAACTTACTTTCCGATGGCGAGAATGGCCTGAACGGTGATGTTCATGATCATCATACCCTTGGCACGAAGGTGGAAGGGCAGGACCTCAAGAGCGTAGGCAACGAGGAGACCAGAGAAACCGATGTCGTAGAAGACACCGAAGAGCCAGATGAAGGCAATCTGTGCGTAACCAGCCTGAGTGTTGCTGTAGCAGGTGGCATCATTGCCATCGGCGTCCTGGCAGGTGTACTCGGAGTTCTCGTAGATACCACCGGCAATGGTCCACAGAACGAAAGAGAAGACCATACCAGAGATGGCGAGGAGGAAGAGGGGGCGACGACCAACCCTGTCGACCTGGAAGGCAGCGGCAATGGAGATGGCGAGATCCATGATGGTCTTTCCGGCGGAGAGACCGAGCTTCTTGTTCTGGCCCGTGATTCCAGCACCCTCATAGATAATGTTCATGTAGTTGGAGAAAAGAGCGTTACCGGAGTACTGGGAGATGATACCGAGGGAGATAATGATAGCAAGCCTCCAGCGGTTACCCTTGGTGCGAAGGAAGTCCAAGTAAGAGGTGGCCTTGCCGGCGTTACGGTCAGCCTGAATGGTCTCCTTGATCTCGCGGTACTGGAACTGGACGGTAGGGTTGTTGACATCGCCACCACCGTGGTGCACAGCAAGGACTTGAAGGGCCTCCTCGGACTTGTCCTTGTTGACGAGGAAACGGGGAGACTCGGGGATGAACCAGATACCGCAAAGCTGCAGCATGGAAGGAACGGCCTGGATGAAGGTGATGGAGCGCCATGACCAGTCGTTGTCGATGGAAGCAGTGCCCCAGCCAACGACGGAGACGATGAGCGAACCCAAGTTCCAGAGACAGTTGTAGACGGTGGTCAGAGGTCCACGGTGCTGGGGGTGGCAGATCTCAGTCAAGAGCATAGGAGAACACATCTGGGCGAGGGAATTGCCGAAACCGAGGACGAAACGACCGCCCATGTACACTATTGAGCACTCCAGGTCAGTCAAGAGTATCGAAACTGAGTATTTGCCTTTCATGGTGTGTACTTACTGCCGTAACCGTTGCAGAAAGCGGAAACCATGGCACCAGCAATCATGATAACACATCCAATCATGATAGTGGGCTTACGTCCGAGCAAATCAGCCATGTAGGGGACGATGAAGAACGAAACAATGGAACCGATGTTGTACATGTTGATGAGAATTCCGAGCTTGTTCTCATCCTCGACCTCCGGGAAGTACTCGTGCCACAGATCCATCTGCTGCGAGGTGTTGACCATCATACCATCGTAACCGGTGGTGGCAGAAGCGATGAGAAGGAACAGTGACAGGAAGTACAGCTTGCGAAGATGAGGTTCCTTGTACCAGGTGACCTTCTCGAAGCGGGGAGCTTCAGCCTGAGCGATAGCGACGCTCTCGCCCGCGGGCTTTGAGACACCACCGAAGACAGCCATTGCGATTGATTGCTGGATTGAGTATCACACAGTGACTCTCTGTTGTTTGGTATTCGAAAGTGGCGAATGATCCCAAGGAGCAGGAAAGAAGACAAGAATGAAAGAATGTGAAGCAGAGATGATGTCTGACTTCAGGTAGCGCAGTTGGTCAACCCAGGCAGAGGGGATTCAGACTCGACTGTCTTGATAGCGGATGAGAAGCAAGAGAAGGAAGGAAGGCAAGCATGAGATGGGAGGGCATAGTTCCACTTATATGTTTCCTGGGGATGAGTGCAAGGTTCCCCAAGTCACACAGACGACAATTCTGTTGTCTCATGCCTGCTCCGTCTGGCCCTCCTGGGACACTGGGAAGCACTGATCCCGGATCTGCATCTCGGCTTGGGTTGGCATCGACCCGGACGCAAGAGTCTCTGGTGTGTGGCGTGGGTCAGGGCGTGGTTGCTAGGATCTTTTCGCTGTACGGGGCACCCAGCGCAAAGATCTCTTCCAGCCAGATTAACACGCAGGGCGGGGGGTGAGTATCTGCGGAGACCTGCAAATCAAAGCGAAGGGACTGAATTAGCTGTTGGTCGAGAGCTTCGCCTGGCCAATGCCCATTCGGGGCCCTGGCAAAGCAGGCCGGAATTGCGGGTAAGTTCGAGTCGGAACTAGCCAGACTCAGGCTCTCACCCCTGGCCTCTCCTCAATATGCCCTCCATGTTCATTCGTGCTGTGCCGACTGTTGCTCAGTCGAAGAAGAGCAGGGGTCCTGCCCATTGTGAGTCTCGAGTCCCGGAACAGGAACCCCAATTCCCAAGCCACCCATACCAAGGCTTTCCCCAAAAGAGGTGTGGATTCGTTGACCAGGGACGGCACAGAAAAGGGGGGCATGACCAGCAAAACAGCATGGACATTGTGGTCCACCACCCGCAGCGGTGGACACCACCTTCTCGGCTCGCGATGCGACCCTGCCAAACGAGGTGAGGATGTGAGTCTCCTCGTGCGGTCGCGGGTCATATCTAGCTCGCGCCGTTTGAGCCTGTAGGCTGTATGCTTCGAAGAGGCTGGAACTCAGTCAGATGTCTTTGTAGCGGGGCTGCTATTCTCGCTTCAGACCTCGCCTCGGCGAGTCCTGCTCACTTTGATGACTATCGTGAAGAGCATTGCTAGTATGGAACATGTTGGTCGCAAGTAGACACTCAAATCCAATATGGAGTTCTGGGCATGGACAGCGGATCCATTGATGCGACCTGTCAGCTCTACCAAGGCGGCAGCTATCCGGTCGCGGTCCCTGGGCGCGCCGTTTCTCAGGCACAAAACATCGCTAAGACTCGGCGCATACAGTGGCACATGCTGTAACTAAGATGCCGAAATTCAGGTGGTAGGGCGATCGAGCTCTGGCCCCCTCCGACCAGGCACGGCGCGTAGGCATCTCTGGCTGCGAATAGCCGGCGTGCATTCATGGTGGCCTTTGGAGCAGTCGCTGTCGTAACCGCAACACTTGTAGGCAGTCAATGACTTGCTGACGACTCAACGGTCCCCAATCTTCATCAAAGCCCAATTTGACGAGACTCGAAATCGTTGCGTGCCAAATCGTTCTTCTGTGTCACTCTTTCAAAAGTAGCGGCGAAAGCACCCAATGTGAAACAGTGCAGGAAATGGCATTATCCTCCGTTGAACCCTGTCTGGCCTAGCCGTTCACTGGACTTCATGCGCTTTGTCCCCCATGGGTGTGCAGCCCCTCGATCCCCAGACTGGCAAACGCACCAGATGGCCGCCCCCCACAGGTGACCAAGACAAACACCAAACCTTGTCGGCTGTCCCCGTCGTGGAGTCATTAGCGGTTCCCCAGTGGTTGCTTTGCTAGTCAACGCCATGAAGCTGGGGAAGCAGGTCTCGGGCTGAAAACCAGCAACACGCCTGGCGTGCAAGCTATCGGATCTCATGTGTATTCTAGCCGGCGGTGCAGTCATCGTCACCTCTCTTCGGGGATAATGACGCCTGTCATGCTCAATAGTGTCGTCTGGGGTCCCCAGCGCAATGGTGGGACTTCGATGGCGAGATTCCTAGGAGACTTCAGGGCTCGCTTCAAACGATCCGATCGCCATTCTTAGCCACACGTAATCTAGAACCTGATGAGATCCTTCACCTCCAGACTCAAAGTCAAAGAAGGCCAACGCTGGGGTCAGAAGGGCCTGGTGACCACTCAGGACCCACGCCACGGCCCCAGCAGGTTGGTGGGATGCCCCAGACGATATTGAATCTGAAATCTTTCTCAGTAGTCTGATGGAGAAGAAGGGCCGTCTCTGGAAGAATCCGGGAAAATGGGCCGGCAATTCAGCCCCGCCAATGACAACGCGCCGCTGCCCTCACGAGCTGGGCGCGAGGTGGTTCTGGAAGCTGTCCGATATGGTACGACTATGGACTCGACTTCGTGAGCCTTGATCATGTTTGCCAACATTGATCTTGATCTGGCATCTGTTGCATAAGGTTCTCCGCCAGCTGAGGCGTGAAGATCTTCTTCTCTGACACATGGCCGGCTCGTCGGTAGGGATGACCTGAGTGAGGTCTCGATTGCGCAAGATCCACCTTGGAACACTCTGCCATCACGACAATATTCTCGTGTACAATCGTAGCAGCCGAACTGTCATGCTATGCATGGTCATTTCGACCCTCAGCGCCACCATCCTGCCAATCTTACACCTAAAGCATCTTTCATTTGCGACCACGAGGTTCTGCCGCAAAATCTTCTGCAGGTACTGTAAATGCATAGAGTGGATGGGTACAGTAGCCCGTTCGATGTACAAGCTGTTGGTCTCCAACTGGCACTGTGTGCGACCTTCTCAACGGATGGCCGCTTGGAGAGGGTCTCTCAAAATAGTGGCCAAGCAGCCTCATCGTCTTGTTTTCTTGGCATTCGAAGTCAAGAGATCCGTGATGAAGACGAGCAACGATCAGACGATGCTATGCTGCAAAGGACGACTTGATATCGCGAGTCCAGGCCATTTGGATCTCTTCGCACCCAGTTCTTCTTGAAGCGACGTTGAGGGTACTGATGACTACTATGGTCGCATCCTCGTGTTTGCAGACCTCCATAGCACCACTCGGCAGTGTAGATGATCGCAACCCCCGCTCAGCGACACAGCAATAAAGGCGGAACACGTTGAGCAACATTCGTTCTGTTTTGGTATTGGACGGGCGCATACTCGTCCAAACGCGCGCGCAGGAGCCAGCCCCACTAGCGCGACCCTTCGCCTATCCTTTGGAAAGCCTTGGCGTTCCTGAGTCAAGCGGTCGTCTCTCACCCAAGTCGTCCCGGAACTGAGGGCCGACAAGATGCCATCTGCCCTCGCGTGGTTGCTCTGCCGGATAGCCCCACAAATGGGAGCAATCTAGGGAAGTCCTGTGCCACTCTGTCCAGGAGCTGATCGTGCCACAAACATCCTCGCCGGAAGCAGGGCAACCAACATAGGAATCCCACCCTTCTCTGAGAAGTTCCATGTTGACACATGGTTGATCAGCCATTGCCTCGCGCGGCAACCGGCAACCCAAGGCCTATGTGCTCTCTCTTGGCGCCGCATCTTGAGCTCTCTCGAACTTCTTGGCCGGGCATCGCCCAGGTCGGCCAGACCCTCAAAGCTTTACGGCAAGACGTTTTCATTTGATTGTACTCTTCGCTTCGAGGCCAGGCGGTTTGGCACCGAAACCATTCGGTAGAGTCGCCTTTGTTCGGCTGAATACGATGGTTGTAGTCTGGGCGCCTTCAGGTCGAGTGCTGCTCAGTTGTCTCCAATCACATAATCGTTCAGTCCTCAGACCGCCGTGTCACATAGGCAGCCTCAGACACACTGTATGGTGATGATTTGAAGTGCCGCGCCGAGCTCCTGGCAGCCTGGCCCAGCGTTCGCCCAGAGCTCGTCCCGCCTTGTCGCTCGATATTTCGAGGACACAACCTATCTAGGCCACGAAATCGACGATTAGCCAAGGCCTGTCAATTGAGCATGCCAGAGACGATGCTTCAACATGGTCCAAGCGGCACCGCTCATCAAGCGTGGACCTCAGACAATCGCGTAAGGTCGTGAGCCCGGCCTGTGATTAACAGATGCTAAGGTATCTGGGCAATGCCCAGCTTGGCATGTCCCCCTCCTTCACCAACCAAGATTGTTGGATCTTACCATGTCGCGCGATTGATCTCGCCTACACCTAGCTATGCCTTTGAATAGCACATGACACGCGAGCTGAGCTTTCAGGATTCAGGCCAATAAGCGAAACACGGATTGTGGCGCCTCGAGTGCCCTCTTTGCGGCGTCTGTGCTGGCCGGAGAAACGGGATGGACGCCGACAGGCGAGGGGCGTCGAGGCTGACACTCCTAGTGCAAAGTCGATAGCTCCAAATGTCTGACACTGAAATCCAAGTCAACTTCATCGCTCCATTGCACCGGCTTCACCATCCGGAGAGAAGATGATTCCTGCATGCGAGCCGTTGAAGGATCAGCCCATCTGAACAACGCCGCAGAGCTACTTGGCAGAAGCGGCCAAGATGGTCGATCGCGTGCTCCCGGGAGACTTCTCAAAGTGACTGCAGAATGGGCCAAGCGGGTGCCATGTCGATACTGCAAATGCAGATGCATGCGGGATCCTCGAGCCAGAAGCGGGTGTTGTTACAGCGCGGGTGCCAGACTGCTTTGTTGGTGGTTTGTGGTTCACGACACGGTGCAATGGCAGGGTGATGGGGGACGCGTTTTGGTGAGGTCTGGGCAGGCAATCTGGCTTGCAGTGCACCTTCCTCCACTTCCACTTCCATGACCAAAGAGAAACTGCAACTCACTTTTGCAGGCAGGAAACAGTCCAACGAGGAGTGACAGTGATCGTCCAGAACCAATGATGATCTTCAACTACTATCTTTCTAACCAAGAATCGACTCATCAGCTCAGGTACATTCAGGTTCCTTTCCACGCACGTAACAGAACATTGACAATGTCGTGACCTTCATCACGAAAACAAGACTACCAACACCACAACACCATCCTAAAGTCGATCACCGCACCATCTCCGAGTGGCAAAAATCAAAATCCTGTCTACCGACCTCCTCTCCCATCCTCCGAGTGGCTACCAAACCTCCTCCCCCTCCTCCAGCACCCAGATCGCCAGCCCATCAAGACCCTTCTGGACCCTGTGATCTTCACCACTGCATCCCTAGCTACGCCTCTCGACCTCCCATACCAAGGCCGATCGGGTGCCGTAGGCCGTCTCAGCCTCCGGGACCGAGACGAGCAGCCCACCACCGCGCCTAGACCCCAACTGCGGCGTACCCAGAACATGCCTCGACCGCGTCTCGATATTGCCCAGCCGCTTGGCTAATTTACCCGCTCGACCCGTGGCTCTGGTACAGTGGAATAGCCTGTGACCCTGAACTTTCTGTCCGTGGCCCGTGATGCGCGTGGTCCCACTGGAGTCGGTCGTGATTTCTATCGGCGTTCGCCTGCGGCTATCCACTTCTTCGAGTTCTTGCACTTGACATCGTAGCCGGAAGAAAGAACATGGAGCATCGTCAAGCTATAGATGAGGGTGGTCGACAGAGATTTCCCTCGTTTAGAGTCAGAAACCTGCTCTGCCCCTGCTTTGGGAAATTGCTCGTGAGACGAATCCGAGCTACCTCGTGGAGCATTCTTGCCGCCTAGACGCCCCAGTCGGTGCAATTAATCTACTTAGACGCCTGTGCCGGGCTGGCACCATGGTTCGGAAGTTGATTCATCATTGTTACCCGTGTGTCAGGCTCAGGTAGGTGTCGTCTTTAATATCAATCAATACACAGCACAGTAAATCATGTCCAGGAAGTTGGAAATTATTCCGTCTATACATTGAAAAAAAGCCACAATCAATGACAGCTAGTTCAGCTCAGTGATGAAAAGCCGAGGAGCAGTATAGGGTCTTTTGACCCTGAGCTAATGTTACAGTGCAATTCGTCCGGGTGCTGAGCAATGTGCCTCCAGTGAGGATCTCGTGACGTACCAACGCAAACCTTAGGGGTACACAAACAAAGTGTGGTCGATACCGGTGACTCGTCCATTATCCATGCAAAGATCAAGCAAAGCTAACAGCTCAACATCGCAATCGTGGCCTAGTTGTGGCAGTTGTTCGGGCAAAATCTTCCTGTGGTTGAGGCGTGAACCTGGGACGGGGGCGAATGTTTGGTGATGTCAAACTTCGGACTCCAAGTTGTCCTCCATGTTCATATCCTCGTCCTCCTCGGCGTCGACGAAGCTCTCTCCCGCTGCACCGAATTCGAGGTTCCGAATGCTTTCGAGAGCTTTCAAGAACTTCTCTCGCTCTGACTTCAACTCTTGGCGCCTCGTTGCTGTGCCACCATCTTCTTCCATAAGACGTTCGAAGACTGGCTGGGGGTTCTCCACGTGTAAGCCGAGGCGTTGCTCAATGAATCGTGACAGCTGGCGTTTAATGCCCGGGATCAGGCGGCGGATGACGATCTGTGAGACAGAGTCGGAGAAGCGAAGTGCGGCGAGCTTGTAGTACGCCCTAGTGTACCCTATTACCCCGAGCTCCTCTTTGAAGCTATCCACACCGATTCGGGCAACGTCTGTCTCACGCCGTTTCAAGGCCTGAGCCCTCTTGTCGTCATTGAGCTCATTCCACTGCATGAATGGCTGGGCTGGAGTTCCATAATGGATCATCCGCTGGTGGTGGCGGAAGTGCGTCAAGATAGCCAACTCCTCCGTCTCGTACTGCGAAAAAGCCTCGCTATTGAACGTCAGGATGCCCGCACTTTCGTCGTCGTACAAGAGTGCAATCTGCTCCTTCGCAGCCAGAGTGTGTTCGTGTAGGCAAGCCTTCAGAAGCTTCCTGACCTCCAGGAACACAAGTCGCTTTTTCAGACTTTTGAACGACTCCCTCGCTACTTCCTCGAGCTCTTTTAAGAGCTGAGCCATGGCGAAAGTGAGGAAATCCTCAGCGGGTCCGCTCCAAGGTCTGATAGCATCCTTCACGAGGTCTTCGTACATTTCGTCTAAAAGACGATCTGGCATACCGGCCTTTGTTTTCTCCAGCTTCTCCTTGCGAACCTGGCCGAGTGTGCGAAAGCCGCTGCCAGCGCCTGTGTATCTCGTGAAGGGCGCGGGTAGCAAGAACCGCTTAGGGGGGCCTGGGGGCACCGGCGGGAGGGTTGGGCTCTGATCATCTTCTGGTTTCACCGGGAAACTGCCCCGACCATTGCTCATGTTGAAGGATGCCCCAGTGCTGTTCTGAGACTCGTAGCGTGGCCTCTTAGGCAGTTGAGGGTGTTGACCATTCGTGCGTCTTTTCGAAGGCGTGACTGTCGAGGCGACGCTAGCGCTGTCCGACTCGTCGTCCGAGATGACAATCGAAGCCTGGTCGCTGCTATCCTTGAGGATGAACTTGGGCTTCATATGAAGCAAGCAGTCCCTGAAGTTGTTCGGTACTTCATTGAATCTTTTACAAAAGGTCTCAATTCGTGTGCGGGCCCGGTCATCGAACGTGCTTAGAGAGACAGATATCTCCTTCTCCACGTTGTCGGGCATTTCCGGCAGATTGCCCAACGATTTTTCCGTGTGGTCGAGAAGCTGCGTAATGGTTTTCTTGATCTTTGGAAGGCTGATCAAGTTAGCGGATGTCTTCATAATATGAGACGGTGCTGCTTACCTCTTCGCGAACTCTTTGGCAAGACGCTCTGACAAGGACGCTTTCAGCTTTTCTATGCCGCAGCGATCGGCAAAGGGCTCGAAAGATGAAGGCCAATTTTCTGACCTTTGGTGGTCAAAGAAAGACTCTTCCCATCTCATCAGCTGTTCCAAGTCTCGGTTGGGTGGGCGAGACGTGATGAAGTAGCCCAGACCAGTTCGATGGTCGTCGCCTTGCATGATTTTGAGCCATTGCTCATGGCCCGCAGGGGCAAGCAGGTCGGCTTTCGTGAGAACACCGATTGTGCGATCTGAAGCACCGAGACGGCGAACAAGGTTCATCGTGCTGGCGTTTTCGGCATCGCTGTTCATGGCGACACCACAAAGGATGATGGCCGAAGGGTGGTTGATGTACTCAGCCGAGAGGTTGCGAACGACACTGACAAGGTAATCATCGCGAGCATCTGCCGGGTTCTGGAAAACTCCAGGCATATCGTAGAAGGACAGGTCAGGAAGGTCTGGTCCCATGATCTGCAGAGCGACGACGTTTGGTGAGAATTTGGCCCGAGTGGATGCGGCGGCGGCATCGATCGATGTGCTCATGGTCACGGGTCCGGATCCAGGGATGAAGAGTTCGGGGTTCTGTCCGTCATTCAGGATAGCGACCTGCGCCCAGCGAAGTACGTCCTCGATCTGACTTTGGTCACTCATGGTTTTGAAGTCAACAACGTGCGTAGCCGGGACCTTCCTCCAGGGGAAAAATGGGTCGTTTTCCGTGACATCAGTGTCCGCAATGTCGCGATCTTCTGGAGGACAGTACTGGTAGTCTCGACGAAGTGAGACTTTACACGACCACTCCGTCCTCCGAGAGACTCGAATGTGGAGAGGGCATCGGGTACAAGTGCCTTCGCTGCGGGGAAGTTCAAGGTTCGCCAGGCCCGACATCAATGTCGACTTGCCCGCGGATTGATCTCCAACAAGAACAAGTTCTGGCAGTTTGACCTTGTGTGAAACGCCAAGCTGCTGCAACTCTCCCAACGTGTCGTTGCATGCCTTCAGCTCCTTGCCGAGGTCACGGAACGAGTTGTTGAGGAAACTTTCCTCGGCATTCTGAGGGCTCGCGACAGGTACTTCGGTACGAGTCCTCACTTCCCTAAACATGGGGAGCTCGCTCTCAGTAGCCTTATCCGTCCTATCGCTTGGGGCGGCTGCAGTGAGGCGTCAGTAAGCTTGTATGGGTTGTTGAAGGGGCTCGAACTCACGAGCATCGGATCTTTCTCCGCGAAGACTAAACGACTGGTCGACGGGGATTGTACCATTCGTCTCACCCTGGTGAGAGCTGATTGACGGTGCATGAGAGGGTGCTGAGGGTGCAATTGTGGCCGATACGTTCACACCAGGCTCCATCTTAACAGTGCCTGTGCGTTGTTGACGCCTGGGCTGAGTTTGTCTACCTGGTGCCATGATTGTCTTGAGGAGGCTTCCAAGCACTCCTTGAACAGTTTTGGCGCCAGTAGGTTTGTGGTCGTTGTTGAAAGTGAAGGTTCAGATGTCGTATGTGAAGCGAAGCCTGAATGAGACGAAAGATGATGTGCTTGAAACAGAAGAAGAGAGGGTACAGGAACAGATTGAAGTGATGTTCTGACAAATATAGCTGACGGAATGTTGGGGCAGCCAGTGAAGCTGATCGATGAGGCAAGCAGTACAGATGGTGGAGGACTACAGCGGCGATGAGGTGAACGAGAAGACCTCTTCGAAGTGGATGGTGAAGGCGATGTGAGCTCGGATTACAGTGGTCAGCTCCGCGCCAACACCAGCTGGTGATAACAGCTGTTAGCAGTCGCACATTCACTGGCCTCCTGCAGCCTGTTTCCGTCGGATGGCTGCCTAGTTTCAGCTTCAATCGCTTCAATGCGATACCAGAAGCTGTATGATACAATTTTTTACAAGTTTATTCACCATGCACGTGCTTTTGGGGGTATCTCATTCCACAATGTCTAGCAAAAGTGAATGGTAGCTGGAGATGTGTCGGTGCGGAAGTCAGTCTGAGAAAACGGGTGGCTGGGATTGCCCCTGGATCGAAGCCACAATTGACGGTTGGTGGTTACTGGCTGCTGGCTGGAGCAGTCGGCAAGGCTGTCAGCGCAACCTTTCGTTGGCCGCGCTTGCTGGAACGGGCCTTTCCTAGCGCTGGCTGACCCACGGGCACCAGGCACAGGCCCAAACGGTCCACGATTTCAGGCACGTTTGTTACGGTCAACACCAATCAATACTTCACTTTGGGCAACGCTCTTCAATTTTGATCCTCACTTCAGTCTCATGAAGCGTCTTCTATCGCGTTATGCCTGACCGTCCTATCTAGCCTTGCGCCTTCTTATGATACAATACTAATTCCTTGGCTTAGCGACACATCCTCGTCCCGGCACAAATACGGTGTTCGAGCCACAGCTGGAAGAAGATCCAGATCCTCCGTTGTTGTTCTTCGCGTTGGGGTCGTACACACATCCCCGGCCTTTCACGAACACCGTGTTCGAGCCACAGGCTCGGGCAACATTCGAACGTGATGCGAGATCTTCACGCTTGCTCTTCGCATTCGGGTCAAACACACAGCCACGTCCTGGGACGAAGACCGTGTTGGTCCCACAGTTCGATGACCCGGATCCTGAGCTACCGCCATTGTTGTGCGCGTTGGAATCGTAGACGCAACCGCGACCTTCGACATAGACAGTGTTTGAGCCGCAGCTCGACGAGGCATCGGATCGAGGAACAGTGTTTGTGAGAGACGTTTCTAAGGAGTTTTGACGCTCCTTAACTGCAGCGGCATCGGAGAGACTGACGACTGCCAAGCAAGAGACAAGCGCTTGAACGAGATGCATCGTGAAAAAGACGAAAGATACAGCAGGCCTTGACTACTCGTGAGTGCTCAATGGTGCCCAGACGTACAGGACGAGGGCAAGTAAGTTTCAAAGTACAGCAAGGTCGCCCAAAACAAGCTGGTGATGCGCCTCCTTATGAGCTCTAGACGGCGTCTTCGGCATTGCGCTTGCCTCCAAAGAAAGCGCCTTGGCTTCAACTTTCGACGCCGATGACGACAGAGGGCTCGGGTATCCAGCTTCCATTCGTGCTAAAGTAGCGGCCACCGTGCGTCAGGATTCGACTAGTTGAGATCGATTTTGGCTAGTCATGATGGCCTCGTAAGCAAATCTCAAGTCCATGTGTAGAACTAGAATCGAGAAATTGCGCACAAGGACTCGAAAAAGAGCTCTTCGAAGCCGATTGCAATACCTTACTTGTCAAGCTCGTGTCGTACTGCACGTGTACCTTATCAGTCAGCGAATGATCTTATATCTTATCTACTGCTTTCACAAAGTGAAGCCGTCGGCCTTTGTGAACGAACCATCCAAATGCAAAGTGTCATATGCACGCCAAACCGCGATCGTGCCCCATCTGCCGATTCAGATGCGCAATGTTTCAGAAAATAGAAATATTCAATTAGTTACAACAGCAAACCCCAAACTCATGGCGACCAAGCCTGACCAAGTCGCAATGGCTTCTCGCAGCTGCTGCAGGGTATCTCCCGCGGTTCCATGGGACGCGGCCTGCATAAACAACTGGGAGACACGTGCACGATCTAAAGTGAACTAATCGTTCATTGCCTGCTTCTCAGCACTTTGACAAGACGGTTGTTTTCGGGTCAGCGATAGGGACATATAATCGATCGGCATTTGATCTTCGGAGGAGGAAACATGCGTTTTTGTGCTCGTTCTCCCAAATTGCATTGCATAACCCACGACGGATCTGACTAAGGCGCGAGGGAGCTCCATGAGCAAGCAATATAAAGCATGTGCATTTTGCGAATGAATAAACTGGCTGAGGGCGCCCTGGAAATGTCACACCGCCCTCCTGGTGCAATTACACGCACCCTGATCTGCACCTTTTCGGGGAGAGAATGGCATTGGCCGTCGTCAGTGGTTGGCGCCATGCCCCTCCCTCCACCGCCACACCTCTGCCCCTCGAACACATCGCAACAATCTCCTGGGCGACCCTGAATGAACTAAGGCGACCGCCCTGTGCTTTGCGAAACCCCTCCAAGTGCAACCCTTCCAACCGCACTCAACCTCCCCTTGCTTAATCCGCGAAACATCCCGACTCCGCAGGCGAAGCATTGAGTGACCAAAACGCACTCCCATTCTTTTCTCCAGCACAAATCGCCCGTCATGTCGCTCCAAGTCCCGCTTCGTGGTAAGGAGTCGTCGAGCGGCTCGACCAAGGCCGTCATCCTGGTAAACCCTCCGCCTTTCCCTACGAAACCACCCTCTGAGCTCATCTAATACCTCTCTACAGGTCGGAGGTCCTTCTCGCGGCACCCGCTTCCGCCCTCTCTCCCTCGACGTCCCCAAGCCTCTCTTCGAAGTCGCCGGCCACCCCATCATCTGGCACTGTCTCTCAGCCATCGCCCGCGTCCCCGACAAGCAGATCCAAGAGGTCTGCATCATCGGCTACTACGACGAGTCCGTCTTCCGCGACTTCATCAAGGACTCCGCCAAGGAGTTCCCCAGCATCACAATCAAGTACCTCCGCGAGTACCAGGCTCTCGGCACAGCTGGTGGTCTCTACCACTTCCGCGATGCTATCCTCAAGGGTCGCCCTGACCGCCTCTTCGTGCTCAATGCCGATGTCTGTTGCTCTTTCCCTCTGAATGACATGCTCAAGCTCTTCTCCGATAAGGATGCTGAGGCTGTCATTCTCGGCACTCGTGTCAGCGAGGAGGCCGCGAAGAACTTCGGTTGCATCGTCTCCGATACGCACACCAAGCGCGTCCTTCACTACGTCGAGAAGCCCGAGTCACACATCAGCAACCTCATTAACTGCGGTGTCTACCTCTTCGCCACCGAAGCCATCTTCCCCTCCATCAAGACCGCCATCAAGCGCCGCACCGACCGCCCCGCCCGCCTCGTCTCCTACCCATCCTCCGACAACCTCGAGAACAGCTACGTTCCCACCGCCGACGACGACGATGACGAGGAGAAGAAGAACGAAGTAATCCGTCTCGAGCAGGATATCCTCGGAGACATGGCCGACAGCAAGCAGTTCTTCGTCTACGAGACTAAGGATTTCTGGCGCCAGATCAAGACTGCTGGCTCTGCTGTTCCCGCCAATGCTCTCTACCTCCAGCAAGCCTGGCAGGCTGGCAGCGATGAGCTCGCCCAGCCCAGCGCCAACATCGTGCCTCCCGTCTTCATCCACCCTACCGCAACAATCCACCCCACTGCCAAGCTCGGTCCCAACGTGAGCATCGGACCCCGTGTCGTTGTCGGCGCTGGCGCCCGTGTCAAGGAGACCGTCGTCCTCGAGGATAGCGAGATCAAGCACGACGCTTGCGTTCTCTACTCTATCATCGGCTGGGGAAGCCGTGTTGGTGCCTGGGCCCGTGTTGAGGGCACTCCCACCCCTGTCGGCAGCCACTCGACAAGCATTATCAAGAACGGCGTCAAGGTTCAGAGCTGCACCATTCTCGGCAAGGACTGTGGTGTCGGTGATGAGGTCCGCGTGCAGAACTGTGTCTGCCTGCCCTACAAGGAGCTCAAGCGCGTAAGTTTTGCTCCAAGCCTCTGCGCGAAGATTGAAATACTAACAATGTCTTAACAGGACGTTGCCAACGAGGTCATCATGTAATGAAACCAGGTTTGAGACGCAGAAGAAGCTTCGAGACGAGGAAAGATCAGAATGTAATGCACGGAAATGGTGGTACGGTAGACAAAAGACCAAGACAGAGGCCTATTGGCCAAACCATCGAAATCTCAAAAAGTACTTCAAAGAGCAGACATGAATGGAACGAATTTTGTAGAACAAACTACAGTAAAACATGTTTACGCTTAATCTATGCACTTTTGGCCCTTTCCTTGTCCACTTTGGACTCATCCATGTTCCCCCTCTATGTAATGATGCCACACTTGATTATATAGGTATCTATCATCCACTTGCTCTGATCGATGTATTTATAAACACGACAGCCGTTCAATCATCTCTCTTAAAGTTCGACCTGCTGTTCTGCCGTGGTAGCATTGGACTGCTCGGTCTACTCGTAGATACGGCCAAGCCACTGCCCCATCTTGCTAACGGGTCTGGTCTGGCGTTGTCTTTGACTCCAGGTGTGAAGACCTTCTCGATAGTTGGTTTCTCGAAATTTGCGATCTTGATGGGAGGCGGAACACGTCCGCGCATGCCGGCACCGCGGAGACGGTCTTGCATGCCGTAGAGATACGTTGCGAAGAGGACGAGTGATGTGCCGATCAAGAACTATCATGTCAAATTAGTGACGCCCTCCAGAAGAGTGGAACTCAGGGAGTACATACCGTCAAGCCGAATGAAAAGTCATCGAACAGATACACACTGATCAAGAAGCTGATGACAATACTAATGCTCGTCGCAAAAGTCTTGACAATGTTATCCGTGTCCCTGATCACCAGACTCGCCACGATACCTCCAAACGTCTGAAGCAGCACTGCCGTCCAAACTACCCAATTGTAGCCCTCGAAGAAGCCGTGAACGGCAATCTCTGCGCCGTCCTGCCAGAGGACGCCTCCGATAAGGGCCGCGAGGAGGGAGTAGAAGGCCATCTGCGTATTGCGCACCCAAATGCTGACAGTTGCGCCACTATCTTTGAGGATCTTCTCGAAGTAGACGCTGGTCAGACCGGAGACGGCCGCAGCAATGAGGATGGATGTGACGCCAAGGGAGTAGTTCATGGGCGCATCGAGAAGGTGGGCCGCTGCCGCGGCAGCAGCAGCGTGTGCGTCGATGTCGTCGTCGAGGCTCACATCAATAGCCTCATTACGGCGCATAAGTCGAGGTACGACCGGTGGTGGTACGACAATGTCCTCAATATCGGGGGCGGCGACCACACCGCGGGGCATGTTGCTAGGGAAGAAGTGGTCTGAAATATCGTGGAGGTGGAATTGAGGTGTCGAGCTCGAGGGAGGGAGAGAAACGATGGAGACGCCGATTGTGAGAAGAAGGAGAGCGAGCCAGCGCTTGATGCCGAGGGAGCGTCGGAGGAGGTAAACGCTGAAGATGGCAGTCGTGAGGATCTGAGGCACGAGTAAGATACCGCCTTCAACACATTTCATCAAGGGCATCAGATGGCCTACCTTGAATTGGTACAGTACTTGGAACTGGACCGCATCCAAATTGCTAATAGCGACATATTGCAGCAAGTTCTGCAGGGTATAGAACGCAGCAGGCACCGCCAGCTTCCAACCATCTCCTGCGAATACTGCATTGTACACCTGTTCGACCAGGACTTTTGGTGGTGTATCCGGCGCAAGAGTCGCTGCAGTCTCCCGGAAGGTGAGAGCCAGGCAAACGATCAATTTGAGAACCTCTGTGAGAAAGACGGCAGTCGAAGGAAAGTATCGGTGGTCGCCATCGGTGGGCATGACACGGGAGTAGTGCATGATGAGTATTAGGAGAGAGTTTTGGAAGGTTAGCTACAAAATGAATGTCAGTCTCTCCGAATTGTGCCAAACCAGATCTTATCGGGATGAATTACCGTGACGAGGGCGAGGTTCTTGCCGAGATTCATTGTTGCTCCTCCGCCTGTTGTCGGTCGGCCACTCCCACCGCCAGGGGTGGCCTGAAGGACGACCATCGCGACGTCGTGGTCTGTACGTTCTTAAGAGATGGGTTGCCGGTTGGAATCTATTTCGTAGAGCGAAATGCGTCGCAAGAGGAGAGAAGTATGCGATCTCCCTCGGTAGTCGTTCAATCAGACTCAAGGAAATGTGTTATCGCTATCGTTTGCAGCGCATCGACCGAGTTGCACTTGTATGACGACTTCGAATGCGACAGAGTATCGCAGCCCAACAACGACGAGTCAGGTACTGGTCGAGATGCGTACTTCGTTTGGCAATGTCTTTGTCAAGTCAAAGAATTGCAAAAATGCAAAGTCGGCGTCGATCTTGAACCCCTTGAGGCCCCTCTTCCGTCGTCGCGGAACCCGTAACCGTCCCCGTGCGCGACGATTCGAAACGGCACGCGACCCAGTGGATTCGATTTGTGTGTGGCCTCGCTTCGGTTCGACGATCAGAGGTTCAGGGCAGGGGTGGCGGTAAATGGCAGCAGTGTGGGCAGGACAGATGCCTCCGGCAGAATGAAGTAATAGTGATGAATGAAGGACGGGAGGAAATGAACAAAGACAAAAGGAGAGTCAAACAATGGCGGTGACGTTGGGATTGACTTGAGGAAGGTTTAAGCTTGTGAAAATTCCAGGAGTCGGTGGTGGTGGTCGTGGTGCATGTGCGTTTGCTTGTGGTGGTGACCGTTCCTGGCCCATCGGGCGCGGTGCAGCAGCAGCTTCAGCCCGGGCGGGCCAGTCAAGCCAGTGAGTGAGTGCATGCAAGCCAGTCGAAGTGGTGTCGTAATGGTGTCGTGCCCGTCCGCCAGATCGATCCAATCGGCGCCAACGACAATACGCTTAGGAGCTAAGGTCCGAGTATCAATGGGAGGCCCACGGGGGAAGAATGAAAAGCTAAATATTTAAGAAATTGGCAATGTCAATAATGGGAATATGCACGTCAATGGAACAAACTTGTTTCATCAGCTTCGTCATCAATTGAGCCAACAAAGAGCAAGTCCTACCAGGTCCTTGGCTGCCCAACCTCTGTCTGTACTGAGAGTTGCCGATCTCAGAACAGCCACCATCTTCACCATCACAGCTGCGCCGTCGACGCGTCTTTCCTCTACCCCTGAAGCCATGATGTGTAGAGCTCTACGTACTAGGCTAATCTACCTCATTAGGCTGCCTTTGTCCCGAAAACAAGGAAAGCCAGGGGGTATTACACACCAGGAACGATGAATGGTCAGCACAGCCTTCGCTCGAAAATGGGTACCATCTCGCTTGACTAACGCAGATCCTCCCTTTATAAAAACCCGAAAACCCACTCACACACCAAGAAACTCCATCGTCGGGAGATCGACACCGTCATTAGCTGCCTTTTGGGCCTCTTTTCAGGCACATTCTTCAGAACACCAAGATACACTGTCAAGGGCTGAACAAGGAATTGAAGCAGTAGATATTGGGGTGATCGAAGCACTTTGAGGAGAGAGAGTTCTCGCTGCATCGTCACGTTACTTAGAGTTCAGCTAGAGATCAAAGCGGAGTGAACGCAAGTCTTGGAGCTGACACGAAATAAATTGATAGGATAATGCTACATGCTCACCAAGCACTTTACGCCCGCTTCACACTTACAGCACAATCGAACAACCCCACAGCGTCTGTCTTTTTGTCTCAGGTACCTCAGAATATTTTTGTCTAATACTGCGTGGACTCGCTCAGTGCCTACCTGTACCTCACAGGCTCCTGGAACCGGGGGCACCCGAGCTTCCTCGCAATCAAGCCTCGGGTCGGAACCCTCATTGGATCACCCCTCTACGCAGCGACATAATTTGGCTTACAATAGAGCTCTCAGTTTCTATGAATTTCCGTTAGAGCCTTAGACATTGAGACCGAACCATAGAGGCCAATACTGACCTGGAGTTCTCCCTGATTTTTGTCATCCGTCTGGGCTCTGTCATGCTGGGAGAGCAAAACACTAGCCAACGATCTTTTCGACTCTTGAAGTTCCATAACTTTCTGGCGTTGTGTTAGGTACAATGTCAAGATGCAGGAAGAATGAAATGGTCCTGGTCGCATCGCTCGCAGGCAAATAAACAAGGAAGAATGTGTAAGTAGACATACCTCCTCGAATGAATCTCGAGCATAGAGTCGAACTGTAGTGACAGGCTTGGTTTGCCCGAGTCGATGGATGCGCGCAAGAGCTTGTTCCTCGACGGTCGGATTCCTGTTGCAGCAGCAGGTCAGTATTTCGAAAAGAGGAAGTCGGTCTGTACAGAAATGGGAAAGAGAACTGGAACCCACCAGTGAGGCTCCATTAGATAGGCTCGATGGGCTGCTGTTAACGTTAATCTAGGTCATGCAGTGTCAGTATAAACAAGCATCAAGATAAGCAGTCTAGGAAGTGGAAATAAATACCCAACAGCGCCGCATGACAATGTTAAGAGCATAACACGCAGGCCTGGATCTGCGCTGAACCTCTGGACTATTGGCTGTCTCTCCTTTTGCGGAACCTTTCCATCAAACCTCACACTACGGATGCCTTCTTTCTCAAGTCCCTTTTGAACCATGTCGAGTGGGAGTCGCCAGGTTGAGAACACAATGCTACTCCCAGTCAGCTTGTGCCATTTCAAACCACTTTCGAACAGTATCGCTTACCATTTCTCATCAGATGGTCGTGACCGAATGTCTTTCAGCAAAGTGGAGACCTTTGAGGATAGCTGATCGGAGCTCTTGTCTACGTGGAAGCCCTGAAGAACTGGCGCTTCTTCAAGAGCTGCACTCCCGAGCGACACTAGTTCTGTCGGGCATGAAGGCTGATGGCCACACTGCAACAGCTTATTGCAGCGGTTCAACTTGCTTGTGCAATTTGCGCAAGCAAAGTTCATGCAGCTGGAGAAGTATGCAAACTCAGATGTGTAGTCTCCCCCCATTAGCGACTCGTTGAGTTCTAGAACTGTATCGCACTGTAAGCAAACAATTGAGCACATCTCTCGTTGAGTTCTGAAGGCTGTCTGGGCCCTCATAGTCCAACTTTCAGGAGTGACATCCTGTTCATTCGCCTGGTCCCGTTTGTGGCGTGCCTGGAACTGAAGACCCAGATCGCAAAATAGACGAAGCGATTCAATTTGCTGTAGAGCATTCATGTAGGTGCCGGGCTTATAGAATCCAGACTGGCCATTGAGCGCCTCATCGATTGTTTTGATGGTTCGCGTCCGCATTTCTTCGTATAAGGCTCTTTCTTCGCGATTGAGCTCCACTGGGCACAACAGATCCTGTCTAGGTGGAAGATCAATGATGGACTTTGGTCGACGCAGTAGTAGGTATTTCGAGAGCAGTTCCAGGCGCCGTACAGCTTCTGACTCCTGTCCAGACTTCCAAAGATTGGAAATGTCAGAATTGAAGTATCGCTGGTCGTTGTAAGGATACACTCGCAGAAAGTATAGCAAGGAGGCAAAATCAGACATGCGATTCTGGATTGGCGTTCCAGTCACTGCCCAGCGTGCTCTTGCTTCGAGGGCGCAGACTGCCTTTGTCCTGCGGGCCTTTACATTCTGTATCAAGTTCGCTGCCCAGATAAATCAGTGCTAGGAGACTGTGATCGGATCCGACAAATAAAATACCTTCATCAAGAATTACACGGTCCCATTTAACCAAGAATAAAACCGAGTCCTGGTCCAGGCTATCCGCCTTCCACTCTGTAGAGACTGTTTGGTATGTAGTCAATACCACATGAATGCTCTCAAGCTCATTCAGACTCTGGACTTTTGTTGAGCCGTGGTGCCGACGGCATCGCATTGCACCATACGCTGTGTGTCTAACGCCTAATCAGTAGTTGATATGCCAAAGGGAAATATTTACCTACGATTCTATTTCGTGTTCCCACGTACCCAATACTACCATCCACTGATTAGTTCTTGTCGCTGACCTAATAGACTTAGTTCATTACTTACAGGGTGGAGGCACGATGATAAGGGTTGCTGAGATTTGCAGAGAATCCTCTTCATCACTAGGCGGCAGGAATCTTGGTATTGTGTTGCTCGTCGCCAAACCAGTCGCAACAAGGGAAATCATCGTCAAAGTTTTACCTAAACCCATAGGATCGGCAATTATACCGCCGTTGAACTCCTCAGGTTCCTCTATTTGGCAAGCTCCGGATATGACGTTGACATATCTTAACAAGGGTCAGCACTAAGGTCTCATTGCCGTGCTAGTACTTACTGGCGTGTTTGGGAAGTGTCAGCAATCTGCCATATGTCTGGCCTTTGCTCGCGTTCATAAAAGCCCCAACCGCTCTCACGGGATAGCATGAAACTGAGAGCCTGCTTCTGGTGCCTTTGGATCTGTTAGAACTCAGTCATACCTGTAGTGGCTTGATTTACCTCTTGAGGGCCGTCTTGATTGTCGTTGGCTGAGGTGCTTCCTCGAGATCTTGTGTTGCATTGAAAGCGCTGAGCAGGTCTGGCCGAGGCTCGATCTCTGATACTTGGACTGTAGCAGAGGATCTTGCAACCACTTCTGATAGCAGCAGATAGTGACCTTGTTCAACGGAGGACAGTCTGTGTGGATTCAGATACCTTGTGTCTAATAGATAAACTCGCGGGTCCTGAAGAAAAATGTCGTAATCCTCAAACCAGGAACCGATCTCTTCAAACAGACCGAATGGCCCGTAAACAAGAACGTCTAAAGTGCATGGTGTTACCACGGAACCTTTATAGTTGCTGCGCGTTGTCTTCTCAAGCAGATCCGATGTCAAAGTTATAAACAGCTGCAGGGTCTGATCCTCAAGGAGACCTTGCATCATCTGTATATGGTTAATATCAATGCGACCATGGATGTGATTGTGCTCTTTTAAGTGAAAGCGCTCAGCCGACTCCATCGTGACTATTGAGGCGTCTGGAGTGCGTTCTCCATTCCTCCTTTCATAGGTACCTGGCAGAGCCGGGACCTAGACCTAGGATTAGGGATCATATTCCGAAAGAAACTTCGCTTGCACTTTAACATACCATGCCAAAGCACACCAACTCGTTGGGCTGGGTAGCCGTTGCGGATAATGAGTGACAACCCTGATCCCTTGAATTCGGGGCGTTCAGGGTTTGGCTGGTCCCAGACAGGGTATGGTATTTTTGTTCAACAACGGTTTCAACATAACTTGATTGCGATGCCCATTGCCACTGATGGCACTCCGATGGTTTAAGGTGGTGCTGAATAGCATGACACTTGTGGTCGGATTTGACCGGCACTGCATAGGTAGAAGGCCCTCCTGCGAACTGGCTTTCGAGATACCCAGTGAAAGGCGAGATCATGGTGTCTGGATGGTAGGTCAAACCTGTCTGCAGTAAAGCAGACGAGTTCCATGGAAGCGGGTATGTGTCGCTGCTTGTTGGCAGACTAGTTGTAGAATCATGCCAAAATGGAGTAGTGGGCTGGCCATGTTGTGTCGTACTTTGTTGCTCCGAAGGGTCATCCAGTCGCCGGCGCTTTACGCCTTGCCAATTAATACTTGATTCCATGAGGACTAGTCATCCAAAATTGTGTACTTTCTCTGACTTCGAGCTTGGGCGGGCAAAGTGAAGAGCTGGTTTACAACTTATCACTCTACAGCCTGATCAGAGGCCAAAGGCGACATTTGTATAGAGCCAGCTATCGCTGAAGTCTAGCTGAACCGGGAATATCTTCAGCTCAAGGGTGTGAATTGAATCCGCTCTCAGCCACACGTTATGCATACGAAGTAGCGGTGAGTTATCAGTGCAGTCTAGCGGCCTGCACAGCCTACCTAGAAGCCTTGGGCCGACCTGCATGTGCTCAGCCATCTCACCTTTTCTTTTTCTCATGCCATGCGGAAAAAAACCTCGCCAGGCTGTAGGTGTTTCTGGTTCTCCCCAACTGTTATCCTTTGATGTTTTCCTGGTCGGGCCTGAATTGTCTACAACATCGCGGCTCTTTTTCTTGTCTGATTCACACCTGAAGAATAAAGGCCGTTTTGACTGATTCTAAGGCCGTCATTTCAGTGAGATCATGCCGGCTCCAGCTGTTTCTCGCTTGGCACAACAGACCATCACCCATGCCTTCAAGGAGCTGGAGAAGACTATTACACCAGGAGATGCCCGTGGATTCGATGATATCACACTCCAGCAGGTTCGGATCGAAGTACTAAGGATAGAAGATGAGCTAGCTGCAAGGCAGTCACTTCGAAATATGCGGCGCCTCAGCCCTTTATTCCAAGGGTTAGAGCACTACGGACGGTCGATGGATGTGTTATGCAATGGCACCCCATTTCTCTCCTGGGTTTGGGCCCCAATATCACTGATTCTTCGCGTCGCATCTGAATATCTCGAGGCATTTGACTTAATAATCAGAGGATACTCTAGGATTGCTGAGAGCTTAGGCCGTTTTGCTGTGCTTGCGAGCAGCTTTAAGACAAACCATGACTTCCAACAAACTCTGGCAATTTACTACGGGGATATTCTTGAGTTCCATAAATATGCTTATAGATTCATTCGCCGCAGTAGTAAGTTACGGGCTCTTCTAGATCAGGACTAAACACAGAGACTTACCCTTACCAGGCTGGAAATTGCTTTTTGTCACCTCATGGCATCGATTTCAGGGGCGGTTCGACCACATCTTTGAGAACCTCCAGCGTCACGAGGCCCTAATTGATAAGGAAGCCAATGCCTCGAATATTGCGGAAGCGAAACAGATGCGCCAGGAACTTCAAGCATGGCGGGAAGAAAGTGCAGATCAGATCGAGCGAGCTGAGAAGGAGAGGAGTACTAAACAGCACGACTCAATTGTTTCCTGGCTCAAAGTCGACGAATCTGACCAACTCAATATCTTTCAAGCGCTTTCGGACGAGGTTTCTAAATATCCAAGCACATGCGACTGGGCCCTGGGAAATAAGAAGCTGGCAAACGCGCTGCAAGCCAAGCCAGACATCCCCCTCTTATGGATACAGGGAGCTGCAGGCACTGGCAAAAGTATTCTGGCATCAAGTGTCGTGAGATTCATGGAAGGTGCTAGTTCTCCGATTCTCTACCACTTTTGTAACTACGCTTACCCGACATCGACTCGGTACGACTGGATACTTCGATCGCTTATTCTTCAACTGGTCCGCAAGGATGCACAGCTGGCTGCTCACGTTCATGAGAGCTATGTTCTGGGACAGAAAGGCCCTAGCGTCCCAGTGTTGGAGACCCTTCTCAGGTTCCTGCTTTATAACTTCAACAGCAAGCCCCGAAAGCCCTCATACGTGTGGATCGTTCTTGACGGTATCGACGAATGTGAGACTACCACACAAAATAAACTCCTCAGCCTGGCCGGCCAAGTGACTCTGAGGGTACCAAGTTCCAGCGATGTTTTCTGTAAAGCATTGGTATCATGTCGAGCTACCACTTCAGCTACAACGAAACTTCTCAAAGGCCAGACACTATCCATGTCAGATGAGAAAATTCATGTGGGCTATGCGATTGGGCGTTACGCTGCGCAACGGCTTAACTCGCTATGTCACAAGTTCAATCAGATCAATATCTCTGCCAAGGACATTAAAGAAATCGAAGGTGCAATCACAAAACGAGCAGACGGTTAGTGCCATCAGACCGTTGAGATGAAGCATGGACCAGGTTGACCTAGATAGGCATGTTTCTCTACGCTCGCCTTGTTCTCGACTATATTTCCACCAATGTTTTCTTCAGCAGTGAAGAAATCAAGAGGTCGGTTTTTGAGCTCCCACCCACTCTAGCCGAATTGTAAGTCAAGCAATTCTAGTAGCACAGAAGTTATTAGTCTCTGATCAGCCAAAAGCTATAGCAGGATTATTGCACAGATCCTTGTCCGCTTAGATGGCAGATCAGTGGACCGGATCAAATGCGCTCTTGGATGGATCACCTTTTCTAAACGTCCTTTGAAGAAGGTCGAGCTGCTGTCAGCTGTCGCTTTCAGCTCGGGTGATATTCACGTTCAACAGACTGCGCCTCAGTATATGTTGCAACTTTGCGATATGCTGGTCGAGGAAAGATCAAATTCCTGTCTGGGCTTCATCCATGTGTCTGTCAAGGAGTAAGTGCACCTCTGACCCGATCCAGTCAGCCGCCTCCCTAACTTGACTGGAGATTTCTCCAATCCTCATCCAGCAACCTCGTTCTCGTAGAGGGAGAATGTATGATTCAGCATGGACTTGCCACAGTCACATGCTTGCTAGCTGCAGTCAATGCTTTTGGAAACGGGCTACCACCTGAGCCTGTTCTTGTCAACACCATTAAGGGACTGCATGCCTTTCATATATACTCGAAAGAGTACTGGACTGACTACCTCCTTTTGTTGTTCTCATCTGATGACGAGCTTCACTCAGCTACTTCATCACTAGTCAAACTAGCGATCGAGCTTGCGACAAAACTGAATCAAATCTCGAAACGACCCGATAATGTGCTATCGAAGACAAACATCGGCCAAGATGGCCGCGAAGCGCCAATAGGAACTGTCGACGAGGGAATAAAACCCTTACACAGCTCTATCCTTCAACTTACTATCGATGGATGCTTAAAGGCTCGGAGCCAAGAACAGCTCAAGGCAAGAGTGATGGAGATAGAAGCCAACAATTCCTCCACCAATGGCAGTGAGACTATCATCGTGCCGCCTCCGCCAGAAGGAATTTCTCTTGTAACGCAAAAGTACCAAGCAACAATTCGATATCTCGTGCATCAGCCAGACTACCCGGGAATTACTGCCACTGAGCTTGACGATTTTCGAAAACAATCCTGCAATTCAAGTTACACCTGCCGTATTAAAGGCTGTCCGCGTGCCACGGATGGTTTTGAACACGAATTGGAAAATAATGAGCACGAGCTGCTACACGTGCGTCGTTTAGGGTGCACTTTCTCCGGCTGCCAGTATCCGCTATTCGTGTCGTCTAGAGCTTTGCGAACACATATTCAGAGGCACCATAACTCGCCTTCCCGACCGGGGTCCATACGCAAAGGAAATAATGCGTTCCAATCAATGATTGATCAACTTGAGATGCCTCCGCCGCGGGAAGTGAAAGCGATTATGAACTACACACCAACAACACATTCATCATGGGCACAGCTGAACCTGCAGGAAATGCCTGAACAGGACAGACATGCCATACCGCTAGAGATTGACGCTTACGATCTTAGCCTTCACAATCTCTGGCAAGATGTAGGCAACATGACAGACGATGAGGCTGCTCTAGCACAGATGACCAATGATCAGACGACCGAGCAAGGAGAGGGGAGACAGCAGCGCTGGTTTTCACCCGGCCTGATCTCCTCTGCAGCCTTAGGTGACTTGCCGCCAGCTCAACGAGACCGGCACGATGAACACATCAAGAAGCCTCAACCTAATGCGGAGCCCTCAGCTGGAGTCATGGATGAGTTGAGGCATCTGAACGAAGAGGCGCGAAACGAAATCTCACAGCAGCCTCCCTCCCCCGTCTCACTTTCCCCGCAAGAGTTCAAAGAGATTGTTCCGATGATCCGGGGATGTTTAGTGAGCACTAATCGCTTTGCAAAGGCTTTGTCCCGTTGGTATAACCACTCAAGGGATGAGACAAAAGCCAGGACTTTCTTCCGAGCGAGACATCATATTTGTCAGCAATTCTCGGACGGCGATACTGCTACAACACCAAACGGCATGTTGACGATCAGCAAGAAGGAGGTGAAAGATTACAACATGCTGATTGAAGCTATGATAAGGGAGGTTGCCGCGGCATACGGGACAACAAAAGGGGCTAGATAATAGCAACAACCGCATGGCGAGGAGGCACTATAAGCCAAATTTCTAATGCGTTGATGGCTTTGACTTTGAAAGTGGAGATTGCCTAAATATTTATTGCCTATGAACCTCATTCTACCAGAACCTTCAAGGAGAAAGGGTTACCCTGTTCAGTATTTATAGCTTCCTCGGTCTAAATGTAAGTGATTATCAGGTACGATATTCTTGCAGCGCAGTTCTTCACTGGTTTTCTAAGCGGTTGATATTCTCTGCGGAAGATCATCTGGAGGCGCGGGAGAAGGGTTAGACAGCTAGTACTCATTTTCGTGGACTTGAAACAATGGTTTATATTTATACAAGCTTGCACAGATTTGTAGAGCTCTCCTTGAACAACATCTTCGCCTCTCACTGTACTATGACGGCCAAGCCGAAGGCAGATGACCGTTGAACAACCTACTTCCTCGGTTTTACTCGAAATAGGTATATCGGCTCTATAAGTGATAATTATAAATATCGTTACTTCTTATATATAGAAACTATAATATGACCCAAACTGGATACTCTTCATAACCCTATATCCTAGAAAGATCGTCCCTAGGTATGTATATCTCTCTCATTTAAGAAGGACTTCCTCGTGACTGCCTCCCGTTGCTGGCATTAATGTGTGCTTTCTGCCGAATCGCGTCGCGCTCAATGTTCCGGACTACTGCTGACCTGACAGGGTACACATCATCATCCTGAGGTGCCGATAGGAACCAGCGAGAGGATATCTCTACCATTTCGATAATCGATACGGCCTTTGATGGCGCCTTGCCTACCTAAGCGCGTGAAGGAGGCGTCGTCAGTCCACCTCAGCCAGATCTGCTTCACCACTCCCCAGCACGCCTAGGCTCAGAACGAACGACCTTACACGGCAACCCAACTCCCCTCTCCCCAACATCAAAAGGAATGAGAAGCTCAAAATGCTCCGGTCTCGTCACCATCTTCACCGGATCAAGCACAAGATCAAGATCCCAAGTCCAATCCTCCACAAAAAGATACTGATGAGGAATAACCATCTCGACTCTCAGCCATCTCAACCCTTGCAACGCCGCTAGACTCTTCCATAGATTCGACCACTTACGACTTTCGGGTCGTTCCTTGCCGTAGCGATTCACGTCTTTTGGCGTCCACGATGGGAGGGGTATAGCTACCCTGACTCGCGCGATGTGAGCCAGGTTGTAAGACGGGACTTTGTTGGCGAAGGAACGGATATAGTTCCGATAGCAATAGAAGTCAAACAACGTCGTATTGTAGAGTAGTGGCATGCATTCGAAGTACCTGCCCCCCAAAGGCTGTCAGCTCAAACGCTCAGAACAACGAGAGCGCCTGTTGAGGGTGTTACAAACAATCTTCTACACAGCAACAGAAGCGCTCCACACATATTCTTGGGCGGCTGACGCTCGCAGACCGTTGCATGATACGATGCCGCGGACCCGATCTCATCTGAAGCAACGCAATCGAATGCACAAGTGCCATCAACGATGTGGACCTTCTTATCCGCACGAGTATGGAAGCAGTAACCCCATATCTGTAGACGTATCTCTATGGGTACTCGAGTCAAGAGCACGCAAGCTTCTTGAGGGTCGTCGCGATCGCTTGGCACGATCGGCCTTGGGGGACCCCAGATGTAGCGCTTTGTGGCCCAGACGAGATTGCGCAGGGGCTGCTCTGGGCGTTTGCCTTTCTGCATTCTCTCGGAGAAGGGCAGAATGGCCCTCTTTTGACACAAATGAGAGAGTGGACGGGTATCGTGAGCAGATGACGTTGCAAGGATGATGCGCGAAAACTGGACGGGTGCCTAATCAGTGTACTTGGATTGAGACGCACAACCATGCGCCGCTGGTGGATTTGCGCAAGGCAGACTCAAAACATCCACCTTATTTGTTCTTTGGGGTAACTGTTCATATTTCGTCATACTACGGAGTACATGCAGTCGCATTTATCTGATCCCTGCCAACCATGTGTTCGCCTGTTGTGCTGCCCGATATGCGATCCAGAAGCTTGCAGAGCTCGACTCCCCAGTCATTCTCATTGTCTCATGAAAGGTTAGCCCGACAAATGGCAGCGGGGGGCTTACAGCATGGCAAAGTTTCTCTCGTCAATGACGGTGTTGCCAGACATAAGGGCCGGTCCCATTCCTTGTCGGCAGAAATCTTTCGAGATTGTTTCCCAAAGAGCAAATTGATCTTTCATGACCCTTGCCAAACCCTCTGAGCGTTGGATGTAGATGTCATGAGATCTCGCCGGTTCCCTGGACTCGACTCGGTGCCCGCGGCGGTCAGATCGCAGCCGCGGTATTGAAGTAGGACGAGGTGTACTGGTCCGACGACGAATCTCTTTCCGGAAGTTGTTCACGCTCTGTTTCGGCACGAACATGCTCGCGCTCAACGTTCGCACAGGGATGTTCTCAATCGGGCTGAAGTTCCCGACATCGACTTCCATCTCCAAATCGCCACCATTCTTCTTCAGCCCTGGCATGGCCGCTTGATGACCAGAGCTGCGAAAGAAGGCCAGTGAGCCAATCTCGAATGACGTTGTCAAGCTGGCGTCGTACAAGCCCGTGAGCCAGGACGTAAAGTCGTCTACCGCGGACTTGGCTGTGTCGTCATCTTCAGCTTCTTGGTAGCTTTCAGCTGCAGTGAAAGTTTGCAAGTCACTCAGATCGTGCGTGAAAGCGAGAAGGGGAAAATCCTATGTGCCCTCTCCCATCACTTGCGATCCAAACTTTTGCTCCGTCGTTGGCTCAGCCCGTATGTTGACATCCCAAGCGTCCGGATGATCCAGTAGCCAAGAGACATTGACCTCTTCGTGGAGCAGATCCGGATGCTGGTCGAGAATTGTCTTGACGTGTGGCGGCGTCGCTCTCATGCTAGACTTGTCGATGAGTGTCTCGGTAAAGCCGTATGCAATGTCATGGGCTCTCATGAACCGGAAGACGTCGAACCCCAGATTATGGGGGAACTCGGCCTGCCAAGCTGTCAGCAATAGTGCTTCCTCACCTGGAAGGTGGGAGGCTCAAGAACTCACGCCAGGCTCGATTTTCCAGAACCAGTCGTAGTCCCTCAAACGATGGGACTTTGCGATGGAGGCCCAATCCCATCGCTTTACGCGCCGGTGCCATTTGAGCTGCTTCTTGGCAGTACGCTTGACAGGGTCGTTCAGGGGCCCAAAGACTTCGCCCCTGGGATCATCAAGAGGTAGTGACAATGTGATAGCACTTGCAACATCAGGGATGTGCTCGTAGATGCAAGTCGCATTAGTCGCGTTGGATGTCAGGCGGCGAAAGCTCTCACTCAAGGGCTTGGCGCTGAAGAACACCCAATGATAGAGGTATCGCGAGTTGAAGGATTCTTCGAGCTGTCGAATCGAATGTAGAATATCCCAAATCTCGTGTTCCCCAGCCATGGCCACGAGGGCAGCGCGAGGAGGACGGTCGATCTGTGGAAAGGTCGCGCCGCGGACGAGGGGATGGAGGAGTAGAAAGCAAATCAACCAAAACCACCTCCTAGATGGGCTCGCAGGTCCAGCTGCAGCAGCCCCAAGAGCGGTTGGTGTCATCATCGTCGCAGGAAATTGAAGTGTTCTCACGTCGGCGCGTGATGCGGGTGAAGAATGGTGAAAACGTAGGAGAGCCTTCGTGCTGGCCGTGGGCTGCCGAGAAGTGTTCAAGACCAGATATGAAGGCACAGTGCCGCTGGAAGCGTCAGCCCAGTCGGCTCAGCTCAGAAGCAGCGGCGGTAGTAGGTCTGACCGTGTCGACTGGCAAACGAGACGAAAGGCAGTGACAGAAGTGGAATTATTCAATGCAATGAAAGTGCCCCAGACAGCGGTCAGGGGAAAGGGAGCGTATCAGCACGCCTCACAGAGTGAGGAATGGCAGTTGGAAAGCAGTCTGGGGGCCAAAGGAGCGTGGTTGATAGAAGTGAAGATCAACTTGTGAAGGGTATGAGGAAATCTATGGAGCAAATTTCGATTGAAGTGGGAGAAAGAAGATCACGTGAAGATTGGGAAGGGAAAGGTGAACATGGAAGGTGTTGGGGAAGTAGCGATGGATGTTTGGGAAGGTGGTGAGGGAAGGAAGAAGTGAAAAAGAAGGAGTAAGATGTGGAGGATGCCTCAACTTCCGTGAACAGCCGTGACCTGGGCACCACCTACGACCAAGCAACCTTCGAATGGTAACAATAGCAACCCATGGTTTGATCACGGGACCTCGATCGTTCCCGGGTCAATGAGCCGCAAGTTGAAACGTGCCTATTTGGGCCACTCGGTGAGCTGACAGCTGGCCGAGGCCGTCGCCACCACCTGTGAATCATGAGAACCAGCTGGTGGCCGCCGACCCCACGAGTTGCGGCTACCACGATCGTGCCAGCTGCCAACGGCACCGTCAAAGTCAAAAGCATTATGCGCCCACGCTCGATGGTCACGCTCCACGTTCGCACTGTGTCGTAGCAGGCCACATGATATTCGAAGCGTTCATCTCCAACATCAAGGCACACTGAGAACGTAAAGGCAACTCGTGATGTCTATTCGATGAGAACAAGATTGTGTTCAACAGCAGCTGACTCCTCTTCTAGACGCCTTTCGGGCAAGACCACTTCCGATGAAACACTTCCTGACCTGATGGAGCGCATAAACCACAGCACAAAACATTCAACACTGTGCTCTCGACCCCAAACGCCTACGACCGAACAAACCTACCCGCCAATCCAACGGTGGGTGTCATGTTATTACACAGTTCCCGCTTCCTCATTCTCAAAGAATGTTGACGGCGGGGTATACATCATCGACGAGGATGGGGACCCCTAAGTTTCCACATCCATCGCTTCCACGTCTGCTGCGCCATCCTCAAGATTCAGGTCCAGCACCTTGGCATATTGCACAGTGAGCCTTTGCAGCTCGCGGTATTTACCTGCGAGAAGGTTAGCAAACTCATGCACAAGAAAAGTCGCAGAGACAACGTACCAAGAATCATCACCACCCCCTTCAACAACTCCGTCCGATCCCATCCGCAGATATCTCCCTCCGTGCTGAACCATCCCCTGCCCTCTACAGCATTCTTCTCCTTGAGCACACCACCCAATAACCCGTTCAGGAGCTCCTCAACTTTGCTCTTCGCGCCTTCAGCTCCGAGGCGCTTGGCGTACATGAACAAGTACAGCCGGAACTCATCCTTCGCACCCAACTGCATTGCACCTGCGATTCTGTTTTCGAGGTGGGCGATGCTGACACTACTCTCAAGGCCTTCACCCTCGCTACGTTGGATCACAGTTTTGATAATGCGTTGCAGCGCATAAGCGCGACCCTTGAGCAAGAACTCGTTGGTCGTGTGTCGCTCTAAGAAGGGGATGACACCTGACGATACAGCCGCAGCCTGCGCGGGAGTGACATCGCTTTCTTTGCCGGTCTTGGAGTTCGGGCCGACAGCTGTTGACTGCAGCGCCGAAATCGACGAGTCTGTGGAGTTCCAGTATTGTGATCCCACGGCCCACCAGGCTTCGCTGAGTCTTTGCCATGTGTACATCTCCCTTGCGTAGTAGAAGCCATCTCCGTTTGTCAAAGTCACTACAACGTGACCAGTCGAGTTGAGATGTGCTGACGTGACGCCAGGCCCGGGGGTCGCCGTGTGCTGATTGAGCGACGTGGTTGCAACATCGAGGATCGGACCGAGAGACACTGGCGGGTGAGGAGAGGTCTGCGTCCGGATGTCCCAAACATATGCCAACCCCGTTGCAGAGATGCACAACAGCCAGTGATCCCGGCACTCGAGGATGACTGGTTGCGACTCCAGAACCATGGGATTCAGCAGACGTCGTCCAGCCGGGGTCCAGGTATGTATTGAGCCATCTTCACAGGCCACTGCCCAGAAATGTTTGCTTGCAGCGACCAAGATCACTGCTCTTGGGAGGAATTCGTGCCAGAGAAGATCGCCGCGTTTCGTCACGGTGACATGTGACGGTTCGCGAGGGTTGATATCGTTCTTGGCCTCGAGGATGATGTTCTCGGGGACCTTTGAGGCATCTTCGAGAGTGGTCTCCGGCTGGAGAATCCCTCGCTCTAGGGGTCTGAGAATATGTGTCCGCACACGCGGAACGGCAAGACGGATCTGCGCATATGAGATGGCAGGGTTGAGTACTGCAGGTCGCAAGAACTCGGGTGTTGGAACGACGCCGTGCTGAACGCTGGTCAATGCCGCAGGTTCTATCGATCCATCGGTGCCATTGGTGACAATTGGAATAGGTCCAGACTGCGCTCGTTTTGCCGCCGGCTCGTCCTCGTCCTCGAAGTCTGCACCGTTGAGTTTCCGCTTGTTGCCAAGTAGCATAGATGCGATGCCGCCCTTGGGAAGCCCGTCGAATGGCTTACTCAGATCCAGTACAGTCGTCGGGGTGTCATCACGAGCTGCTTTTGACATTGTCGAGGTCGAGCCCATGAGCTGCGTTTGCGGTAACGAGGATTGTCCAGTGCCTGACGATGAGACCAAGAGAGGTGCAACACGCTTCTTTCCGTCCTTGCCGACGGTGACGCGCGACTTGAGCTCCTTGACTCGCTCCGCTGACTTGTCAACCTCCTCTGGTGCCTTCTCCGGTGTGGCATCACCATTCGTTGCGGCTGGTGTTGCTGCCGCCGTCGCAGGTTTCGTGCCATTCGTGGCCGGGGTTGATTCTTTTGGTGCATCGGTCTGCATGTCGCCCATCAGAGCGCCCATTCGTGACTCGACGGCCCTTGACTCTCCAGCCTTGCTGTGGTTCTCCAACATGAGGCCTTGCACATCCTCCGCGACGCCCATTCCCTTTCGTGACGCCCCATACTTTTGCAATGCCTTGATGTTCTCCTCGGCCGGCGCAACCCATCCCAATTCGCCCTCGTCGAACTTGCACACTACTATTGAGCCGTCCAGACTAGATGCGAAGATGGTTTGGCCGTCGGGTGTCCACGCAAGATCCGAGATGGATTTGCCTGCGAGATCCTGCATGATGACCACCGGTCGTGAGGTATTGGTGTTCCAGATTCCGAGGGTCTTGTCCTGTCCTGCCGAGGCGAGGACTGTGACGAGCGCGCCGCCATCGCCTTCCTCGCCATTCCCTTGCGGCTTCTCCGTGTGGAATAGCCTTGGAGAGAACATGCACACCTCAGTCGGACCCTCGTGGCCAATGAGGTTGATCTCGCTGTCCCATACTGTTCGCTCGATAATGGCGACAGAGCTGACAGGTCCGTTCACAGCATTCGCGGCTGAGATATGATTGCCATCAGGCGACCATGAGCATCGGCGAAAGTATGTCGTGAGCGGCGAGCTCTTGAAAGGGGAGGTAATCGTAGTCTCGAGCACGAAGTTGCTGGCCATGTCGTGCTGCGTCGCATTCGGCCCCGGGGACGTAAATCGGAAGATCTTGATCGTTCGGTCATCGCTGGCAGTCGCAAAGAACTTATTAGCCGGATCGAAACAGATGCCCTTGACGTGACTCTGATGCGCCGGGATAGCCTTGAGCTTCTCAAAGGTATACCCAGACCACACAACGACCTTGGAGTCAAGACCAACAGAAACCAAAACCGTCGAGTCATAGGACCAAGCAATATCCTGCACATCATTATCATGACCAATGAGCCTCTTATACGTCTTCCAATTCTCCACGGGCGGCGGCTCATTATTCCCAAATGTCGCCGTCGGCGGACCCTTATCAAGATGATACACACAAATCAACTTATCATCCGCACCGCTCGCCAGATACCTTCCATTAGGCGACCACCTGACGGAGTGAATCGTGCCCAGGTGATGGCTCATGTGGCATAGCTGCCGTGGCTCGGTGAATGAAGGGTTGTCGGCATTGTAGATTGCGTCGGTGGACCAGATCCGGACGTGCCCATCACCTCCTGCTGTCGCGAGGCGTTTCCCGTCGGGGGAGACGTGGCAGCTGTAGACTTCAAAGTCTTTTTGTTCGCCGCTGTGGCTTAGCCAGGTTGGCTTGATGATGCGCATGGCGGGAGACGCGAGCCCGCATCAGCGGTGCGCGCAGGTTTTGGGGGTCGATGGTCTGTCGCGAGGGTTTTGCGTCGTGAGGGTCGGAGGTATGAATGCTGGTGGGAGAGTTTGGCGATTGGCGATTGGGAGAAGGGCGGTGGTGAGGAGGATGGATGATTAAGGTCAGCGATGGGGATTTGGTGATGCTGGCCACGACGCGCGAAACTTCGAAAGATTGTCGCGACGCTGAGCGCGACGGGCTAAGGCGCTACCCTAGACTTCTGCACGTCGCGCATCGAGGCTTAACTTTGAGCTACGGAAGTAAACGGCTCTTGTTTGAAGATTTATTGATTTCTCGCAGTGATATGAAAGATTGAGACTTCGTTACTGATGTGCTGATAGATTCAGAAGTAACGACGTGCACCGCGCTGTTCTCGAGTCAAGAGTGGCCCTTGAAGGACGTTACAGCAAGCATCCCAATTCTTGCCAAGTCAGCAGGCGTGGTGTTAAGCAGCGTTGATTCAGTGCATCAACAACTCAAGATGCGAGGATGAGCCGACTCCATCGGATGAATTCGGGACTTGGAATTAAGCAAAGGAGACTTGGAGACACCGCATCTCGAGTGACTCTCGAGCACCCAATACCTTACTTTTCGGAGTACCTGTCAGGGATAGAGCCGTCATTTCAAGATTGATCAATAGGATCGTAGCTTGAACCCGAACCTGCTGCAACAATCACCGTTTCTCCGGTGGGACGCACAGCACATTACCTGACTTGACACTAACACTCGACAGAGCTGATTGTATGACTATGAGGTATTGAGATTTGAAATTTGGTCGTTGCAAATGGCATGGTCTTGCGCCAACCTCCCTTCAGAAGCTGGGGTAATTGTGCATTATTCAGCGTTGCAACGCACCCCTGCACCATTCGGACACCGATTCGCGAACTCGCGAGATCCCCCAACACACACGACGCCAATTGCAGCCAACCCACGAGCACCTTACCAATTGTTCAACACCACGCCTGATGTCGTGTCATCACCAGATTTACTCCAAGATTTGGAATGTCGGGACCGAGATTCACGAAGTTTGTGAACTGTGCCTCTTCAAGCGGACTTTGAGAGTCAATGAGCTCATCTATCAGAGAAGGTACTCCTTCTACACGCTAACTGTCCACAGGAACACCTGTATTCCGCAATACACTGGAGCTTCCAGCACGTGCAAGGATAACAATATTCTAGATCCAGGTACATCCTAGATCTCGATTCGAATTCCAGCATGCATCCCGCCTATCTAAAAAGCCAGGGGCGCGGATTAAGGTTGAAAGTCATAAAGTGCCGTGATCCGTGATTTCAGTCTTGGTCAGCGGAGAAGCAGGAGGGTCCAGTTGAGCCAATCGCGAGTCTGTACATGTCGGCGAAGCGGTCGTTACAAGCCCCGACATGGGTACATCTCCGCCACACCTATTGCTCAGCAAAGGTGTAAGTACCGATTTTTAGAGTGGTTCGCTCCTCGCGCTTGTTGCCCAGCCGGTCGCTCAAACTCCGCATCTAACATCGTGACAGACGCACGAAGACGCATCATTGTCGCATAACCAGATGTCGAACTCGGATAGCGATATGTAATCCGCTGTAATTTGGTAGCAGAGGCTGGAGATGGATTGTGTATATAAGGAAAGAGGATGCCCGTCGTTTCAATCAATTCAACCCATCATCATCACAGTTCACAGTTCACAGTTTACACTCAGCACTCAACCAAGACTCACCAACAGCTTACAACAATCTCCAAAACAATCTCATCTACACTATCCAGATCAACAGATCTCTAACAAACAATTTCATCACCAACACCATAACTCCATCACAAAACATCACAAACACCACGTCGTCAACAATGTCTCGCTCAATCCTCGTCTCAGGTGCCACCGGCAAGCAAGGCCGCGCCCTGATCCAGTCCATCATCGACCAAGACGCCGACTTCAAAATCATCGCCCTCACCCGCAACGCCCACTCCGCATCCGCACAGCGCCTCGCCGCAAAGTCACCCAAGATCCATCTGATCCAGGGAAACCTCGATGACACCGAGGCAGTATTCGCAGAAGCTACCAAGATCTCTCCTTCAATCTGGGGTGTCTTTAGTGTTCTTGTAAGTTCTCACTCCTTATTTGGTAGACTTTATGATGGGACTTGTACTGACTGTAAAAGGCCGTGAACATGGGCGGTGAAGGCTCCATCGTCGAAGAACGCCAGGGGAAGAACTTCATCGACTCCTCCCTCAAACACGGCGTGTCGCACTTCGTCTACACATCCTCCTCCCGCGGCGGCGATCAGCCCACCGATGTCCCGCACTTCATCAGCAAGCACCACGTCGAAGAACACCTCATCTCCCAAACCAAGAACACACCCATGACATGGACGATCCTCCGCCCCGCGGGTTTCATGGATAACCTCGAGGAAGGTTTCCTCGGCAAGGTGTTTGCTACAAGCTGGCAGAACAGCATCAAGTCTCGTGGGTTGCAGGTCATTGCTACTTCGGATATTGGTGTTGTTGCTGCGAAGGTGCTGCTTGATAGTCAGCGATATGTTGGGAGAACGATTGAGCTTGCTGGTGATGACTTGACGTTTGAGCAGATGGCGAAGATGTATAAGGAGGTCACTGGTGTCAAGGTTCCGACTACCTTTGGGTTCGTCGTGACGATCCTGTTCTGGATGAGCGCTGAGTTCAGGCTCATGTTCAACTTCTTCGAGAGGGAGGGTTTCGGTATCAACCTAGCTGAGACGAAGGAGGTGTTGCCTGAGGTGCAAGACTTTAGGACCTGGTTGAGCCGCCGCAACAAGACCGCCTAAGTGGCTGTCAAGGATGACTTGTTATAGCGATCTACTGTCATTCGATATCAAGCGTGTTTAGATCATAGAAGAAAGCTTACACTAATAACTGATTCATTTACAAGTCAGTCTCCTTGTGAAGAACCACCCACATGTCACTCGACGACGCGAACCCCGAAGCGAGAATTGCAACCTTGCAAGGGCGGTCCTCCTTATCGAGCTCCAAGCAATATCTAACCTTATCTTCATGGTACTTGCTTGACAGCCCTACTAGTGGCTCTTATCACTCGGAATTTGTATAAAACATGCTTCCGCCCTGGGAACTACCAGGAAGAAGTTCGCCATCTCCATGCTCTGAGGGGTAGTCCGTGGTGACAGCCTCGCACCCCTACATTCCCGGAAGAAAGCAGCAACCGCGTGCCGCAGCTCAATATAGGCCAGGTGGATTCCGAGGCAACTTCGGGAGCCTGCGCCGAAGGGGAAGTAGGCGCCGGATCTTATTGGCTGAAAAGCCCCATCAGAGTCGAGGAACCGTTCGGGTTCAAATCTGATGAGGTGTTAGTTTAGGTTCAGATCCGGAGAGATGGGGGAAGTCGTGGAGACACATGCAATGGGGTGGGGGTGTTGGGAGTATTGACGAACCTTTCGGGGACTGGGAAGACGGAACTGTCTCGGTGATATGAGTAGGCCTGTGTGCTGATAGTGACCCCTGGGGGATAGTATAGCCAGCCAAAGTGACAGCGTTATCGATCATACGGCGTGGCAAGGCACCAGGAGCAGCGCTATACAACCGGAGAGTCTCTGCAATCACAGACGATAGATACGGCAGCCTCTCCAGATCAGAGTCTCCAAACCCCGGCTGCAGTGAACATACTTCATCTTCCAATCTCCGCTGGATGTCTGGATGTGAAAGCACCGCCCACACCAGATAAGACAAAGTAACCGCCGTAGTTCCAGATCCAGCAACCGTAAGACCCCCGGCTTCGAATGCCACCTCGTAATCGGTCAGCGCTGTCTTGTCCTTCTCACTCTCAGCGACGATCTTGGAGAATAAGTTTGTCGAGCCGATCCCGGCTTCGCGACTCCTCTTCATGGTTGCTTCGGCGAGGTGTTGTACCATCTCGTCGGCATCCAGTTCTTGGATGGAGCGGATGGGGATCCAGTTGACGAGTGTTCGGAGCCAGGGCAGTTCGGAGCAGATGAGGCCGAATTTGCCCGCGTCTTCGATCTTTTGCATGTGATATGTTTTCTATAAATGAGAAAGAAAAAAGTTGCGTGATTAGCTAGAAAAAAACGTCTTCACATGGCGTGGGTGCGTGAGTGTGTGTTGTGCAGCACATACCTTCTGCGCAGCGACCATGCCAAATGGCTCCCCAAAGGCCAAGTGTGAGACAACATCGGCCGTCATAAACGTCCACCATTTGAAGATGTCCACCTCCCCAGCCTCCTTAGCCTCAGCCTTGATATTCGTAATAGTCAAATGGATCTTCTCCGTAATAACCGGGTACCAATTCTTAAGAATAGCAGAGTTACTGAACAGCGGCGCAAGAAGCCTCCGTCTCCGAGCATGTTTCGCAGGATCCAGCATCGAAAACACGTCTTCGGCCTCTCCGACGCGGAATGTAGAGTACCATTTGTCTTTGACGAAGCCGCCTCCAATGCGGTGAATTGTCTTGAAAGCTTCCTGGTCTAAGATATCGACCTCGCTTGGCGATACACGGACTACAGGGCCGTACTTGCGGTGCAAATCGTGAATGTAGAACATCCTGCGCCCGGACAGGACTTGTACCTTGAGATAGAGGGTCGTGAACTTGGCGTACCACGGCCCGGGAACATTGCGTAAAGGCGTGTTGAAGGCTCTGTTCAATAGCTGTGTGTGATGATGCATTGTTTAGTATTTGCCAATCGAGACAATTAGGGAACGCACGCTGAGTATCCAGAGAGCTGCAAAGGGTACAAGCCACACGAGGGCTGGGAGCTCCTGGAGAGTATCGATTCTGGTCATGTTGAATTGATCTATGTATCCGTTGGTCGAGGTGGAGAATGCGCAACCAGAAAAAGGGTAAGGAGGAAAGTCATGAGAAGAGGCTTTGGAGGGAGGCTTGAAGCTCATACGAAGTGTTTAACTACTTATACTCATCCACTTCCTTGCCGAACGCCAGCTGATCAGACAAGAATAACGATTTGAATACGACCAAACTTTATAAGGGACTCGGGATGGCTGAAGAGGTCCCGCAGGTTTCCCCGCAAAGTCCCATGCACAGCTGGAGCTGAGCGCCCACATGCCGGCATGCCGAAGACATGGGGAACGGGCCATAGAAGCAAGCCTCCCCACGTTTCAAGAGCAATTGCCTTCGCAACAATTGTATAGCCATGGCTAAGCGTATAATCATTCTGTAGGTGGAACCTTTTCTCTACCTCGCAGCAGCTTGTCATCGTGGCATCAAACTTCATATTTACACACGTCCTAATAAGAACCTATTTATATTGGAAAGTCATGTATTTCAGATTCGGAGCAACTGTTGTACTATCAATGACAACTGGGGTACCCGGCGTTGTTTCCCCACAACCCGGAGTCCTGGGGTACCGAGTCTACCGGCTAGGCCGAAGTCAGACACATGCTATCGCGCATGCGTTGATTGACCCGAGCCTGGAGTAACAAATCTCTTTCCCGAAGAACTCAAGGACCAGAGATTCATTCGTATTCCCCTCTTCCAGGGACCGGATCGAGTTCGGAAGGACCTCGGGGTCGCAGCTGCAGTCTATTGTCTTTTCCACGAGAGCTCGTCAAACGGCACGTAGGTGCGAAGTGAAGCCGTCTACCAAATGCGCAATATATCCCTGCCTGCCCTGTATACTACGCTGCCCTTAGTAGAAATTAAAAGCAAGTAGAAAGGCTGCCCACGAGTGATGAAGCCAGGCTCTTTGAACACGTTGACATCGCAAAAGAACACCGGTCTATGCCCGTCACCGACAACCTGATCAAAGCGTACTTTATCTCAGTGGCCGAAACGCCATGCTCGGTTGTTTGGAGACTCTGGATGCTCCTGGACTGCCGTGAGTTTTAATACAATATCAGACTAGAGTGATTTATGCTGTATGCACTAAGTCTTGGACTTCTCCTGGTGCACAAGCATCGTCGAGCTGATCCGCCAAGTCAAACAGGTCTTCAGGAGCTATCCCCGACATACCCTGAGTCACAAACGTGTTCCAGAACGGATCACTCAACACCCCCTCCGTGAATTGCGGTTCCGTTTGGGGATCCAACTGCGTGTAGCTTGGCCCTGGTGTCAAGCCCCAGCTTTGTGTAGTTGTCGAGCTCAGCGCCGACATGATACCTTCTAAATGTGCGAGCTCCAATTTTCTCAACGGCGCAACGAGACTACCATCTAGGATCATCTTGTCCATCACGTAACCCACATTGTCTGTCCACGTGTCGTCCTGCAGTAAGCTTGGGCTGATCAATCGGATGAGGTAAAGTATAAAGGCGGAAGAGTATGCCCATTCTAGCTGGAATGGCAAGAACGCATCTGCCACATCTATGAGTCAACTGTCTGTTTGCATGAAAAACTGGAAGGCCGGATCGAGTGCGAACCTAGCATGTCTTCTTCTCCTAGTATTCGAAGCATCTTCAACACATTCTGTGCGGAATCCACTCCCGACTGCAGCAGCGAGGCAATGACTGGACTTAGCGGGACAGTCTGCGCTGTCATCATGTCGGTATTCTCAATATGCATTTGCAGCGCGCACATGAAAAGAGGCCTTGTAGACAAAACAACGCACTTGTACTTGCTTTTAGCTCGACATGTCGAAAAAGTCAGCATGCCGATGCAACTTACATGATGATAACCAATGATCAGCTTTTGGGCCATCCGAGAGGCTTTACTGACGGACTCCTGGAAGTGTGTATGGAACAAGTCTTTCAAGTCCTGAAGAAATTGAGCAAGATCTCTAATAATGGACTGCGTGTTGGCGACTAGGGAATTATCGAATTGCCTGCCGACTCCGTAGACAGCTGACATGTAAGGTAAGCCGCAGCCTCAGGGAACTTCAAAGTCATTTTCGCAAACAGACCGGCGGACTTACTCATCAGGATTCGATTCGTCATCCGCGACAGACGGATCAAGAGTGTTGTGCTCATCGCTTCAGGAGACCGAGAGATCTCGGAAGGTGATTTAGCAGTAATCTCAGCGTCACTAATTGCGCTGGGGGAGCCGAAGAGGGATGAAAAGTGTTTTTCCAAAACATAGACTACCCAGAAGACGCGACTACAGCGCTCTGAGTACTTTGTTCCCGCAACTTCATGTGGTATATGCCGATGCATTCCCTCGATCACGCAGGTGCGCAAAGCGTGGCTGATCTTCGCGCGTTGGTCAGGCTTGTGCGCCGAGCAGTGTACTCTGGACTAAACTTTATTCGACAACTCACATGGTAATAGGCAGCGACCCGCATGTCTAGAGACTGGAAGTACAGTGCTGCGAGAACGAAGGCCTGGACGGCAGCGACGTGGTCTTGGTAAAGACTAGACATATCTGGCAACAAGGTCATAGCTCGCAAAGCGTACGAAAGTCCAGGAGGTTCATTGCGTCGCCTAATAGTAGGAAACGCCCTACCAAACGCCAGAAGCAGAAGAAAGTGTGCGTACCAGGCACGACACGACTGTGCCTTTGCAGCCGGGTTCTCGTATAGTTCAGCAATTTGATGTTCGAGATCTGGCTCGTCAATCATGTTGAAAACATCGCCCAGGTAGTACTTGGCGCTCTGTACGAGGTGCATGGCAAAGTCCAGAGGCGGTAGGCTATTGACATCTGGCGCCTCATCAGGTCTCAATGGCGTCCATTGAAGGTGATATGCGCCCTTGTCAGGCCTATGCCAAGGGTCGGGGGCTGCTTCTGGGATACGTTTACCCAGAAAGGCGAGGACACGACGGCAGAGTGACCATGACGAGCTCGGTCCCATGTACCCTGTCATGACCCGAACGATTCCATGTTATTTAATGACTATCCACTGTGTTGCAGTCTCCAGAATAGGTGGTATGACTTACAGTAGCGGCCCTCTGCTGTGGCAAAGGTGTGGTCATTGTCTGCCAAAGGATTCAGTCTGAAGCCCGGCTCAATGGCTTCGGATGATATGTCCGGGCTTCTCTCCCCTGAAGATGAAGACTGCGCTATGTGAATCGCGGACGACGGACGGCCCGTAGGCGGGCCGGGACTGGAAACATCTCGCCGACTCCGGGGTGTCACGGGTGCAGCAGAAGCAGCACGGGCAGCAGCACTGGATCTGGCAGTGGTAGTGGCAGTCGTAGTTGCGCTTGCTAGAGACGGCTCGGTTGGAACACTGGCCAAACCAGCAGCACTGTGCTGATCTTGACTGCTCGGTGTGACAAGAGGGGTTCTGCTCTGGAGCTCACGAAGATAGCTGCCCGTCCGTTTCAGTTCCCAATTTCAAGCTGCCTTGCGCACATACGGGATGATAAAAAGTCGGCTCACCTTTCCGGTACCGAGACTCGCTTTTCCTGGACGGCGAAATGACACCGTTCACCTTTCTTCACGCACCACGAGCATGGATGCGACCCGGTGCATTTGATCTTGAGTATCCGGCATCGTTCGCAGCTAGCAGGAAAGCAGGCTATCAGAAACCACCAACAGCACATCAATAGGGAGGTAAGAAGACGCGAAATTCGGATACATACGCTTTTGGGCATCTCTCACGAGTTCTCGTCGGTGGCATAGTAATTAAAAGTGCTGCTGGGCATTATGTTGACGGCTTGGAGACGAGAGAAGCGTTTTGATTGTGTCCGGAAGGCGGTTCCGGGGCGATGAGGTACGCGTTATCAAGCCACAGGCTTCCTGCCACTGTAAAGGCCACCATCGGAGATAAGCGAAACCTCTCCATCCACCACGAACCCTCCCTGGACAACCACTGAATTACATCAGAGTACCTTGGCCGATCACCCGAGGGCGAACAACGAGGAGTCTCTGGTAGATGCTTGTTGATGAATGATGCATTCTAGCTAATGTCGGTAGGTATGTCATTCTATACGTAGTGCAAGTGCAACTGTGACAAGGGGTGGCAGTTGCTCTTCAAGGGTCCTTCTCCGCTTCCTTCTCGAGCTTCGTCAATAGCTCGCTCTTCGGTGCCTCGTCGCTCCATCGTCCACGGGGCAATTCAAAGATAGATGACATGCGGGCATATGAAATGCCCCCCAGCTGACCGACAGGCCGCAAGATGTTCAAGTCGATGTTGCTTGCATCACTGTTCGTGGCATCTTCCCGCACCCAGAACCTCGTGGCCTTCATCAGAACCAGCCCTGCCCCGCTCATGCCGTCGTTTGCTCCTTCATGCCCAATCTCATGCACTTGAACCACCCTGGCTTCGATCGAGAGAACACTTTCCTTGACGCGCGAAGGCTTTACTGTCGTTGTGGGAGCTTCGGTCAGGCCGGAGACGTCCCATTCTGACACTCCATAAGGTGCATCAATAGAGGTGGCGTTTACAGCTTCAATCATGTCCTCAGACACTGTATTAATCACGCACTCTTTTGACTTCTTCAGGTTGCGGAATGTGTCCTTCTCGCGGCCCGGTCGTGATGAGAATCCAACAATAAACATAGGCGGATCATGCTCTACTACCTGAAAGTAGCTGAACGGTGCAAGATTCTTCGTCTCGCCGGAGACGGTGCTGATGAAGCCCACCGGCCGGGGCGCGATTCCTGCAACCAGCAGTCGGTAGTTGTGAACAGCCGGTCTGCCTGTAGCATAAGGGTCTATTTCGCGGTGGTTGGCGGTGGAAGCATCACGCTTCACGCCCTGGCCAAACTTCCAGTGCGGATGTGGATGCTTGGTGACTTCGATCTTCTTCTGGGGCTCGAAGTCCGGTCTGCTGGCCTGGACTTTGTCGAAATCAGCGAATCGTTCGACAATTTTGTAATTTGCCTCGGCTTTAGCTGCCATTGAACTTGAAGGTCGGACTCTTTTTGGCAGGCGAGGAAATGTTGCTATCCTTTTTGACCACATTGATGCTTCTGCTCTGCCGTAGTCGTCTAAGTGCTGGATGGCTTGAGATGGCAAGAGGAAAGTCGTTAGTCGAGAAATGGCTATAGCGGACTTGAGCGAGACCTTCAGTTGGTCAAAGACTTTGAGAGAGTAGTAAACTTTAGACAAAAGCATTATATACCGTCGTTTTCCACGAAAGAAGAATCATAGTCCTAGGAGGTCTGTTCTGGGGCAGTGCCAGTTCCCCGGAACCTCCTTCCGGCGGACGCCTCAGCCTGGCGTAACCACAATCGCTCTCAAGGCCGATCGTACTCAACCGGCTGAGGCTTTAGCCGGGACGCTGCACTTAGGCATTGCATCATGTTATACTCGAGAGTGTGAGAACCCATGACGGCGAATCGTAGGTTTGTGAATGCTTTACTCTATTCTTTCTCTTTCTTCTTGCTGTCCTAGTTCCTCAATGCGATCCTCTTTGCTTTCACTCCTCGACCGCAATCAGCTCCATAATAAATCCAGCCCCCACGGGCACACGCCTAGCTTCACAAGAAGTGCGAGCAGGATAGTGAGCAAAGTATTCCGAATAAACCTCGTTCATAGCCTTGGCATCATCCATGTTCTCAAAAAAGATCTCATTTTAACCCGTGTCAATAACGCATGCGTGAGAGTAGAGTCGAGTAAGCTGGGGAAGAACTCACCGTAACTTGAACAACATTTTCGAGGCTAGATCCAGCTGCCTCCAGCACGGCGCGTGCATTCTCACACATCTTGCGCGTCTTTTCTTGGATCGTGCCTTGGATCAACGTGCCATCGCTCTTGGCTGGGATCTGTCCTGAGACAAAGACAAAGCCATTTGCCTTGATCGCTTGAGAATACGGACCGATGGCTATCAGAAGTCAGCATGATCTTTCCTTCAATATGAGTATGGCACATTGGGCTGTGTGTCTTACGCTTAACACTCTGAGGAGTGAAGACTTTCTCAATTTGCCTCCGGCCAGGGGTGGTGCTGGAGAAGGGTTGAAGGGTTGTAATGGTTGTAAATCTCACAGGTCCCCTGAGCAGCGACCTATGGAAGCTACCACGCAAAGCGGATTGGAAGATATTCTGAGACAGCATATTAGCTATGTGGAAGAGTACACAGGTGTTGTTTCGAGCTTTTGCAAAGTACAAGACAAAGAAAAGTACGAAGAGACTTTGCACGGTTAGGTGATCCGACGTTGCTTTAGTTTTCAAAACACGGAACTTGCATCCGATAATACATCTAGATGGACGCTAAAAGTAGGTGTCTGGGCAGCTACCATTGTTATCAGCAACCTCATTCCGATCCGTCACAGCCTCTCAATTGATCCTCTACACAGCATTACCTAAACAACCGCGGCCTAGCACTATGCTTTCATTTATTCACCGTATTACCGCCTTATCGCGGGCGAAGCCTGCTTCTTCCTCGTTAAAGTCCATTAATGGAGTGCGTACCCTTGTGACAGGGGGTAAGAAAGAATGGCTTGCTATAATGCCCGACAAGCCCAATGTGGGCGATATCCGGAAGTCCGTCAAAGGGTAAGGGTGTTCATATTAGTCTCACCAACAAGTGGTTAGCTCCTTACAGTCAGGGGATAGAAAGCACTACGAGGGTATTCAGCCTCTCATCACCTCTGGGAAACTGGTTGCCGGAGGTAAGTAGATGTAGATGACATACATATGAAGAGGTTTTGTAAGACTAAGATATAATTAGGCGCCATATTCGATACGCATCCAAGCGAGGGGCAAGCACCCGCTTTCAAGGGAAGTGTGGTCGTATACACCGGAGAAGCTCAGAGCGAGATTCTTGATATCATCAAGAATGACGTCTATGCGACCAGTGGAGTCTGGGACGTCGAAAATGTCCAGATTATTCCGGTAAGCCTACAGTGTACGGTGCAACCAGCGTGATCGGCCAAGGATTCTAACCTCCTTGTGCAGTACGTACCAGCTGTTCGACAGGCTCTTGCCAAGTAAGTAGACTAGGTGTGTTTATAAATACATAGACATTGGCGCAGGCTTGATGTTCCGAAAAGGATCACGTGGAAACAATGCACAATGCGCGACTTGAAGCACGCTGGGCAATACATGGCTTAGGACAGAATTCTTGCCATAACCTTTAATGCACAGGCCTATATGTTGAGAGAGGAATGAAAAGCATAACGCAAAGTAATCCGACTCTTTTAGTACATGTAATTTTGTTAAGATTGCTTTAGGAGAACATGCGACGACATAATTCCTTCCAGAGTGCTTGCCGCATATGCTCAGTACGCTCGACCGCCCCCCGATTCTCAATGGCGCGGCGATACAAATAGCCAAGGCATTCAGTCACACTCCCCCAATTTAAGCACTTGTAAACACCAGGGGCAGCTCTTGCAAGAGCTGTATCACTGTTTGCCTCCTCGTATAATTGAAGTAGAGAACAGCTCAGCTCATCAGCCATACCTTGGATCTGTCCAGACTCCAGACCATCTATCGTCGGCAGCCCGGCCGCAAGACGTGCTTGCCACGTGGCGATGGCTTTTCTGATGCTGACAGAATTATGAGTGGCTAGGAATAGCCTGACAGTAGGGAAAGGGAAGTCTTGCACTTCTTTTGGCAGTCTTTGAGAGATGAGCATGGCGGCTATGTCGTCGTACGAGCTGGCTGTATCTTCTTTAGTGTCGTGGATGAGTGAAAGAACTTCGTTATCCAAGTAAGCTCCCCGAACGAGCTTGATACCAAGACTCCAGCCCTCTTTGGCCGCGAGGGCAAGGTGCTGAGACGCATTTGCGCGAGACCCCTTCAAGTATGCCTGAATCGTGTTGTACACGAGCGCTTGACCATTGGTGTTGTGTTTTCGCATCATATCGATGGCCCAGCGATCCAGAGTGGTCTGTAGAGCTTGTTGCTCGGCATCGATCCAGAGTCGACAGCCACGCTTGCGAGTCAGATGGCAAATCTCGTCCATAGCTTGGGCTATCGGGGCTGGGATGGTGTCGCCGTTTCTCATGGCATCGACCGCAATAGGGCCCGCACCAGTGATTCTTTAAGACAGATACTATCAGTGAAAAGTCTTTGAATGGAATCAAATGACGAGGCTTCGTACTTAACAGCGAGGAAATCGCCCGGCTGGATCATATTCAGAGTCTCGATGGTTCCTTTCTTCCACTCTTTGATGACCTTATGCGCTGCATCCGAGTGTGTTTGATCTTTGGTGTCTCCAGGTGCCATCGGGTCTCGCAACAAGATCTCTTTCGCGTACCCAAGAATGACGCCATGGTAACCCATAGTCTTGAGCTCTGAGATTGTTTTCCTGACCTCAGAAGCGTTCATTCCAGATGCAAATTGATCATACAGGGACCACCGCATGATCTTATTGAGAAAAGGGTTTCGGTCAGGGTTGAGAATAGCGAGCTTTGACTTGCAAATAATGCTCAGGAAAGCTAAAGACGGTTTAAGGATCCAATTCTGTCCCATTAAAGACGTCAAAATTAGGGACCTGACGAGCGTCTTGGTTGGCATTCTCGACAGCGGGACATTATGTTCGTTGGGGATCCGTCGTGGTAAGTTGCGAGCCATAGGAGAAGCATGAGATATAGACCCAGAGGCTGATGAGTTCGGCACAGATGCTGCAGTAGATGTATGAACTGCTCGAGCACTGCTAAAGCCGGGGACACGAGGTTTCAGGAATCGTCGTGCCATTTTCGGAGTGACTGTTGAGCACGACGTGTCGAAGGATCTGGCTGCCACAAATCGCAACATCTGAAATCGTGTGTGGCTCTGCATCACAGTTCATGCATAGATTGCATCAACGACAAGGCGAGACGACTAATAACCCCCGTGATACGGTACATCGCGGGCTGAGATCGACTTAGGTCGGCAGCATGCTCCGTCCCTGCATTGCCTCGCTTTCCCCGCCGTGCCCTGAACCGCGAGCTCCCTAACATGACTCTATCTCGTGAACACAGACAGCTAAGTTCCTTGACCTGACTAAGACCAGACGCAGGAACAGTCTTCCGCCCTCCCGGAAGCGACTCGGAAGCCAGTCCCGATGATCACTTATCTGCCCACCACCACTACCAACAAATCATATTAGTTCCGCTTACTGCTCATAACATTGAGCTCTTACAGAATAAGCACAAACACATCTACAGCACAGTAATCGCCACAACACCCGAGACAAAGTCACCCAAGCACTATGGCGACAAGACTCGTATGCAGGACCAGCCGCAATGCGCTACCGACTCGAAAGGCACATGGCAGCATGCAGTGCAGGTTCATGACGATGCTCCATCCTCCCAAGTTTGAGAACGAAGCATTTGTAGGTGCACCTTATTGAAGAGAAACCGAAATACGATACTGACAGTGGTGAGGTAGCTGGACTATGCCAAGGGTTCGCCAGAGAGAGCTCGTCTCATGGATTCACTTCAGAAATTGAAGAGCGAACTGCCGGTTCGGGTCCCGCTCACTATTAATGGGAAACAGGTAGGCTTTCCCTTGCTTCTCTTATCTCAGAGCAGCTGGCCAATGCTAAAATTGACTTAGCTTACGACCCATAACACGCGGACACAGCTGAACCCTTCCAATTATCGCCAAACAATTGCAGAATACGCCGTTGCGACTCCCGACCAGGTGAACGCCGCCGTTGATGCTGCGTTAAAGGCCAAGCCTGCCTGGGAAGCTCTATCTTTCGAGGACCGCGCCGCTATCTTCCTGCGCGCCTCGGAACTGATTGCGGGAAAATATCGCCAAGACATCGTAGCGTCAACGATGCTTGGGCAAGGCAAGAACGTCTGGCAGGCAGAGATAGAGGCACCCACGGAGACGGTGGACTTCTTTCGATACTATGTCCAGGAAGCTTGGGCTTTATTCTCACAGCAACCCAAGATCCAGCCTTCTGGGCAGTGGAACAAGATGGACTACCGCCCTCTGGAAGGCTTCGTGTACTCGATTGCTCCTTTCAACTTCACTGCTCTGGCTGCAACACTAGTCGGCCCAGGAGCGTTGCTTGGCAACGTCGTCATCTTCAAGCCATCTGACTCGGCTCTCCATTCAGCATACCTGATTCACCAGATCCTGCTTGAAGCCGGGCTCCCTCAAGATGTCATCCAGTTCTTACCAGGAGATGCTGAGGAGGTGACCACCACTATCCTCAAGCGTCCTGAGCTGGGTGCCTTAAGCTTCATCGGATCGACTCAAGTCTTCAAGGGTATACAGAAGAAGGTCGGGGACGAGATTGGCAAAGGAACCTACAACTCATACCCGCGAGTGATCGGCGAGACTGGTGGCAAGAACTGGGGCGTTGTTCATCCATCTGCCGACGTCAAAAGCGCGGCTCTTCATACAGTCAGGGCCGCATTTGAGTACCAGGGACAAAAGTGCTCTGCTTGTTCACGCGCTTACGTTGCCGAGTCTGTCTGGCCTGAATTCAAGAAACATCTACAAAAAGAGATCGCGCAGCTCAAGGTTGGAGATGTTGAGAACTTTGAGAACTTCATGACGCCCGTCATTCATGAGCGGTCTTTTGACAAGCTGAATAAAGTGATTGAGGATGCAAAGACAGATCCTGAATTAGAGCTGGTGGCTGGTGGCAAAGCGTCAAAGACTGATGGATACTTTGTCCATCCCACAGTCTACCGCACTACGAACCCTCGCCACGATCTCATGTCTCGAGAACTCTTCGGTCCCATCCTTAGCGTCTACGTCTATCCTGATGCCAAGTACGAAGAAACTCTGCACACTCTCGACACGACATCCCGCTACGCACTTACAGGCAGTATCTTCGCGCTTGATCCTTATGCCTCGAGGACGGCGCAGACTATACTTAAACATGCCGCAGGCATGCTATACATCAACTCGAAATGCACCGGATCTATTGTTGCGCAGCAACCATTTGGTGGAAGCCGCGACTCGGGCACAAACGACAAGACGGGGACAATGGCTCATCTACAGCGATATGTCAGTGTCAGGTCTATTAAAGAGGACTTTGTCCCCTTGGACGATGTTCAGTATGTGTCTAACGCAGCTTGAGCAAGGAAGACCTGCAGGACAAATTAGAAACAGCCACTCTCACTCAAAAAGGTTCGAGTAAAGGATCATCCCAAGTGCGTCTTTGTAGCCTGGTTCTTCGATATGTACCACGGTATCCTGAACTTGGAAATGGGCGGCAAGTCGGTCCTCACCTTGATGCTCCTTGATCTCTAATTCAGGTCGAAGAAAGCTATTCACAGCTACTATACAGCTTACCAGGAAGTGCATACGTGAGCCTTTTCGGGTATAATAAGTGAGTCTATTTACTTACACACTTCATGTGCGCTACTCCATCGATCTGAGCCTGTGCAAAGACAGCCCTCGTGGCTGCTTTCTCTAGAGTAAGAAGTGACTGGGCCGTAGAGCCCCCGGGTGACACAATCTTCTCTCTCATAAGAGAAGGGTGTTCATCAGCTTGCAGCATGGCTCCAAAGCCCACAATACCCTGTGTGGCAATCTCCACAGCTTCATCTCTTCGTAGTCCACCAAACACAGCCCCATCCAACAGACCCTCTAGAGCAACAGACATGGCAGCTAAGATATTGGTGGCAAGCATCGAAGCCGTGTCTACCTGTGCTTGTGGAACAAACACTGTTGTGCCGACTTGACTAAAGATCCACTGCACCAGCTCAGCTTCATCATCCGGAATGTCCGCCCCTGGTAGTTCCAGAATCGTCGTTGACTGGGATACACGAGTGGCCATATTAGGAACCGCCTTTGCGACTATAGGCAGCTCGAGGCCTTGTTGAGTATAGTCCCCGGCAGTAGTGATGAGAGCGAAGAGCTGTTCAATGCTGAACCCGGCGAGAAGGCCTATGACCAATTTGCCAGACATTGCTTGGCAAAGAGCCTTCTGCGAAAGAATGTGTCTTGCAGCGTGGGCTTTGAAGCCGAGAATCAGGACATCGGCTGCTTGAATTGCGGATTGAGAGTCTCCTGTTTGGATCTCAACTCTGTGGACGTGGCGTCCGAGACCTCGACGCAGCTGTTCAGCAGAGGCGTCTGTTCGAGTGGTGGCAATGAAGCGAGGAAGTCTAGGTGGAGTGGTGGCTTCCGAGCCTTCACTGCACATGGGATATAGGCTGTCTAACAGACCGAGGAGAACAGCCCTGCCCATGTTTCCTAGGAGGGCATGAGTCTTATCTACTATAAGGAAGTGGCGCCAAGTTGTCAGGAATAACTTACCACAACCAATAATTGCGATAGACTGTCGAGAGGCCATGATATCGTGTTCCCAACAATACAGTCCTCAAAAATAGTGACCTCAGGGAGCATATAGCATAAGGTCGACCGAGAGAGGTTATTGTTTTATCTCTATTATGTTTTAAGGAAAGGTGAATGGCGGCGTGTACATGGCATCAAGATCCACTTGGCGGATAGGTGATCCGATGCTGCGGAACTGGCTGCCGTCCAAGGCATGATCATATTGCTAGCCAGCATACGCCCTACTAGTATGAGTCAAGCAGCTTAAGTATATCACTGCTGATCTATTCTGGATGGGTGCTGAGTTCAGGCCCATAACTTCTGCAACATAGAAGAATTCCGTATCGACTTAGCTGAGACGAAGGAAGTGCTGCACGAGGCGTAGGACTTTAGAACCTGGTTAATCCGCCGCAATAAAACCGCCGCGACCGTGGCGTTCAGTTAAAGAAACTGCTTATCACAGCGATCTATCTGAAGATTTTAGCATACAACTCAAACTGACAACTTGATCATTTGTTCATGATTCGCAGAGCTAATTGCCACTCCCGTGATTTGTAAACACTACACAGCCAGACTGGTAACCGGTGAGATCTTGCTCCCCTCGTTCAGGGCTCGAGAAACTGATCTCTCGCTTCCGAGCTCATGGTCTCTCAGAGCTCACTTGTTTCTCTCGTGAAGAACCATCCACATGTCCATCACAGCCACGAACCCCGCAGCAATATTCTCAATCTTGCAAGGCCGATCTGGGTGGGCAAGCGCGATATCGAAGTTACGCATAATCTGTCTACCTGCAGCACAGAACTTCAGAAGTCCAACTCCTCTCAACCTCTCAAAGGATGAGATCATGGGCGAAGTATGATATCCCGGCTATACCGAGAAGGAGGGTGCTGTGACCTGAGAGGCCAGCGACAATAGAACCTAGAAAGCCCATGGTGGCCAGGAATACCTTTTGAGATATATCAGAAAGGTGATTGAGCAGGGAAAAGATACTTGAAGCCAAAGTTTGCTCACAATCGATTTGGTCAAGATAAAGAGCGCAGAAGCTCGGAGATTTACGATGGCACAGGCATCGACAAGCATGGCCGGGACAGAAGCTGGAACGTCGCCCACCACTGGTACAGACACAACTGGCTAGCCGTGAGAGACAATGGCCTCTCCTGCATGAATGGAAGCCCTAAGTGTGATTCAATGGTCGCGAGCATGATGTCCAGCCAACAACACAGTGCGATGTATCAGTGCCCTTGACGCAGCCGTTTCGGCTGTCACCAACAACCACACACTCTCACATGACAGTATTCTCAGTCGCTGTCCCTGACGAGCTGCTAAACCACACGGTAGATCACGAGACGGCTTCAAAGAAAGAGAGAAAGAGGCAAGGAGATTGATATAAGCACCGTATCCTTCATACCTGCATGACCGAGAAGACAGCCTCAGCGTCCAGCGGCTGCTCTTGTCTGAACTTAAGCTGGACAGCCTTGAATGTACTTCTGAGCGAGGTCAACCCGTTTTCGACTACACAAGTAAGTTCAAGCTGAACAACCATTGTGGTCATCAGCAGTGAGTGGTTCTTTCGTCAGTGCACCAATTACACAGTGTCGTCGCGGACCGGTGAGGACTGACCGAAGCCTTGCAGCCAACACCTAGCGCCCAACCAATGACATTCAAGAACAACATGCAAATCATCATGTTCATCACAAAAGTTTATGCTTATGGTATTGCTTCTGTGACTGGCTTGCAGGTGTGCAATGCGCTCATTACTGACCACCCAACTTGCAGGCAATCTGCCTGTGGGCACCAATTGACGTGTAAGTGGGATAGACGGTGATAGTCGGACATGGTTGAGTCAAGTTGGGCTACTTAATGCAAGATGCATGACTTACGAGACGGACCATCATTCAATTGCCAATCCATTGTCCATCTTAAATCCGCCCGGGAGTTCCCCGTCTCGCGACGCGAGCTGTCAATCCATCAACCCGCCTAGGCCAGCCTCTCGGGAGATGGTATCCCTCCCCCAATCAACCCCAATTCTTTCTCCTGTGACCAGCTCCCCACCGCACTAACGTCGCATCACAGGAACGCCACGCTTTTTGGGTGGTCTGTAGACCCGGAATTTGGGGTCACAGGAGGAGCGGGTAACTACAAGCGGCTGTGGGGTTAACACCATTGCCAGTCCACGATAGCTCGGGACGGACGAGACGGAGGTCATGGCTGAGGGGATAATCGTTATCCGCGGGACGTAAATGATTTCTTAATTGTCTTATTTCCAGGTTATAACACTGTTCTTTCCCTCTGAACATTTGCAACCAGCATTGGCCTGTCTACATCACGGCTGGCATCCCACTTACACGCCAACGACCCTTCCACCCCACCACGACACAACAACCTCAACTCCAACCTCAGTCTCATGCTAGACCACAAGATGCCGTCCCAAAAGCGCGCGGTTCGCATCGCAGGAGCCTCCGGTGGCTTCTCAGACCGACAGAGATCCTACCATGACCTGGCCAAGTACGCCGAAGTCGACGTGATCATGGGCGGTACGCCGCCCCTCCTGTCCCCAAACCAGACCACACCTTTCCCCATACTAACGACTTGAGGTAGACCACATGTCAGAGTGCACAATAACAATCAACCAAACAAACAAAGTCCTCAACAAACGAAACGGCACCTCAGCCCCCCTCTTCGACCCCTCCTTCGTCGGCACAATCTCCCCCTGTCTGCCCTACCTACAGTCCAACAACGTCAAACTCGCCGTCAACGCTGGAGCAAGTGATGCAGCTGGTGTTGGCAAGTTGGTTATGGAAGAGGTAGAGAGGCAGGGATTGAACTTGAAGGTTGCGTGGATTGAGGGGGATGATGTTTCGGAGTTGGTGCCGGAGTTGCAGAAGAAGGGGGAGGAGTTTGTGAATGTTGATACTGGGAAGAAGTTGAGTGAGTGGGATTTGACGCCTACAGCTGCGCAGTAAGTCTTCCTTTTGGCTTCACATCAGTTCATCTCTGGTCGAGAACTCCTTTATACTGACTGGGGTAGGTGCTACCTCGGCGGCCTGGGCATTGCAGAAGCCCTCCGTAACGGCGCCGACATCGTCATCTGCGGCCGTGTCTCCGACGCCGCCCCAGCTATCGGCGCAGCAGCCTGGTGGCACGGTTGGAACCGAGACAACCTCGACGAACTAGCCAGCGCGCTCATCGCCGGTCACGTAATCGAATGCTCATCCTACGCCTGCGGCGGCTACTACTCCGGCTTCAAAGACCTCTTCGACAACTGCGAGAACCTCGGCTTCCCCATCGCTGCCATCGAAGCTAACGGTGATACCGTGTACACGAAAGAAGAAAGAGGAACGGGTGGGGAGATGAGTGTTGGGACGGTTACGTCGCAGCTTGTTTATGAGATTCAGGGGCCGTTGTATTATAATAGTGATGTTACGGCCAAGTTGGAAGGGATCAAGTTGGAGCAGATTGGGAAGAATGAGGTGAGGATGACGGGTGTTAAGGGTGCTTTGCCTCCTCCCACTACCAAGCTGGGCATCTCTGGTCAGGCTGGATATCAAGCTGAGTTTCACTATCTCTTCTGCGGTCTCGACGTTGAGAAGAAGGTAATCTCATCTCCAACCCTCCCTCTCACTGCTATCATATGCTAACGACAGAACAGGCCGAATGGACGGAACGACAAATCCGCTACTCAATGCGCAACCACATCGACAAGTTTTCAAAGCTCAAATTCCACCTCGTTGGATCCCCTGCTCCCGATCCAAAGACCCAAGACTCCTCCACAGTTGACTTCCGCGTCTTCGTGCAGACCAAAGACCCAGACATCCTCGGCGCAGCAAACTGGGCCTCCCTCGGCGGCTCCGAGTCCTTCACACGCTGGTGCATGCAGAACTTCCTGCAATCGGCTCCTGGAGCGAGTGTGGTGCCTGATTCGAGACAGGCGAGTGGGAGACCGATCAATGAGTATTGGCCGACGATTTTGCCGCAGGATGTCTTGAAGCATCAGGCTGTTCTTGGGTGGAGTGGGGAGACGATTCCTATCCCGGCGCCGACCAAGACTGAACCTTTCGTGAGGACGCAAAAGTCCTACGACACGGAGAATCCTGTCGATCTCTCAACCTTCGGTCCAACTACACGAGGACCATTGGGGTGGGTAGTAATGGGCCGTTCAGGCGACAAGGCCTCCAACGCAAACGTAGGCTTCTTCTGCCGCCACGCCGACGAATGGGACTGGCTGCGCAGCTTACTCTCCACCGACTACATGCTTGAGCTGCTCGGTAGTGAGTATTTGGGTCATGGTATTGAGAGGTTCGAGATGGCGAACATTGGGGTTGTGCATTTCTTGATTCGGGACCATTTGGATGGCGGGTTTAACTCGACCTCTTCGCTGGATTCACTCGGGAAGAATCTTTGCGAGTTTTTGAGGGCGAAACATGTCGATATCCCGAATAAGTTCCTAGATAGGGGGAAGATCTAGGTCACCAGTATGTAAAAGCTATACATGATTACGGTACGTCATTCTCGAGTCTAAGCAGCTTCTTGATTTCACGGTACTTACAAGCCAACACTGCCTTGAACCACACCAGTCGATTCATGCTCAAAATCACAAGTCCTTTTGTACTTAGAAAATAGCCAGCGCATTCGGCGGACTCGCACACCCTCCCTTCAAATTCAACGGCGCACTCGTCAGAAAGAAAGTCCACCTCCCCTCCCTCTCACAAACCCTCGCCAACCCCTCCAAATCCCACATCTCGCCAATCGGCATCCCCCACATCGCCAACAAGTAATCATGCATCCTCCACTCCTCATCCATCGGTACAACCTCGAACCCGTTGTTGTCACTCGCACAAGCTGAAAACCTGTGGTTCCAGATCCAGGACATGGTTTCTTCGCAGCCTTTGACGCCGCACCATTCGTAGGCGTTTGTTACGTATTTTGAGCGGGAAGAGGGGGAGGCGGTGTCGTACCATTTGGTCCAGCCGGTTCGGACGAGGAGGATGTCGCCGGGGAGGAATGTTATGTTGCTGTCTCGGGCTATAGCTTCTAGGTCGGAGACGGTGATGGCGTGGTCGGACATGGGGCTGTAGGTGATGTTGTTGCGGGCGGCGTAGGCTACGTAATCGAGTAGGACACCGCGACCGACGATGCCGCCTCTCTTAGACCAGTCTGTTTTGTCAGTATTGAGCTTACTTCACTCGGCGAACGGAAACTCACTCTCGACCCCAAGACTGGAGCCCTTGGTTACTTCATCGTGCTTGTGACCATTGTAATACATGCCACTCTTCGAATGACCCCAATGTCCTGCATCTGTCAGTTCTCACACTCACAAGTCACTCATCTGCAGACTCACTCAACCCATCCCATTGACTCCCTGCACAGCATTAGCTTCACATTTCCTATCTTAATTTCGACGGTGGTACGTACCAGTCTGCGTATTAATAGAAATCTCATCATCCCAAGAATAAAACGGGAAATTCTCCTTCTCCCTCCAATTCACAAACTCATGCTTCAAGATCGACCTTCCAAATGTCTCCTCTCCCAGATTATGCAGTCCCCAGTTCAGCGCCACACTTTGACCAGTCTTGATCTCCTCTTTTGCCCGGAGAACAACTTCTGGCGTAAGTAAGTTCAAGGTGCCGAGTTGGTCTTTGACGCTGTCTTTGTCGAAGAGGCCCCATGCGCAGCCGTGGGGTTGGCCTTCCACTGGAGGCATGTCTTTCCATTTTGGTAGGTTGGGGGCTGTCATTCTGCTACTGTTATAAGATTGATGTCAATTGATCGAATGCGATACACAGAGAAAAGAAGGGCAATGCTCTTGTCTTCACAGGTGGTCTCGGCACGAACTTACACGCGCCTGCAGCGACCCGTGTGGGGTGATGCGCCAGCCCGTAGCGGCGGGTGTTGAATTCCGGTGCCTCTCCGCATCCCAGGACCCGCGCAAAATCGACCGTCTCAGGCCCGATTTAGTGCTACAAGATTCCAAACCCGTTTGTCGGTAGAACTTCATAGGACACATTATGCGGTGTGATCCTGGACGAAGGTATCGGGGCACCAATCATGCTCCTTCTAGTCACAAATGATCCCTTGTCAAAACTCGCGAAGTCACAAGTTGGTTAGTTGCATTGACTTTTGAACGCAAATCGAACAGATGCTGCGAATAACCCCAAACGCCGAGCTATCCGAAAACCCCTTCCGAATCGAAGGAAACGCTCATTACACCTGAGGATTCGATGATGTTTGCGATAGTGCGACACTCTCCTTTTGTGTCGGAGAAACCAGCTCCAAGCTCCTGTTTCTCGCAAGCAGATCCCCTCTGATCTTCTCCGCCGCGTTGTCCGCCACGAGGTTGACAACCTCCTCATTCGCTTCCTGGAGTTCTCGCACCAAATCTGGCAAACCCTGCCATGCGACGACATGTTTCGCGGCGTTGTTCCAAGAGCTGGCACTGGCGCATAGACAATTCATCTCGAACTCGAGAACCCTCGCGTACAGGTCGACAACAATGCTGCGGACTGCTTCTTGTTTCTCCGAGAAGGTTTGCAGGTCTTGCCAGTTGTCGCCGAGCAGAAGCAGGGAGAGCTGCATGTACCACGTCATCCGTCCAGTCGTATGAAGGATCCCGTCCTTGATGCACTCTTTGCTGAGTATCGTTTCCACCAAGAGCTGTTCTTTGTTAGTCAAGGAGTGCAGAAGATTACGCGAAGATACTAACCGGCGTCATTGTGCATAGACCTGCCCAGGCAAGCGGTGTCGCACGATATCTCCCCCATGCCTCTTCTATGGCCTCTTTGAACTCGTTGACGAACAGCTTGACCGACTCATTGACGCTACTGTTATTCGACCCCCTGCGCTTCTTCAGGCCATTCGTAGCAATAATCTCCAAGAGCTCAAGTCGTCTGGCCGGGCTATCCGAACTGAGTGCCGAGTTGACACTATTTTTTATGTTGTCAGGTAATTCTTGCGCGATGATAGATTCATAAGTAGTGACGAGACTGGTCGTTTTCGGCTTCAGCCTGAGGGAGTCGTATGCTTCGTCCCATAATGACAGGCACACGGCATCGTCCCTCCGCTGCGATTTAGCAGGGACCTCGGTGGAAGATGATTTTGAAGATGAAGTGCCGAGCTTAAATGTCGTTCTCCGACGGGGTGGCTTTGATAGGTCGTCTGGTGCAGGTGAGGACTCGTTTGACGACGCTGGGGTATTGGTACCGCCTGTGCGCACGCGACCAACGAGTCGCTTGACGATGCCGCCGCCGTGTTTTTGCGTGTCTTGTGTCATGGTTACAGTCGTGGTCTATGCCGGCCCCGGAGCTTCACAAATATCCGGGTTTGATGCACAGCGTAAGTGGTAGTTCTGTGAATGTCGTCGAAGCTGGATGAGTCGGCGATAAGAGGCAAGATGTCGAACCTCTCAAGCACGGCGTCAGTATGCTGAGAACGCAATCTCAATCGCAGATGAGAAGACGAAGAAATTGCAATGGGGCGAAAGCGGTGACGAAGTTGTCTCTAACCATGACTTTTCAAACCGGACCCTTCAGCTGGAAAGTAGTCGATCGGCGAAACGACTAGGCTCGGTCTCTGTCGGCCTTGCTCTCAAGTGCGTGCGCGCGCCCGTCCTCGTTCGTGCGGTGGTGGTGTGTTCACCGTGGTCGGTGACGTTTGGTAGTGGGAACACACTGGAGACACCACCAAGATGGGGCACGCTGGCAGCACGCTGGGGGCGATCGGGGTAACGGGCCAAGCGCGGCGAGAACCCCCACCCGGTGAAGAGGGGACATCCATCACCTTGGATGGCGAGGAGGGGTCACGGCGGATGAGGTCGGGACATGGTTGGTTTTGTGAAGGTGGTGATCGAATCGGGACATCGGGGAGATGGAATGAGATCTCAAAGCCAATGTAAAAGCGTGGGATGGCTGCTGCGTTGCCTTATCACTGGAACATGCAACTGTGCGCGTGTGCTTAGTGGATGTCGACGCTGCAAGTCATAGCGCCGTGCTTGAACGGATGGTACGGACGTGAGCTCGAGGCTCTCTTCAATTCAGCGAGTCCATCGTCATGTGGTCGTGCCGAGTCCGGTGTAGCCGGCTCCAGATGCATGAAAATCCATCAAATGTCACTACCAACAACTTGGAAACTGGGATTATCCGTCAAGTAACGGAAACACAGGAAGCGAATCCGACTTGAGGTAAGGCGAACAGGGCCTCTGGAGTTGGTGGAGAGCCCTGCGTCATGAGGGCGGGAGGGTGTCCTCATTGGCTGTGGTCAAGTGGCATGGAGCTAATCCCTGAGAGGAATGGCGTATTGTGGTGTCAGTTGAAGGCAGGAACGAAGGGCGAGTCGCGACATCAGTCAACGCAATCACGGCTGCCTTCCTCACCTCTCCGTGATCTTGGAATCCTCCTTTCATTCTGTACTGGCAAGAGAACCTACATTAACCTACATTTACACCGAGGTCGTTGCCGTTCCAGGACCCTGTCTCCGCTCTCCGCCATCACGCCCTCGCTTGGCAATACGCATGCAGAATGAAAGCAGCCAAGCCTTGGGCCACCTCCGGCTGGCAACGTCTTCGGTTCATCACTCACCAACTGCCGAATGCTCACCCACATGAGTATTGGCATATGCACTCATGGTCAGAACAGAAGCTCGCAATAAATGTTCGAAACAAAATCATACTTTATTCATTACCGTGCGCCCGTCCCAATACCTCTAATTGTACGATACTCACCAAGCTAGCTCCGTCGACTCATTGTCTTTCTCACCGAACACTTGGATAATGAAATGCAAATGCCATGCTTACCGGCCCCTACCAGCGCAGATTGGCGTTCGGTGATAGCACCGGGCCACAATCCTGGCTTTTCTCGCCGAGACTTACCAACGCTTGCGAAGCAATAGCGTCCTTGCTCGTGAGGTCGACTTCGCTTTCTCCCAGACGGTACCGAAGCTTCACCAAGTCCGTGAAGACTGTCGTTCGAATTGGCTCGAGAGCAATTCCAAGCTTCTTCGATGAGCTCTTGGGGTCCATGTGGAAGTCCGGAAGGTCAGCTACGCCTTGCAACCTCGAGATTTGCTCCAGACCCATCCTGGACTCCCAGTAGAGGGCCCAAGTATTTTCTGACAGAGGCGGTTCTGGGGTCTCAGTACCATCTCGAGGCATTGAGTCTGATGGTGAAACACTGCCACCTCGGAGCCTCGTCCGGGCTTGTTGCGACTCAGCTTCGGCTTCAGCCTGCAATCGCAGGCATTCCTTGCGGCTTTCCGTCAAAGCCAAGTTTAGGAGGCTGCTCTGTTGCTCTATTGACATTGACGGAGCCAGCAAAGGAGCCAGATAGTTGTCCAGGATAAAGCTCTTTCCCGAAAGCTGGTTGATCTCCTCCAGGAACTCACCTATCTGCTGACGGATTACCTTGTGCTCTTCCTTCAGGGCAGCAGAAGCAGCACTTGCTTGCCTCTGCGCCTTCTTTTCAGCTTGCAGCCTTGAGATCTCTCGTTGGACATCGCGCAAAGCCGTCTTGAGGAGAACGTGTTGCAACTGCTGAGGCTTGTCGGCTAAAACATTCTCGAGAGAAGGTGCGTAGGGATCCTTCGCAAGTTGACTAGCTTCCTTAAGAAGCTCGATTACCTGCCGTCGGAGGACGAGGATTTCACCATCCAGTCTCATACGCGTGGTGGCGTCGCGGGTCTCTGCTAGGGTCTTTTCCTGGAGCTTCGCCTTCTCACTTTGCATTCTCTCCCTGCGCACGAACATGGTTCGCGTTGGGTGTTCCAGAGACGATAAGCTGGCAGTGCTTTCCGAGATTTGGCCATCTTGAGCATTCTTGGACACGCGCGGCACTGTAGTCCGTAGAAGCTTCGATACGATCAAGTTATTCATGCTGCCGTCTAATGCGGCGCGTATGTCCTGAGGGATAGGAACATGCGCTTGCATGGTCCGTGTCGGGTCCAGAGCGTCTTGCGAGCTAAGACTGGTGTGGGAGCTGCTCTTCGTCCGCTTGGACGTTGTCTCCGAATCGTCCTCCGAGGTTCTTGAGGTGTCTTCTGATGACTCAACATCCGCATCATGCAGAGTCTTTGCATTGCGACCACGGTAGACCTTACCTTTGTTCACCTTCTCACGCAACCTCAGGACTTCTGCGAGCAGCGAAGAGTGCTGATCTGGCTCGCATTCGAGAAGTAGGTCTCGCTCAGCTTCCATGGTCCGGCAATCGTGGCCGTTATTGGCACAGAACCAGCTCTCGCCAGTCCACTTCCTGTCTGTTTCCTTCTCGCCGGACCTGGCTGCGTTTGCGTATCTTTGGGCCTGCGCACTTACCTTGACGTATCCCCTCGCTTTTACCTTCGGCTTCTCCACAGGCTTGGGAACCCGGAGTGAACCACCCAAGCCTATCGTGTGAATGCCCGTGATCAGGTCGATCAGCCCGCAGATGATGTACCAGAGCATGACGAGTACTGCATGTCCGAGGTCCAAGCACTTTGAGCCGCATTTGAGCACGACCTCGACCACGAAACCGACCTTGACGAGTGTTCCATCCACGAGCTTCAAGCATTTCGCGGCACATCTGCGTACGAACCAGTGCTGATGGAGGTAGTAAACGCCACCGATGAGGACCGCGTTCAACGCCACGGACATTGCAAGAATGACCATGACCGTAGTGCTCTCACGCTCCACGAAAGCGAAGAATTTCGAGACCAGGTCCAGAACCCATTTCTCTAAGCTTGACGGAGTCCGGTCCAACGTACCTGTGGCAAGTCGCGCGGTCTGGGTTGTCGGCTTGGGCATTGCAGCTTGGAGGTATGTCCAAATGCCGGTCTTGTCGATCGCTTTTGCCGTTGCGGTGAGAATGTAGGCGAATATGATCTGGATCCATCTTGTCCAGGAGAGAAACCAGACCAAGATGGGCGCTTCTGACCATGGCGCTGAGTAGGGAACCGGGACGTCTGGCTTAGGACGGGTCCAGAGGGAGTCGATGATTGCATCGATTACTATGTCCCAGAGCGTATCACGCGCTCCGAAGTTGTTAATTTTTCTGTCCATGTTGGCGATTTCGCCGTTGAAGATATGTGTCGTTGTGTTTGTATCTGTTGCCGTGAGTAGTCTCGGCGTTTGAACTCGTACCGGCGAGTCAATGTGTATTTGTCGCGTGCCAAACCGAATGTGGTTTGTTGGATACAGAATTGCATGACTGATTCACAGCTGGGCGGGCTGGGACTAAGTAAGATGCAAACAAAGGTTCCATGGCTATCAGGGTCGCTTCTTTGTTTTTGTTCGTCGCGACCGGGGGGTTTGCTTTTGTGTCAAAGCATTTGCGGCGTACAAGGTTAATACAAAGATTTGCAGTTCAATGAGACTAATCTTAGATCAGTCATGGAGCCAAAAGAGTGAAAATTTCCACTCCCGTATTGACTTCGGTGTCTACAATAGTCATACTGTAGCGACCAAGCATTGAGTAGAGCCAAGTTCAAGAAGGGACGAAGCGAACATCCATAGGCCCCGAAAGTTCAGCATGACATACACAAAGAAGAGAGAAGGAGACTATAAACTTTTACCAGGTAGGCAACGGCGCCACGGTAAGTCTGAATAGATCTGCATGTAGGACTCAATGTCAGTTATCCAAGTCAAAATTCATGGCAGTCCAATGTTCTAGAAAGCTTCTAGATTCTGTCTTCCCAATGTGGCAACATAGCCAAGGCTCAGCTCCTCGTCTTAACCTTGTGGTGGGTGGTGCTTTGAACAAAGAAGCACAAGGCTAGACTGCATTACTTGATCTCTTTGTTCAAGGGATTTCCCTCCACATGGGTCGACTCGGCATTTACCTGAGCAACCTTCTCGTCAAGCATCTCCTCGTTCTCCTCTTCTTGGATGGCGTTCTTGTAAAGGCCTCTGCGAACATCGCGCTGCCACAGCAGGTAGCCGGTGATGAAGAGGCTGACCCAGACGGTGACGAGGCAAATGTTGGCAGTGAAGCCCCTGGTCCACTGAGGACCCTCGTAGATGGGGAAGACCACGACATTGTACCATGTGAAAAAAGACCAACCAATGGTCATCTGTGTTCAAAACTTCCATTAGTTATTGCACGGTGAATAAATGGAGGCGAGAATAATGAAGGGGGCGTACCATGGCACCAGTGGTGAAGCTCTTCGCCTCATTGTCGTCTCGCATGATAAGGTGAACGAAAGGGAAGAGCATCGGGGTGACGCAAGAGTTGATTCCAAGAAGGAACCAGGCGGCAAACGTCAGTCCCTTGGGGATGTACCAAATTCGGAGGCAGATATTACCGAAGAGGAGAATTACACCAGCGAATGAAATGGGCATCCAGATTGGGTACACCATGACGAACTGGGGAATCAAAACGCCACAGACAATGGCCATAAGCTGCGTGCCCGTGGGCAAGATGTTGATGAGCGTGATGGAATACTCGCCGGTATCCTTCACCCAGATACCCATCTGTCCAGTAACCCATGTGGTGCACTGGTAGGAGACGTATGTGATGACGGCAAAGTAGAAGTGCCAGTGGGTGAATACTCGCTTGAGCATTCGCTTGCCAATCTTGCGGCTCTTGCGGACACCGTCGTCCTGCATTCGGGCGAGGGCCAAGGCATGCTCTGACTCCTTCAGCCACCAGATCTTGGGCCCGGTTGGGATGCCGGGGAAGATGAAATATCCGGTGAGGGCGATGGGTAGACTGATGACACCGTCGACGATGAAGACCCATTGCCTAGTTTGTTCATTCAGTTGATGGACACTTATAACAGTGGGGAAGAACGTAACTCACCAACCCTTCATACCGAGCTTGCCGTCAAGACCAGAGTGAGCAGCAGCTTGCATGTAACCAGCAAATGCAGCACCGATATTACTGGAGACATACCAGACCCCAGCGCGCTTGAACACCTCGTCTGCCCGATACCAAGACGCCAGGATGTACAGAGATCCAGTCGCGGCGGGTGTTTCGAGGAGACCCATGAGAAACCGCATACCAAAGATCATCTCGGCGCTATTGTTGCGACATTGACAGAAGGTAATGATGCTCCACAGAGTTGCGCAGGTTGGGAGGTACCACCTGGAGAGTTTTGGCCGCGAGACGATCATCATGGACGGAATTTCGAGGATGAGATAGCCAATGTTGTAGAAGGTGCTGAACAAGTTGTACTCGACGCCTTTAATATTGAGGTCCTCCTTCATGCCCGAGTTGTAGGCGTTTGTGATGTTAGCCTGGTCGAGCCATTTGATGAAAACTGCACGAAAGAGATGGTCAGCCTTTCAAGACCTCAACTTTAGTTTACCACCTATAAGGATGGTCTTTTGAGAGCTTACACAGCAGGCAACTATCGGCGTCGAGCATTAGTATGTGATGGTCAGGGTCAAAAGGGAAGAAAGACACACATCCAAGGCAAGATGATTCGATCAAGCTTCTTGATCAGTGCCTTCTCCTCGGCGCTGTAGTGGTTGGGATACCAGTCGAAGACATAGAGCCACGCGAGGCGGAGATCTCTCTTTGGCGCACCCACGGAAGAGCTGACTACCACGCCGTGCCTGATAGCCGGCTTTGTCTCCTGGGCCTCGTCCGCAGCTCCGTAGGAGGTCTGCTGAATTTCTTCGACCCTGTCTGGGCTAGCTGACGCATTTGTGATGGGCTCCGATGTCGCCGCCATTGTGAACGATGTTGGCGAGCTTGACAGAGTTGCTCTGACGAACTGTTAGTTTTCCGCAGTCGAGACTATGAGAGTGAGAACTCTCTCGTCGGTGCAGAGATGATGGAGAATGAGGATGTGAGTTGGGAGATGGGTATAGCTGGAGAAGTGGCATGTACCGGACTCTTAAGCTGGCTTGGGATCCCCATCAATGAAGCCTTTGAGCTATGTGTACAATACTATGCGTGCTCATCTATGTCCTAGGGGCCATCGGGCTTCCCAATGATTCAAGCCACCGGATGCACCCCGAAATCAATCATCACAATGTCGACAAGAGAATGGCTGTGGAGGACAAAGTCGCACGGTCTTCGGGCTATTTGCAACGGAGCCAGCGAACCAATGAACAAGGGTCATGTACTCGTCCTGCTCGAAAATATGGGACCTAGATCGGCAAACCAATTACTCCCGTGTCTGCCAACCTTACCCCATGCTATTCTACCCCGCATCATCTCCAGCCTTTCTCACATCCCCGTGGTCCCTGACGGACCAGACCACACGGGCAACCTCTGCCACCCTTCCAGGCTTCTCTACTCGTGCCGTGGCAGCTGCAAGTCCCCGCATCTCTTCCCCAGATCATTTTCGGACGAATTCGGGGATTGAATTCCTTGTATGTACTCCGCCCTCAATCTTCACTCGCTTTCCGGGCTGTGTTGGGCTCTTGGCCCGTGATGGCGTGGTGGCGTGGTTACCTTGACTAAGCCCTTCACGAAGTAACTCATTCTAGACATCCGTCCTTCGGTTGTCTTTGACGCGAGATGGCACAGGCGATTGAACAGAAAGCTTGGCTCAGCTCAGCGTGATTATTGATAGTTCGTTCTGACTGGCAATCTTGGGCTACGGCTTGTGATCGTCCTTGTTGCACTTCTAGTCACATTGCGTACGTAAATTAGTACGCGTGTAGAGTAAGTCCGGCTTATGCCGCTTTCTCTACGATCCCCCTTGTGGTCAAGTGTCAGTGCCCTTTATTGCACCCACCATTTGAAGAGATGCAGCGGACCAGGGCTTCCAGCCAGATTCCGTTGATCATACTGGGACTGCATGCGATCGTGCTCTCCAGATACAAGGATTCTCAGAAGGCAATCAATTGTCATTGACCGGATGTGAGTTTGATATAAACAATGTATATTCATGACCAAAACTTAGTCTGTTCAACTGCCGTTTGCTTTATGGGAGGGTACTTGTCACACTCACTTCAGGGAAACCATTGCTATCTAGCCTGAGACTTGGTTGGATTCTCCAGAGTTGATCTATCTCCTCCACTGTCAAAGTCGACGTTGGTTTGACACAGAACACCGCCGTGGCCACGTATATATCCGGCTGCGAAGGATTCCGGAGTGATATTGTATGCTTGACAAAAGGCACGACTGTCCTTGTAAACATCACATTGGTATTGGGATCGGTCCTCAAGATGTCTGTCTCGGATCGCGTCAGAGCATCTCTATTAGCTTGTGCCTGATCAGAGAAACCTAGTGACGTTGTCAAGTCCCGGATACCACTGGCTCCAGACTCCGCAGCAATGAAAGCACCAGGAACGTCCCCAGTCACGTCCTTCCAGCCAGGCCGCCCTCTGGAGTCTTGTTGGAGTGCTGGGAGGAAACGGCCATTTGGACTGAGGCATGGAATCGCAAATCCTGCATCGATGAGTTCAACTTCATCGGCGCTGGAAGTTGCCTGGTCCCAGCCACTCAAACGGTGCAATCGAATGTGCCAGCCGGAGAGGCCCTCGCTGTGCGGCGGGATCAGCGTTGTCTCAACATGGAAGCCTGAATGGTGTTGCCATGGAGTCCAAGTACTTGTCAGACAAGGCACTTCAATCTGTCCAACGGAGGTCTTGGCCATGGTGATCCGAACGTTAGACGGATTTGATCTAGTCCTCCAGAACTCATCATGTGCGAACCTCACGGTCAGAGTACTATCTGGTGCCATTTGGTGCAGGAGCGTTCCGGCTGGAACACTGAAACCGACCGACGACGAGTAAGCGAACTTGCAGTATTTCGCCTCTCTCGCTCTGAAGGTCTTTGTGGTGAATTGACCTGCTGACAAGAGGTAGTGGTGCGCAGGGTCGTTGACAACAATCTGCTTCGGCGGGCCAACCAGCGTTGACTCTAGGGACGTCCGCGATCGATCCATAGGATACTCTTCTTCTTTGCAGGTCCAAAATATGTCGGCCTCGGGGAGGGCAAGGACAAGAAGCGCCTTCAAGCTCCAGTAAGGGGACTGGGGCGAGTTGTAATCCTCAGCCAGATACATGTTGGGGTAGGTATAGCCAATGGTCAATGTACCATCCGACTGGAATATCCCCTCTCTTGCTTCATCTGCCCACCATCGAAAGTGTCGAAGTAGCAGGCCCTTGACCTCCCTGAGGCTTAGACATGGCTCCAGATCAACCTTTGCCAACGCCACAGCTGCCCAGAAAGCCGCAAAGGCAAAACGATATGTTAGGCTGCGCCCAAATGGTATACCGGCACCTACAAAGCATGATGTATGAGCGAGACGAAAAGCAGCATGGGTCGGAGCTTCTGCGTGAAGAAAGGGAACCTGAACTTACCATCTCGGTCGAAGAAGCGCCAGAACTTGGCGGCGAACTCGCGGGCTTGCGCCTTGTACCTCTCTGCTCGATCTCTATACGCCTCATCATCTACAAAGTAGACGAACAACAGCTGTGAGAACTGGATGGCAAAACTACCCGCGTAATAATCCGCCTGAGATGCTACCTCTCCCCAGGGACCATCACTGTTCCAACCTTCACCCATGTAGAATGAGTCTAGAACAGCTAAGTCCTGCTCCATCTCCTCCCTGACCTCGGCCTCAGGGACACCAAGCACCTTGACCAAGGCGAGGTTTACAAAGACGCGGAACCAGCGCCAGTTACTGGCAGGCATCTTCTTATGATGCATGCCTGCCCACCACGCAGCCAAATTGCGCAACGTTGCTTCGCCAAGTCTCTCTCTGACGAGGACCGGGTTGAACAAGAGCAGCAAGGCCAGACTCTCACTTTCCGCCATTCGTTGATCAACATCGCCTATATCGCCCCAATACTCGTCAGAGTCCGGATCAACACCGACGGCGAACCCATCAAGCCAGCTGAGCCAATCAGACGACCCCTGGCTGTCGTCATTTCGCAGCAGCAACGGCGCGATGGCGAGAAGAGGCCGCGCGAAGCCTTCGAGCTGTGCCGAGACCTCGTCGAAGCCTGCGCCTGTCTGGAAGGGGACGCGTACACGGGCTCCTTCGGGGGATTTGCATGTGTTGAGGGGAGAAAGGATGGCGTTGACGGCCGTGACTAGGTCAGAGCGCGTTTGGAAGGGGTTGAATGTGAAGCCTGGCAGAGGAGGCATGGCTGATTGTTTCGGTCAATCGATACCGCTGGGGATATGAACGGCGTACGTGCATTCATTCATTTATTCATGCACAAGGCATTGTGGCAGATGCGTGTGTTAATAATCAGCGAGCGAGAATGCTGGGTGTTCCATGGGCACGCAAGCCTTCAGGTAACGATAGTATAGAACGCGAGATGAGTCTGGAACCCTCACGATCGGGTCACTATCGGCTTTTCCAACAGCCTAGGCTTTGATCCAAATGCCTCGAACCAACTTTAAAGTGGTGAATAGTCTCTGTGGTCCGTACCCGCGCTAGGCTTTCGGACTTGGAGGCCCAAGTTTCCGGTCTAGTTTCCCCGGGATGCCGCCCGCAAAGCCGCACCAAATTGCTCGGGCATCGGGCTAATCTCAACGGCATCCGCGAGATCACCGCGACGGTATCTATTCCGAACGATTGATCCTCAGGGCCTTCCAGGGACCAAAGTGAGGAAATGATTGACAGCGACTATCTGGGCAATCCGGATGACCCATTCACAATGACGAAGGATTAGCTAAGTCAGGTTTGGTCGGATCGTCTTATATCGGCCCGCTGCTGTGCCTTTCTACTAGGTCAGCCAGAAAGATCTGTTCCATTAACTTGACCCATTCCCTCTGTCGCGAAAAGTACATCATCAGATCAGGTTAAAGTGTATAAATTGTTGAATATTCACCACCTAGGCCGAATTGTACATCTTGTTTAAGAAGCACGCCCCTGGCAGGTCGCGGTCTCTGGTCTTTGCTTCTTATATCTCCTTGTTATCCCGACTTTCCTCCGTTAATCGACCAATTCGATTTGTTAACCATGGGAGACCAACCAGAGTCAGCTGTCACCGAAGTAGCAACGGACTCAGGGCCGGTATCTGCAGTATTGACAACGCTCAACTCGACACAAGAAACTCAGCTCTTACCGATCCAAATAGAGTCTCAATCACCAACCAGCGATGAACAGTCAACCGGGACTCCCTGGTCTGACTATGGTTCTGACGGACCGCACAGCAGCCAAAGCAAGAGGAATGACGATGCCATCGCCACCACTGCCCACAGTCGTGATCTGAAAGAACACCTCTCCGAAGCATTTAGCGAGAACATCTTTGCCAAAGCATTACGAACATCTCGCGGCACCCTGAGACTCAATCCGGCCTTCACCGGTCCTCAGCTTATACCCATCGGGTTCCCGGAGACCGTGTATAAGGATGGACCCATGGCTGGCCGCTACGAGTACCGAGAGCCCGACTTCTGGACTTGTGGTTACTTCCCTGGCCTTCTCTGGGCTCTCAGGGAACGACTCACAAGATATCCTCACCAGTGCGGTTTTGGAAAGCACGAAAGTGCCCATGGTGATGATGTCCAAACACAAGCCAGCCTCCGCCACCTCCTATATGGGGACCTAGCTCACGCCTGTGCTGTATGGACCGAGACGATCCATGCCATGGCTGCCCGCACCGACACCCACGACCTAGGTTTCATCATCATGCCCGCTCTCAGGCGCGAATGGGAGCTCACGGCAAACCCACGGAGTCTCGATACTATTATCCGCGCAGCGCACAGCCTTGCGTCACGGTACATCCCTTCAGCCGGCGTCATTCGCAGCTGGGACTTGCTACTCAAGAAGGAGATCCAAGTAACAGACACGGAAGAAAGCGCAATCATCATTATAGACAGCCTCTGTAACCTTGATCTGCTGTACTACGCAGCCGCGCATGGGGGCACAGCCGAGGCGGAGTTGGTCACCATCGCTACAACCCATGCTCGATCTCTCATCCGATCCCATTTGAGACTTGAGCACGTCACCACGCTCGCGAAGAACGGGTACCGAGGGCAGCTTTACTCTTCATGTCATGTCGCCAATATTGACCCACGAAATGGCGACATCAAGTGGCGCTGGACAGCACAGGGATACGCCAATGATTCAACATGGTCTCGTGGTCAAGCATGGGGCGTTTTGGGATATGCGCAGACTTACCAGTCTACGAAAGACCCCTTATTCTTGGAGGTCGCCTGTGGTCTCGCTGAATACTTCTTGTTCCGCCTCGAAAATGCCCCGGAGTGCTGGCAAGTCACACGACAAGACGAGACGACAGGAGGCCTAAAGACAATAGGCCGCAATGTTCCGCTGTGGGACTTCGACGCACCTACAGATGATCCAGAGAGTCCGCCTCCGAGAGATTCGTCAGCAGGACTGATCGCTGCCAACGGTATGGTAATCTTGTCCCAGGCCCTCGCGGCTAGGGGCGATCATGTCCTATCTCATCGGTTCTTGGAGATGTCTTTGTGTATCTTCCGGGACACTCTGGACCTTTCCCTTGCCGAGGAGAAAGCTCAATTCTCCACTCCAACTGACGGCAATATGAAACTTGAAGTCGAGGACATTATTCCAGGGAGGACTTTTGACGCGGTGCTGAAGCATGGCACGGCGAACAACAATGAACATGCTCGCCGTCGACTGGCTGACCACGGTCTAGTCTATGGGGATTATTATCTTGTGGAATTGGGCAATCGTCTGCTTCAGATGGGTATGTTATGATGTAGATACATGTCCTCTCGATAAATGGACGAGCCATCGCAAGACAGAACAACAGGAGGCGCTAGACAGAACAAAGCTGTGGTTATATGAGGATATTAACATCGCAATACAGAACATCCGCCTACAAACCCTTGACCTTGGACTTTTTAGATGTGATTGTTGCACAGATCAACTGACACATCCTTCAAGTCTATGAATGTGGCCACCAGTTGGAAGCATCGAACTCAGGCCCAAAAACACCATCTTGGTAGCTGATGACACGATCGAGGTCCATGAACTCTTGGTCCATGAGCATGTGCATCATAAAATCCATTCCTTCATCTCCCTGCTCTCCGCCATTGAAGGGGAGCACGCCCTCCCCCGACGGAACGCTCACTATCTCTTGCCTCATGTGCATTTGTGGATTTTGCAGCTGCGTTTGCCCGATAAGAGACTCAGTAGGATAAGGGGGTGCTTGGGGCTTCTCGAGAATCGAAGATGCTTGCATCGCAGCTCTGTGCTGTTGCGAGGTATGCGATTTCTCAGGCTCGGATGTGTCATGAGAGCCTGCTTGAGTGTTGTTGTATGTAGACTGTTGGTGGCTCGATGGTGGTGAGGAACGAGGAGGGCTGGCATCGTCTGCACCAGACGTGTACCCCAAAGGGTCGACGTGGTATTCAGGGTCCGCGACACACTTTGCATGTAAGCTCTGCAACCGGTTCAGGTACTTCGTTGCCAAATTATTCCGAACATTCAAGTCCCGTCCATGCGACCCAGACCACCTCATCGCCGACTCCTTCAAGATCTCCAACAACTCCCAAAACTGAGGAGAGATTTGCAAATCCATGGGGCCTCGCCAATGCAAGTGCCAAAGCAGGAGCAGGAAGCGGCCCGCGATATATACGCAAAAGGTAAAAAGAGGCGCAACAGGCATCGCCTCATTCCCTCTTCTCATCACGTTCAGGAAGTTCCTGGCAATGGTTGCAATCTCCACGGCCGCGGATTGACAGGTATCAACACTGAGGGCACTGGGCAGACGGTGCTTGAAGAAGTTCCACTCCGGTAGAGGGAAGGCAATTACCTGGTGCAGGAGGATCATTGAGGTGTTGTGCGTGATGTGGGCAAGAGTGAGATTCGGGTCCATGCGCAGCCCGACGCGATGAGTGACATTGTCAGCTTTCCACTTGTAGGGAAGTAACATCTTCCAGTGGACGAGGCGCAGGTCGAGCTCTTTAAATCGAGTGATCCAGCTGGGCAGGTCACGATCATCTCGAAGTCTGGGTTGCTGGAGGAAGTAGGTGGTGACGCGGCTCAGGGACTCTGTTGCTTCGATGCTGTATGCGAAGGCTCCGACAGTCGACATGTCTATGGTGTCCGAGACCCTGCCAGCATTCCAAGACCCAGGCGGGCTGATGTCAGAAGAAGGAGCCTGTCTTTCACTAATGACTGGAGAGGTGAGCGATGGTACGACCTCCTGTGAAGCAAGGTCTGTGGTTGGCTGGCTTGAGTGGGAAGGGTAACAAGAGATAGGGTTTCCCATACGACTAGTCGCAGTATCCCAGATCCCGAAAAAAGGTGTCGAGACAGGCCTCTCCTTGCGCCACAGCAATCCGTCACATGGCAGCCGCCGGCTGACATCGTGCGATGTGAGGCTAGTGTTCCAGCCCATCGTCACGGAGCAGTAACGATCAAGGTTGAATATGGTCCAAAAAACCCTGCGCCTCTCCTCTTCCTCGGTCCAGTCCTGGGTGGGTTGGAGCGTAGTATGGGGCTGTATCAACGACCGCGGCTCGCCGTCTTTTCCAGTTTGTTCGACAGTCAATTGAAGGTATTCGGCTGTCCGTGTGAGTGAGCCGATTATAGACCATGTTGATGAGGCTTCGCCACTTCCGATCTAATTGTAGTGGTCAGCTGTGTGTAAGGCGCCTTCCGAGAAATTATAGTCGTGAAGAATCTCCTGAGCCAAAGGGAATTGAACTGACATTATTGAAGACGAGGATAGTGAGGGCCTGCAGACTTTCGACGCAAGGCCGCTTCATCGCTTGCAGAATGATCCAGTCCTGAATTTGGGTCTGGCTTTCAGGGCTTTCTTCTAGGCACCTGGATGCAATATCCTGATCCTCGATGAACCGCGCTGCCGCTAGTCTGATGGCAGTGAGTGTGATGTCGAGACCGTGCTGCTGCCCTTCAGGCCCAGGATTCTGGATCCTCTTTCGAAGACGCCCCTGGTGAATCATGGGGATCCATGGGTGAATATGGCAAAAGTACGCCTGTAAAAGGGAGTCCAAAGCCTCATCGTCCGGTCGCTCAGGCGTAGAAACAGAATTCCGCAGCCACGATCTTGAGGCGGCAAGGTTATGGTCACCTCTGCCTCGTTTTGTCGGTGGTTCGTATTGGTCATTCTGACGGCCTGGGCCATCATCCTCGTTGAACCTCTTTAGCTTATTGGCGAAGAATGATAGGATGCTATGATCGTCTTGTTGAGTCGATATGGGCGTGTGGTTTCTTGAGCACACTGACACGACGGCATCGTATCCTTCAAGCCTAGTCTCCAAAGCATCTAGACTCCCAGTAAGCTTTTTTTCAAGCGCTGTGCACTGCATATAGATGAGTTAATGGCAACCTTAGAGCTCTTACCTATTCTCTTGTGCAGTGTGTCGATTGCACCGGCCTTCATCCCGGTTTTGCTCCGACCACTGCTGTACTCGCATTCTATAACTGCGCATCAAAACAAGATGTTAACACTGATTTGCTTCCTCCTCTCTGTCACCCACACTAATAAAGCAGATTTGGACTGCATGAATACGGGAAAGGGTGATCGTGGAAATAGTAGAGAGTGACCCACCGGCTTTTCGACATTGCTGACAAGTAGGTTTCTGTCTAGAGCATTTTAGCTTTCGACGGCGACAATTAGTGCAGGCCAGGACAGGATCCGAGCTTCGGTCTCTCTTCTGGCCAGCTGCGCGGGTCTGGATAGCCGTCGACTCGGTCGGAAGACTATCGGCTGACTGCTCAGTGAGCTTATCTCCTGACCCGCCCCGAGTCGAGCGTTTCATAGAAAGAGACATCTGGTGTTGACGCAGATAAGCCTAGGAGGGCTTGGCACGTTCCTATCGTAAAAATTGCGTGTGAACCAGCAGAAGCAGGCGAAGCCTTCCAGAGCAGGGATTAGCTCTCACACATCTCCTGTAATCAATTGATAGAGCTAGAAAACAACTGTAGGAGGCTATCATCGGTATCGCTGAACGTGGGAGGATGGACTTTATATTTGCCCGATCCCCGCTCAACTCTGTCCGGAGACCCCCCCACATGCCCCAGGTTCTCCTCTCCGCTACCCTGCCGAGCGTTGGCCGAGCGTGGGCCCATAGCTGGCCTTGACCCGAGTCACCGTGTTTGTGCCAATATTTATTGCAATGATAATGAACAGTGGCAATGATATCCCCAGGCTTAGGAGTTCTTTTTTTTTTTATAGATGTAGGACACCCAAGCAAGCCAAAGCAAAATTGTGTGTCCACCTGAGGCTGTAAACGAGAATGTGCCTCTCGAGAGCAAACTTACCACTTCCTACCAAATAATCTCAAGATCTACTTTGCGATCGTATCTTCATCAGAAGCTATGTGTTGTGACTCTCTGAATGACGTCTCATATCCCACTCCAACTCAATTTAGCCTCTAGACCAAAATTTATCGACTGTTTGGTAACTTATAGTGTCACCCACTTATAAAAATTGTTCTTCTTGAACCCTTGACCCACAACTACTGTCCTGATTAAGTGCTGGACGTATGAGTGTAAGGCGATGAAATTATAAATGGCATAGATCATGGACCGGACAACGACTCCAACTTGGACGCGACAACATCTGAAATGAGATGAGTAGACGATCAGATACGCAATCTAGTGGAGCCTGCTCACTCTTCGGCCGATAGCCAGTCTTGCAGGTCATGATTACATAGCTTATTGGGGAGAAACTAATAATTGCCTAGAATATACATTCAGTGGAAACACGCAGTCAAACTACAAACAAAACCCAAACTACCCAATTTCAGCTTTCGAATAGCATAAACAAGCATGGACAAGCATTAACTAGCGTGCGGGGCGGGCAGTGGGCCTAATGCCGGTACAAGTCGGACTTCACTATATCTAGGCGCTCTTGCTCTGCTATTTCGGCACAAAGTCGACCGAACGCCAGCCAGAAGTAACTGCTCACCTTCAGGTTGTTGGCGAACCTTAATTTAATCACGTTAGCATTGGTGCAGGGGTATTTCCTGGTTCACAACAATTGATAGGAGTCAAGATATGTGTACCGTGAACCGGTCGTTCTTCTCCCCCACCCTGTTGTGGGCTAGGACAGTGCCCACGCTTCCTTTTATTTTTAACCGTACATCCGGTTGAAAGCTTCTATGTCCTCCTTTTCATGATTTCGAGCCATTTCCCAATGACGTGATTAAGACAATTCAATAGGACGTCGGTTACCACTGAGGATCATGCTTCAATAAAACATAATAAGTAGCGCTGCCTGATATGACTATGATAGGGGCTTCGAGAACGATATTTATATGCGATGGAATAACCTTATGATCACAACACGTTTAACTAGGTAATGTCACCAGAGGCCTATATCAATGGGCTATCGGCTCACCGGTGCATTGGAAAATTGAGGGAACTAGTCGGATTTGCGCCAAGTAAATCCTAGATTGGAGCGGACTAACGCCATGAAACAGCCGCTTGATCTTTCGTTCTGGTGGACAGAGCTCTTGATGAAGAGGCTATGGTGGAATGAGTCTGTTATGTTTCTTGGGTGTTACCTCCTTGACCTGGGAAATGGTATAAACCTATGCCGCACAGGTTACATTGGCGTCGAAGTCAGAGTCTTCGGCGGGGTAGAAGAACCGAGGCCCCTCGACGAAGTTTCGTTGAAATGCGGCTAGAGGCCGAAATGACGTTTGCTGAGTATATGGGGTGCGGGGAAGGGTGTGGAGAAATGACTGTTTACCCTTCGACATAGGAACACGGGGAAACCTTGATTCGATTTGCAAGGCCAGACACACTTGCGGCTAGTTGCCTCTTATCTCGGGAAAACCTTCGCGGCATGTCGGGCTAACTGCTGACAATAATTGGATGGCGCCGTGGCGAACGACATGTATTTAAAATCCAACGCGAAGATGACATGATAACTGGGCAATACCTTGGAATACATATCAGCCCATCTTCTAACCTCATTTTGTAGACTCCTGAGTGATTAGAGCATTCCGTATGCCCGCTCTACAGCTTTCAGCAATATGTCTTCACTGAAAACAATGTTGTTATCGTCAAACTTATTTCTATGGTCATATTTTCTTCAACAAGCATTGGCACAGCGTTCCACTTCAAACACAAGTTCTGTTCAGGACTCTTGGATCGGCGAGACCCCAGACTCCAGCTTTGGAACTACTTTCGGCACGCCTTGGCCAGAAGGTGAACATTTCCCCAAAACCACTGAATTCGGTGTTGTGAACGGAGAGGGAGACGAAGTCCCCTCTCAATCGTGGATCACTGGATATTGGCGAGATGGATCAATTAAATGGGCTGGCCATGCCCTAGCTGCCGCGGAATCTCCGTCTGCGACATATGCCGTCTCTGCTTCTCCTTCATCGCGGAAGGAAAAGAGGCAAGGGCAGCAGTCTACGCGAGACGGAATTGTGATCAAGCACTCCGACAAGAGCGTTGTGGTTAACACCGGGAAAATCGAAGTCACCTTCCCGAAACGTGGCAACGTTGTCGTTGGAAGCATCATTACCGCTGCCGGTTCGGTGGTCGGGAGGGCTGGGAAACTTGTACTTCACAGCCAATCAACCATTATCGACGACATCTCTAAAAGAGGCAACACGGCAGTCGACTACTTTGACTTTGAGACCGCTGTCGACGGCGTTTCTGTGAACCGCGATGCATCCACACGGGCCCTCGTTACGGTTCGTGGAAAATTCACCGCTAGAAGTGGCAGTCACGATGACTGGTTACCGTTTGTTCTCCGTTTCTACCTTTACTATGGTTCAAGCTCCATTCGGCTTGTGCAAAGTATTATTTTCGATGGTAAATCGGGAGAGGACTTCATTTCCGGACTTGGCATCAGGTTCACTGTTCCTCTCAAGGGAGAAGAGCTGTATAATCGGCACGTACGAATTTCAGGATCCGAGGGTGGTTTTCTCAACGAGGCTGTTCTCGGCCTTACTGGGCTACGTCGGGATCCAGGAGAAGCAGTACGGAACGCGCAAGTCAACGGAACAGAAACACCGGATATATCTACCTGGGACTCTAGAGTTTCTTCTCGACTAAAGTGGATTCCAGTCTGGAACGACTTTAGTCTCAAGCACCTTACTTCTGACGGTTTCCACCTACAGAAGCGGACTAAAGAGGGACAAGGATGGCTTGACATCTCTTCCGGTGGTCGATCCGGTGGTCTAGCCTATCTCGGAGGCGCAACCGTAGGTGGTTTGGCGGTAGGGCTACGTGATTTCTGGAAGCAATTTCCTACGGGTCTTGAGATCTCCAATGCTGGATCTGAGAAGGAAGGTGAAATCACCTTGTGGCTTTACAGCCCAGAGGCCAAACCCCTTGATCTGCGGAGCTACCACGATGGAATGGATTTGGATACATATGAGAAGCAGCTGGACGCTTTGGAAATCACATACGAAGACTTTGAACCCGGCTTCGACTCCCCGACTGGAATCGCGAAAACAAGCGAAATTTACATCACTGCCTTCGATCACACGCCTCCGGCTGAGCAGCTTCAGACCCTAGAGACCAGCATGAACGACCCGCCTCACTTATATCCCGAACCGTCCTATGTCCGAGAGACTAAGGCTTTGGGTTCATACTGGGACTTACCGGATACCTCGAATGAAGCGGCTGCAGCTATTGAAGATCACCTGGACTTTCTGGTCAAGTTCTATCAGGGCCAGATTGAAGACCGTCGCTGGTACGGATTCCTTCACTACGGAGATTTCATGCATTCTTATGACGAGGATCGCCACACTTGGAGATACGACATCGGCGGGTATGCTTGGGATAACTCGGAATTGTCACCAGATCTGTTCTTCTGGCAGTACTTTATCCGCACTGGCCGGGCAGACGTGTATCGCTTCGCCGAAGCATTAACGAGGCACGTGAGCGAAGTCGACACTTACCATATTGGTGATTGGAAAGGTCTCGGCACTCGTCACGGTGTCCAGCACTGGGTCGACAGTGCCAAACAAGTTCGAATCAACCAGCCACAATATCGCAAATACCTTTTCTACGTATCAGGAGGGGACGAACGCGTCGGCGAACTTCTTGACGAGGCGCTGGATACTGACAAGTCGTATGGGACTGTTGATGCAAGTCGCAAGGTCCGGGAAGATGGCTGGACTCCTCAACCCGGAAAACCTACTTCCATTGCTCTCGGTACCGACTGGTCAGCTCTAGCTGCTGGCTGGCTCATCGGCTGGGAAAGACGTGGTGATCGTTGGGAAGAGGCAAGGGAGAAGCTTCTCAACACTGCAGCCGGAATAGCCAACCTAACAAACGGTTTCGTCACGGGCTCGGGCCTCTACGACATCGAGGCTAGAGAACTTGGCCCTCCGCCCTCTGACCCAGAAAACAAGGGCATCGTGTCGGTCGGGAATCTGGGTGCAATGTTTGGTCAAGTGGAAGTCGTATCTGAGATCATCGACTACCTCGGAGATGATACACCACCCGGCTTTGAGGAAGCTTGGCTAGACTATTGCTTCTATCATGGCGCCGGTGCTGCCGCCCAAACAGCTCGTTACGGTGAGAAGTTCAGCAGTCGAAACCTGATACAAGGACACTCTCGGCTAGCCGCATACTTTTCGTTGAGGCAAGATAATTCTACGCTGGCGCAGCGTGCATGGGATGAGTTCTTTGCAGATGGATATGGCCCTGGTCAAACGTGGGACGTGCTCGAGATCAATGGGCCGCGCGTTCTGAACCCTGTGCATGAAGTTCCTTGGATTTCAACAAATGCGGCATCAATGTATGGATTGGCTGCCATCCAGAACCTCGCCATGGCAGGAGATAGTCTAGAAGAGCATGGACAGTAAGCCTCATATACATATAAACCTTAGGAGATAGTTGAGGTCAAAGGCGACATTTTGAGAGGTGTTAGTCTAGAGGTCTCGATGAACATCAAAAGCAACTGACGAGTTTTAAACTTTCGGTTGAGTGAAGTCACATCACCCATCTCTATCTACAATATCTTTTTCCCATTCTCTTCGCGACCTGGCACCCTGCGTAGTATGCATGCACAGCCGGGCTACGGTCGAATAGGAACCACTCGATTGATGTTCAGGAAACGTACTAATCGTGAGTTGAGAATCGCGTCTCGTGAGGCACCCTGTCATGCACCAACGATACGCTCTGCGCAATGACGATGACCAAGTTGCGCAGCCACGGACTAGGGAATGCGGGGAAACATGATAGTTGGCCGAGTCCGATCCCAGTCCGATCCCAGTCCGCCCACACCACTTGTCAGGGGTGGAATACGGGGTACATGCGAACAAGCTACAGAAGGATCATTTTCCCGCCAATGGTTCATAGCTCTTTTGTGCAGCAACGGACTGCGGACAATCTGCCTCGGACTTTCGTTATAAGTGATCCGGCACTGCCTAGTTTTAGGTCTCATCGGGCTAACATGGATCGGGTCATGTTACGCCGAACTTTGAGTCGATGTTGTCTAATTGAGCTTCACTACTGACACAATTATGCATACCGGGATGAAGGCCGAGACCGAAACCGAGGATTCGGCAAAATTGTGTGATCTCTGTTCTCCGCTTTCTAGCAACGTTTCTTGATAGACTACTGCACATTTCCCCACGTTCCGTCAGTGGTAGCATTCGTCTACCCCAGAATCTTGCTCAGAATATCTTCCCACATAGGCACTAGGTTGGGCGAAGAAGAGGATATAGAATATCTATGCGTCGATCAAGCTGAGTCTAGAACCAGCGGCCCGCAAGAAATGAAATGCCGTTGGAGTTACTCCGGCTCTGGGTCAGGCACAGTCTGCGCGGAGCCGAAGCTACTAGCATCTACGTAGATCTGATCTCAGAACATACTTAAGTTGTATCTAAAGTAACATAAGTCTTCTGAACCGAATCGTCAACATACACCTCGAAGCAAACACCATGAGAGGCCAACCGACTATGAGAGTCCTTTACACCCTCTTCTTCTTTCTTTTCATAGAAATGGGGGCTGCTGCGACTATAAGTACCACGCAGATAGTCGAACCCAGGCCAATGGAGAACCTCGGACGGGGCGTGGTGGCCGTACGGTCTAGTGAGACCGATGTATTCGTTACTTGGAGACTTTTAGGCCTCGACCCCCGAGACATAAAGTTCAATATTTATCGAAAGGAAGACGACAAAGACGGCCAGCTGCTGAACGTGGAATCACTAGGGAAAGGAACCAGCTTTATGGATTCGAACGCCGATCTAAGCAAGGATAACACGTATTACGTGCGTCCAGTCTTGCACAGCAAAGAGCAAAGCGCAAGCAGCTTATTCACTTTGAGAGCCCACAACGCTGAGGAACCAATTGTGCGAGTCCCCATCAACTCAGGTGAAAGGATTCGATTTGTCTGGGTCGGTGATCTCGACGGCGACGGCGAATACGACTATGTCATCGATAGGCATGGAACGGAACAGTCCATCGAGGCCTATCGCAACGATGGCAAGTTTCTTTGGAGTGTTCATCTTGGGCCTCTTAGTACGAACCAGGATAATATTTCACCTGGTGCTACGACTATCTCGGTCGGGCATTGGGACGGCGTGACTGTCTACGACTTTGACAACAGTGGCTCGGCTCAGGTTGCTCTCCGCATCGCCAACGGGGTTAGATTTGGCGATGGAGAGATATTCGACGGTGGCAAGGATGATGATCACCAATGGATTGCTATCCTGGATGGCTTGACCGGCGCAATGCGGGCCAAGTATCCAATTCCAACAACATACATCGATACAGGCCCTATGGCCGCCCGCCTGGCCGTGGGGTATCTGGACGGTGTTCGACCACATCTCGTTGGCTTCCTTAAAAATCGTCCACCGGGTCAAAGTCCGTTCAACCGTCTGATGATCGCCTGGACGTTTGACGGCGACAAAATTACAGAGGAATGGGTCTTCGATAACCAAGATGCCGGAGACGACGGTCACAACACTCGTGTCATTGATGTCGACGGTGACGGCATCGATGAAGTTGGCGAGATCGACTTCCTCATCAACGGAAATGGAACACTTCGATACTCGCTTAACAGCCAAGGCATTTATCATGGTGATCGTTGGCATATTGCCAAACTTGATCCGAGTCGTGAGGGCTTGCAGGGCTTTGGATGCCAGCAAAATAACGAAGACCTGGTCACTGACTACTACTATGATGCAAGAACAGGGGAGATCATCTGGACTCATCACGGTGACGAGATCCACGATACCGGCCGTGCTATGGCTGGCGATATAGATCCTACCTCACCAGGCATGGAGGTCTGGACCTTTTCTGGAGTTTACGACGCGCCAAACAACAAACTCCTCAGTCACGACCCAGAAAATTACCCTTGGCCGTTCTTCGGCATCTGGTGGGACGACGACGAGTTGATCGAGCTCTATAACGACGGCAAGCTCGAAAAGTGGGATTGGAAGAACCCTTCTGTTTCTAGCGAAGTTCCAAGAATCCTCCACATCTCGAACTACGGTGCCATCAACCCCGGAAGCCGGTACCCCGGGTTCATTGGGGATATCTTTGGCGACTGGCGCGAGGAGATCATCGTGACTAGCGCCGACTACGACGAGCTCATCATCTTCACAACGGACATCCCCACAGACCGTCGCATCTATACGCTCGCACACAATCCGGCCTACCGCAATGATATGACGGTCAAGGGTTATATGCAGTCCCATCACGTAGATTATTTCCTTGGGTACGGCATGGAAGACCCTCCTGAGCCTAATATTAGGTATGTGAAGCGGAAGGAATAGTTCATGTAGGACACGAAAGTCCTGCGAGATACAATGTGAGATCTGGGACTGGGCATAAAGGAGTGATGAATGGGCAACGACGTGTTATTTGTATACTTCTGAGCTAGCTGGGCAGGGGCAGAATCATAAGGTCCATGAGTTTGTTGATTTGTGACGTTTAGTTGCAGGGAATCTTGACCAATGCGAATTAGCTTTTACCCTATGAGAGGGGAAGATCTACGGTCGTATATGGAAATGAGCCTGGACGGCTTTGTGAGCTTGCTTATCGGTGAAAGCTCAGTTTGGTCACTCGAGGAGGTTCAGAAGCTCCCTGTCACATTGCCGTCCGCGACTCGAAACCCCAAGAACCGCCCCTTACATAAGCTTCCGAAGAATCGAGGTCGGTGGGGATAACTGACGTTACTCGGCGGACGTTACCACTGCATCTGCCCAGGCCTTAAGGTGTAGAACTCAGGACTTGGAATATTTGACTTTTGATGTTATACCATGGCATGCTTTTTATAAAAAACTGTAGCCTAGCCTAGTAATATGTACGCAGGAGTTCCACAAGCGCCATCATAGCCATCGCCTGACCATAGGGCATACTTGTCCGCGGGATATCCTTATAATGCTGCAAATCGTGCCCCATGCCTGTGCCAAAGGATGTGTTAAGAAGCTCTCCCTCGGGGCTAATGTTCTCTATGACAGCCTTAATCGCCTTGACAGAGGCATCCTGGAAGTTCTGGCTGATGTACTTCTTGCGCACTGCCTTGAGCATTCCGTATGCAAATCCAGCGGTCGCGCTCGCCTCCACGTAGGAGCCCTCCGACTCAGGTACATCCAGTAGTGTTCGCCAGAGGCCGTTGGGCTCCTGTAATTGCTCGAGGGCTTCGCATTGCGCATTTAGTGTGTTAAGTAGATGCTCGCGGATGGGATCTCCTTGCTCCAAGCCGAGCAACTCGATGAACTCGGGAATGACAATCGTGACCCACGCGTTGCCCCGCCCCCAGCGCGCCCGTGCGAAATTGTTGTCGCCGTGAAACGTCCATCCGTGGAAGAAGAGGCCGGTTTGGGAATCCCAAAGGAACTGAATATGGATGAGGAATTGCTTCTTAGCCTCAGCAATGTAGTGAGGCCGATTGAGGACGAGACCGATCTTTGCCAACGGCATCACCGTCATCATCAGAGTATCTGCCCAGAGCTCCTGGTCGTTGGGTCCGAGATAGGTGTGGTGTTGCATGCCGCCTCGTTTTGTGCGCGCCAGATCATAGTATGCCCACTCAGCCCAGGTGTCTAACCACGGCAGATAAGTCGGATTGCGAGTCTTTTCGTACACGCAGGCCAGAGTAAGAAACACAGCCATTGTGTTGATGTTTTTGCCTTTATGCCCCTCTTTGAAACGGTTCTCAAACCACTCCTCAATGATCTTAAGGCACTCTTCGTCTGCCGTTAATTCGTAGTACTTCCAGATGCCATACAGACCAACACCATGAGTCCACTCCCACCCTTGCCAGCCTTTGGTATCGATGACAACACCATCGTCGAGCTTGAGGAGAAACTCTCCTGTTGTGTCCTCGATGTTGACAAGCTCGTGAATCAAGGCCTTGACTTGTGCGTGGACGTCTGCCGACGCGATCCCGAAGGCGTGGGTAGGCATTGGAAGTGGTAGCGATGAGCAAACTCGGAGACGGGTGTTGTGACGCTGCGACAGGCTTCGGAAAGGTTGGTTCGCGCGGTGTGGTGCAGGGCTGGAATAAGAGCTGTAGAATTTCCAGTTAGTGCCGACGATCAGGACGCGAAGCAAGCGCAAGGCGGCGGCTCAATATATGTTCTCTTCCAAGCCCGAGTTCGGCACTCTGCCATGCTTTTTGCGACGTCGGATTCAGCTTCTCGTGCTGTATTGGCGGCCAAGTATGCGCCCCAGAGGCAGCTCACGGTGGAGTATCTGTGGAGTCGCTGGAGTAAAGCCACCTTTAGCCAGACTAGATCAGTGCGGAGAAAATTGTCTAGAAGGGTTGCAAGTTGGTGACGAGAAAAGGCCTCGGTCGTCGGGGCATTGCTCAGCGAGTGGGCCGCTGCCGAGATGGAGGGATCCTCTCCTCACCCCGAGGCTTGAGATCGTGTCTTACCTGGGCCACTCTCGCAGGCAACCCTGTAACACTAGAATTGGTTCGAATGGGACAATCCATCCAGCTTAACAGTAGGCACAACGGGGAAGGGGAGTAGTATATCAAATTTGGCAGCATAGCATTCCTCACCTTCATGTTCTGAAACTACAGTATGTCGCACTGGCAAAAAGAATTGTGCACATTGTTTGAAACCCTTCGTCAATTCAAGCTGAACCTATTCCAGCTCAAAACGCAGTGCATCATACTGAATATAAAGCGCGTCAGGCAACATCGCAGTCTCCGTACTCGTCGCATTCAAAGGCAAACTCAAGACAAACTTATTCGCGCCACTCTTGAGCTTGTCGGCAGGGAATTTGAACTTGTACTCGGTGTTCTGGCACGTCACCGCGCTGCGCACACCGCACGACCCCGAGCGCACCGGCGGAATCACCCACGTCTTCTCCATCAACCCGTTGAGCGCGACCGTGTACGGGAGGTAACTGTACTCCTGTCCGGGGATCTGACCGAGCCACTTGTTATTGCCGTTGGCTGTCTTGACGCCGGCAAGCTGCACCGTGAGGGTCGCTGTCTTGGCGTGGCGGAGCTGGTGTCGGTTGAGGTCAAACTCGACGGTCCAGTTGTTGATGTTCTCGTACACGCGCTCTGGCCGGACGGAGTTGCCGTAGCCGCCAAAGACGGTCCAGTGGATGTAGTTGAAGTCGACATCTTCCTTGCTCTGCCCAACCTTGAAGTTGACGCCCTTGGGAAAGTCGCTGGGGAAATCCCAGTTGGCAAAGTAGATGCGGTATTCCTCTGGCTGTAGCGGCTTGGTCTTGTCGAGAGTGAAGCCATGACGATACTCGCCGGCTGATTTGTCAGGGGTGCCGATCCTCCATATTTCCCTACCTGATGACTCTTCCTTCCATGTGAATCGCTGCTTGGGAGCAGGTTTGTGTCCCTTGTGTGCCTTGGAAGCCTCTACTTTTACGTCATCCTGGATGAGCCAACCAAAGATGCCGTCGGCGTAGATTGTCAATCTGTACGTGCCAACCGCGACGCGTGGAATTTTGATCGTGCCATCGCGGTTGACCTCAGCCCAGTACTGGCGAGATTGGTCGTCGAAGACGTTCAGCTGAAAGTCGTTGTGGTTTTCAGAGAGCACGGCAATGGCCTTCTTGGCACCTTTCGGTAACTTGACGCTCGCCTCGTATGTGGTGCGCCGCGACGAGGGGACGTAGTTAGGCACGTATTTTGCAATATCGTCGTAAAAGTCGGCATTCCAGTCAGGATCCGCGTACTGAGCAGCATCTGACCTTAGTTCCTCGAGCGAGGAATCAGGGCCGCCTTTGTTGAAGTAGTAGAACTGGGGGCCATATGTCCGGTCGAAACCGTGAGTGATGTTGGGAACCGGTGCTCCGTGATGGCCTGAGACCATGTAGTTGTAAACAATATCGTCAACCACGAGGTCACTTCGAACGTCATTATCAGTCTGGGGCGAAACCTTGTGGAAGAGAAGAGAAGAGACGTAAAACTTACGAATGCAGAGGACCACCGTAGTAGGTGTCGCGGGTGTTGTGCACGAGCCAAGCCCCGTACTTGCTGCCATCGGGCGATGTGCTGCCATCAGAGTATTGCCCATGAACTTCATGGTCACGCCAGAGCTCAGCAAACGTGTACTTGGTGAAGTAGTCCGAGTACTCCTTCGCATACGGGTCGTCCGGCGTGTTACCGACATAGGTGGTAGCATCCTGCACGGTCACTGCTGCAGCTGCTCCTGCTTTAGAAACTCGAGGAGCCCAGTTATCCTTGCTGCTAACCATATGGGTCCAGAGGTTCGTGTTGGGCCTGAAGAGCGTGCGAAGCTCGCCCAGTGTTCGAAGATTCGGTACTGACTCATTGAAATATGTGACTCGTGAGAACATGTGCAGTCCCGTCTCCTCACCCCTGAGGAACCAGTATTGCGAAAGAGTCTGGTTCGTGGGAGTATAAGTGTCCGTCATAACGACGCCACCATAAGGCATCCCTTTTGAGTCAACATCATCAATGAGCTGATACTCGGCGGTTTTGCCTGGAGTCCAGAAACCGGTTGGAACACAAGAGCAGTCAAGATAGGGACCTTTGCCCCCGTTACCGTTGACAGGTCCAAGTAGGTCAACCCTGTCAAGAAACATGTTGGTGACCTGGCCATTGCTCTTGTCTACCGCGACCTGCAGACGATCGTTCAGGAGGCTGTAGTGAGTCGAGTTTTCCCCTACAACCAGCTTCGACGCAGCGGCCTGGATGGTGGCGGCGAAGGCCACCGCTTGTTGTAAGGAGAATCGCATTTCTGAAATGGTCTCAACACTGCAAAATCAATGCAAACGTGGCTTCAAGAAGTCAACCTTTTATACAAGCATGGGATTACGAGGCAGAGATTTGCAACAGACACAGGGCTCTTTATCCTTTAATATCCTAAGTCACGAACCCGCAGAACCCCAATACGACACCTAGCTGACCTCCTGCCTTGCCCTTCTCCAATTGGACCAACTTAGTCCTCGCATAGATATACAGAATATGCCCAAACCTTGTTTGTGTCTGCCAGGGATTATCCCACCAAGTAGATGCGAAGCTAGTACCATCCCATGCCGCGTTGGAATAGTCTTGCGGGGTAAAGTTACAGCCAGAATGTGGGGTTGAGAGGAAATGCAGGGAAAACAAACCTTGATATTAAATGGTCCTGTTTTCTTCGTGCGAATACACCCCGAACCCTTTGGCTATAGACGGAGCACGATCCCCGTTTCCATTAGCCCGCGGGGGTTACCTCAATGCCACTCTGTTCATCCACCGAGGTTAGATGCAATACGCTGATCCATTGCCACTTAACTTACTTTCCTAGAAAATTCCCGCTCATCACGCTAGTAAGTATAATTCCGCCAATTAGTAGTATTCAAGTTTATTTAGAGAACAGCAAACTTATTCTTAACTGTCACCAGTTGCATCCTCTAGTCATCGAAGATAGATTGAATGTAACACCTAGTTTCGAGCCGATAATCAACAGATGTCGATGTTCTTTAATATAAAGTAATCCTCATTATCGAATACAGTCTCAGTTTCTCTCGGAAAGAAGTCTCAGTCAAGAACCTCTGTTTCAAGACATCATGAAAGCCATCCTATTTGCTGCAGTTTCTTTGCTGTTGCCTCAGTCCGTGATGGCTATACCTCTTCATCATCAGAGGCCCCAGAAACGTCCTCACTTTGTCCTGACTGGTGACTCGACCACCGCTGCTGATGGCGGCTGGGGCAACGGGTTCCTGGCTGACACAAAGAAACCGGCTACCGGCATCAACCTAGCCAAGCAAGGGGCTACTACAGCCTCCTTCAGAAGCGAGGGTCTGTGGGACCAGGCTCTCGAATCCGTAAGGAACAATACGGAATGCGCCAGTCCCATTGTCACGATCCAGTTCGGTCATAATGATCAAAAGGAGGCGCACAACATCAGTCCTGAAATGTTCAAATCGAATCTCGAGACGATGGCTAACGAAGTCTTTGAAGCTGGAGGCACACCGGTAAGGACCCTGGTACGAGTAGCTAAGATGTTGATGTTCGTGTACTAAGACAATATTTGACCTCAGATCCTGATCACTTCTCTGACCCGACGTACATTCAAAAACGGCTCCGTTGTCGAAAACCTAGCCCTACACTCTCAGCTTGCTATTGAGGCTGCCGAGGCAGTTGGCGCTCGTTACCTTGACCTGAACAAGGCTAGCACTATCTACATTAACGCTATCGGACAGGAGAAGGCGGACTACTACAACTATATAGAGGGAGATAGGACTCACCTGAACCCTAAGGGAGAGATCGTCTTCGGTCGCATGGTAGTCGACCTGTTACTGGAGAAGCGCAAGGATCTCACGCGTTATTTCAGGCCTAACCGAGCCTTGAGCTTGCTTCTGAAGAATGGCGAGTTTGCAACTGGGGATGAGTAAATGTTGCGGTAAAGTTGGTAATCAGAGTATCCGCCCTTTCGGTGCGAAGATAATTTCTGAATCTTCTTATAGTAAACATATGCTTAAAGCACTCAAATATGCCTATACAGACAAACCTAGCTAGTAGGGAGAGTGAACTCGAATTCGCGATGTATGCCATAGGTGTTTCACTGTTACCGTTTCTTGCTTATTCCTGTGTCCCATGTTTCTACGCATCGAAGCACGCCTTTGTCTTTCAGCCGCCCAACGCCAAGGTCTGTACGAGAAACGTCGGTGCAATCGGGCTTCGGACAAATTCCACCGGAACATGTTCATGGAACGAGTCACCAACGCGGCGTTAAAAGCATCCCTAGTAGGTACAATGTATTCCTTCCCAGCATTCAGCTCAACTCCATTGAACGAATTGTATCACGCCGGAAGCCATTCACGAAAATAGCAAGCAACCAAGGGAAATCAGTTCATTACAGACGCCAGAATGGGTAGGGCCCCCCTCGCTTTTAAGACCCTCCCCCTCGACCTATTTGTAGAGCTAGAGAGCTCATCCTGCAATCAGTTTGGATTGTTCCAGGAGCCGCTTGGCTCGACACGACAGGCCGACGCTTCAACGCTCACGCTGGCGGTCTGACTGTAGACCGCGAGACTGGGAGGTTCTACTGGTTTGGGGAATATAAAAGCGAGGACCAACATGAAGGAGGCGGTGTCTCCGTGTACAGCTCAAATGACCTTGCGACATGGGAGTCCCATGGACTTGCCCTCGGTATGTCTATTCTTTCTGAACACTGAAACTGTTAGGTACCAAGGTCTCTAACAGATGTCAAGAGCCCCAAGCTGGTCACGAGTGGATCGACAACAGCTGTGTAATTCAACGGCCCAAGGTCGTGTACAATAAGAAGACCGGCAAGTATCATGTGGGTGTTTCAAGCCAAGCTTGCCAAATCAAAGCCTGTACTGAGCACTGGATCAAGATGTTCTGGCACGCAGACGACCGGCGGTATACCAAACTCTCCCAGGGTTTGGCGACATCCGACAAAATCGCAGGGCCTTACACATTTGTCAAAGTCTTCCAGCCCCTCAACACCCCGTCGCAAGACTATGGTATCTTCACTGACTACAAGACCGGAAAGATCTATGCGCTTTACTCCAGTGGCGATGGGTCTGAGGGTCGCGACGTATTTATCAGCGCTTTTAACGACGAGTTAACTGATGTTGTGGAAGTCACGCATTGCTTCCACAAGTATGACCTCGAAGCACCAACTATCGTCCAGACAGATAACAGCTACTTCGCGCTTATGAGCCACAAGACTGGTTACCGTCCAAATAGTATTGATGAAACTCCCCTCATACTGCTCATATTTCACTGCTTGTAGCTGATACCATGAAAAATAGACGTCGTTGCATTCCGGGCCAGTTCCCTCAGCGGTCCGTGGTCGCAGCCTTTCCTTATTACACCGCCGTATACTCGTACATTCAGCACGCAGTCAAGCTTTTGCTTCCGACTCCACGGCTCGAAAAGAACGAGCTACTTCTACATGGGCGACCAGGTACGTCTGGTACAAATGCACACCGTTCACCTCTTATCCCCCTCTCTATCAACTGGAAGATATGGTTTTGACATGTTCAAGTGGGACGAGAATGCTATCTGGGAAAGCCGAAATGTCTGGCTGCCCATGGAAATTGATGAAGCTAAGAAGAGCCTCAAACTTGTCTGGCATGATGCCTACGACCTAAACACGTGATTTCTTTGAGAGGTCCCCGACATATTCATGCAAGGTACTGATAGCCCTCGTTTAGAAAAACAGGCGAGTGGACGCCCGTTGAAGGCAAGCCATTCTATGCAACAGATGCCAAGTGTCATGGCGATGCTTTCCTTCAAGAAGCCGTGAGTGAAAGTTTTCTCTAACTCCTGTGTACAAGGGCTTATAATGCCATGGGTCTACAGAACTTTGCTAGCCATCAGATAATCGCCACAGGCATCTACGGAGATGAACACGGCGTGACCTTCACTGTCGAAGGTGATGGAGGAGATCAGTGGGTCTCTTTCTACTATCAGAGTAAATCCAAAGACACTCCCTCGTCGTCTCAATAATAGATAGCTACTAATCCGTCAGACATTGATGATATGGGTTACGGTGATCAGCGTAAGCAATCCCGAAAAAGATCTGTGGCACATCTAACACTCTTCCTTAGCGTATGGACAACCGGACCGGATCGGTGGAACGTGGCAACTCCGACGAATCAGCAGCATCGTTGTGAATGGAGATAACAGCAAAGTCTACCGGATCTCTCAGAGGGATACCCATAAAGGCATTCTTCTGGCTACGACTATCAAGTTGCGTCTGAAGGAGGGCAGCAACACCTTGCGAATCGGCGGCTTGTCTAACGGACATGACCGCAGGGGGGCTGATCTGGACCGAGTAGTTGTGTACCCGATCGAGAAGAGGCATTGAGCACTGGAGCTAAAAGTTCCCTTCAATATATAGTGCATGCCGATGTAGAACACTGTCTGGCATCTGCTGGAGTTCTCCCATTGCTCTCTGCTTAATCGGATCTTTATTTTAGAATGGAACAGCACCGTGACACCCGTAGATTCAGAAACATGCACCTTACTACACTAGGCGCAATAAGCTATTATTGTGTAGCAAAACTATCCACAATGGCTAATGTGGAAGTAGTCCAGCAGCGATAATGATTTGAGTCATCCCCACAGTGACGACGGTAGAGTATCTCGATTTCAGCGAGTCAACCACCACCATTTCAGTCGGAAGGGCGAGGTTACGCACCAGGGGGGGTAATATTAAATACTTTATAGCACTTATAATAATATTATAACTTATATTTGTGTTATATATGATAAATTAATTACTGCCCAATTACTCTATGTGCAATCTCTGATAAGTGTTATATATAAGGTGCCAGACTATTTTATTCCAAGCTAGCAAAGTGGCTCCTGGAGCCTTATGACTGTCGGTGTGAGAAGTGTGGTGCGGCCCTCGGAGGAATTCAACATTTGCATGGCTAAGGAGTGGCACAAGTACTACATGTGCTATTCAACTATGGACTTTGGTTATCGGCATAACAGGGGTCCTGATCCTGCTTTACAGTACACTTCCCTTGCTTCGCCCCCACCCCGTGATCAGTCCAAGCTTATGTCCGGAGGGACATTCCTCCGCTTTCTTTTATCCCTGTCAATGTCGTGCGTTCTTCGGGGATTTGGGTCATAAATATCAGTAAAGGGCGCACGGGCAGACTGATCTTGGTAACTATCAACACCTTGCAACGTGTTGCGTCGCCAACATGCACGAATCTTCGTTCAGCTATACTCTCTCGAAGCCCTATCCATTCCGATGGTTCACGCCAGTAGTGGTCGTTGGCGGGTTGATCGCCATGGTGTTGTTCTCCTTCCTCAACGTAGCATCCTCTGGCTATGTCCTAGTGTCCGAGTATTCAACGAATCCAAACTCAACCACAAGCCAAGGAGGCTGGTTCGCTAAATGGCCCACACTTAAGGACAGGCTCAATCCTGAATGCACTTCGACCGCGATACCAATCAATACGCAGCTATATACGAACAACACCGCGCTCCAATATACTCTCAAAGGTGTGCAGGTCGATGGAGCCGAGACTGTATCTTTACCGTCCCTGGTTTATGGCAATAACCCTCTCCTTGAGTGTAAGATCGTGGCGATTCACATGCACTTTGAACAGCTCGGACGGACTGCGAACCAGATGGCAATGAGGGATTGGGGCCTCGAAGTCAACGGGGACGTGATGTGCCAGGTCCATACACCCGATGGTATTATGAATGTGTCTCTTGCTTCGAATTACAACTTCTTTCCCTCAACGGTCTCGACTTTAGCTGGACAATACAGGTTTCCAGGGAGGAATGCCACAGACGCTGCGAGCCTCTGGTGGGGGGAGTCTTTACTGTCGTTCAACTACCTTCACCTCATAACCGTTTTTACAGAGGCGATTGGCGATCAGAGCAAAATGTCATTGTACATCACAAAAAACGAGCCTGCGACTTCAGACCTCTCCGTGCTTAGTTATTTCTCTGTCAACGAGCGCGATGTAACGATATACCCGAACCCAGACTTGACCAAGCTCGATCCGACAGCGGAGGACCCGTCCGATCGACACGACCAAATCACACAGTATAGCGATCCAGGCTCCAGCGGACTTCCAGGGCTCATCTACCGGACTGGCTGGATTCGTGACGAGCACGCGTCTTTCCCAGTCTTGGTCAAGAACACGGAAGGCCCTAATATATGGCCGATTGTAGACTCTCTGTCCAAAGTCTACGAATCAACCATACTCACGGACCTTGGGCAAGTCGCTGCACGACCAAATCTTTTACTGAACGAGACGCTGCTTCAACTTTACACGTCGAACCTCTCGGCACTTTCTACAGAGATGGAGGGATTGCAAGATGTTGGTCCGGCTACCGCAGACTTCGATTCAACCAAGGATAGCGTGGGCCCATTGGTAGTTCACCCTTCCACGCTTGCGACGACGTATCTCTGCCACGTCCCCAAACGGAAGCCGACGGGAGATCTAGTTGTGTCTGTTCTCGTAGCAGACCTCGTCTTCCTTCAGGCTACGTGGCTTATTTTTACATTTATCCTGGGACAGTGGATGAAGCGTAAAGATCAGTCGACAAATTACTGCCCAAAGTGCGAAGCCTGTCAAGGGGCTCTGCACTCCCTCCCAGAAAAGAACAATGACACCGAGCAGCAAGCAAGCGAGAGTAAGCCTTTCCTTGCAACTACTCGTGTGGATGTAGCGGCAGGGGCGGATGCCGCAACTCCTGTACCATGATTCGCGGCTTTTCGTTGGGCGTGAGTGTCATTGTAATGACGTCTAAAAGAGAGTTTGAATGAGTAGATGCGCGGAGAATTTTAAAGACCACCTCATAACTGTTATTTTAATTCTCCTGGTTGGTTTCTCCTGTAGCGTTGTTTCAAGGCGCGTTACATATGATTGATGCATCCTCTTTGTACTTCATGTCCAAAGAAGGTCTAAGACTACTTTGCGGCGAGTTCATCAGTGACGATGGTGGAGCATTATCTCGATCGCGGCGAGTCAACGTACCACCTGCTACCGATTCGAACAGCCTCAGCTGAGCTACTAGTACCTCATCTTAGCTTCAAGCCGCTGCACGTCACCGTCAACAAACTGCCCCACCGAAACGTTTCTTCCCTCATTGCTGTGAGCAACTTGTGGGAGCAAAGTCCACCTCTGAAGCACGAACACGTGAGATCAGATTGCATGCGCTGGGGGGAAAGTCCACATCCTTGACTGGGATGACCCGGCCAAGACCATACTCCCTGCACAAAGGGTCTTTGTCTCGGGAAACGTCTATGCTGGAGAAACGATCTGCGTTCCTGCTCGCACGCAGGCACAACGAACACAGACCAAATCAGATCAGACCAGACCACACGCAGGTAACGTCGCTTAAATCTTAACTGACTGGAATTGAGTTTGCTTGTCTTGTCATGTTGTGGATAAAGTTGGCAGATCTTGGGCGAAGGTGCAACAGTTGGCGTCAGGTGCATGTGTGCTAACTTTGGCACTTTGCCGCCTGTTTAGTGGCCGTTTGCAAAGGAGTTGGTCTTTAAACCTTCCGAATCTGCATCTCTGAGAAATTGGACATCGTCAATCTTCTTTGCGGCTTCGTTTCAATGAGATTATTTCATGCAATCCTTCATTGTTCCTCAGCATCCTCGCGACGGGTAATCGCATCAGACCCCCAACCGCAAGACTTGCCGTGTCCCATCGGACGTCATGCCCAGCGACGATCCCCAATCGTCACTGCCGTCAGTGCCCACCCCTCCATCCTCCATCCTCCTCCACCACCCACCACCAACACCGTCAATCCACGTTCCCACAGGATGCTACGATACGACGACACACACATCTCACGCCCGCTGCCCTGATTCAGATTTCCGCCGCGCCGCCGCCGCCCCCATCCTGCCTGCTTAACACCAAGTCGGGACCGGCACACTGCTTGGCCCCCGTCTTTCCTTGGATCGGCTAACATGACAAGCTGACGCTAGCCTGTGAGGTAGCACTGAACATCCTTCTGACCGTGTCCAGGTCGGGCCCGCCGCCTTTGCCTCGTTCTTGACATCGGCCACTAGTGTCAACTACGTCAAGGTCCCGGCGAGATGGCCCTTCAATCGGGGAACCCTGGCGAATCCTTCGGCTGGGGATGACGGGGCAGGCTGTCGTGGGTATATACCTTTCGTTGCGGTCGCCCACTCCCAGCGGAGACTTGTTCGGTTTCTGCTTCCTTTCTGTAGGATTGTGTTCGCCATCCATGAGTTGTCATCGTCTGTTATCGCCAATTGCCCTGATGGCTTGGTCGTCGTCAATTACCTGACGAACGAGTCACCGTATTCCTTGCTTATACCGTCTAAAGTGACACTTTTCAGTCGAACTCACCGACATCAAGATGATAGTTACGGCAGCCACACTCCCGGGCAACCAGCCTTTCGAGGGGAATAACGCCGCCTCAAGCTCGTACTTCCCGGTCAACCCATTTAACAACTTCCGCGACAAGCCCCACCACCACCCTCATCGCCGTCAAAAGGAAACTTCCCGCCAACATGCTGCTCGCCAAGCCCGCGAAAATGCTCTGCTGGACCAGGCAAACCGCGAGGCCGCAATGCAACATACGGCACAAAGTCAAGCTGCGCAAGCATCTCGAGACGTCGCGCATTCGTACCTCGAGCGCTTCCTCGAAACTTCAGAATGGAAGGATCATGTAGGTCAGGTTGGGATCATTGGGGAGGCTGTTCCGACTATGGAGGAGCTGGAGGAGTATGGTACCCTTGACGAAGCGGATGGCACGAGGGCTTGTCGCAAGATGTTCAAGGCTGTTGTCGTTTGGGAGCAGGTTGGACATTCGCTGTGGGAAAGACTACGCGACGAAGCGCGGGATAACCAGAGAATCGAGGAAGCGAGAGTTGGGGAGACATCTACTGCTCCAACACAGCCCGAGGACGCACCTCGACGGCAAAGTCATCATCGTCATGCAAGTCGCGACGTCAATGCCCTCTCTATTATCATGGAACAGCCTTCGGAGCCGCAGCAAACTCGGCGATCGTCTCTCACTTCATCCACATCATCACTATTTCGCGGTCGCAAGGCCAGCCTGTCAAGTCTTATTTCAGACCGTCGGCCGACCCAGGGCACATCAGCAAAACCATCCGCGCGGCCACAGCCTGTCACAAGACGAAGCTCCTCGGTTCCAATATCGCCCAAGTCAAGAAGGAAACTACACTCCGATCGCGAAGACGAAGCAGAGCCTGAGCAAGACTGCTTGAGAAGGTCGACAGATCCAGGTCCAAGGCTACAGAACGAATGGGACTCGGACAAGAGCCGCGACGATGGACCTGCCGAGGGAGTTGTGAAAGCAGCAGCGACCTTTCCTCGAAAGCTATCGAAGAACTGCGCGAATGCAGTGAGGAGGACATTTGAAGCGCTGCATGATACCCGGGGAAGGTCGGGCAGTCATGAGAAGAGGCGCGCGTCAGTCGGCTGTTGACTTGGCATAGTTTCCATAGAAAGCGAAGCCTTGTGCATCTGCTACAATACCAAGAAAGCGTTGAATTACATCAGCCCACAGCCCTTGCTGTACGAGATACGGAGGCCCTCAATGACAGCACTCAAATCTCCGGTCAAATCCTGAACAGCCGCAAAGTGCACGGGCCGAGCCCCGGTATTCCACAGCATAAGCCCCTATGAGCTTCAATTTAGGCATATTCAGCCCATTCAGCCTTCCATCGTCCTAGATCTCGTGAATTTTCTAGCGTCACGTATCCAGTGTCGACTTTGCAACCCTCTTCGTGCCAACCTGTCAGACTGCAACGGTAAGTATCGAAACTATTGAGGTCATACTTGTACGGCACAGCGCGACTTTGGTCAGCTCCCACTCGGGACCGGCCGTCTTGGTACGTCTTCCCATGTAACCTCATCCGCCTCGCAAGGCTAAGAATCGTACAACGTACGAAATACGCCGCATAAATAAGGTAGGAGCGTGGCGCAGCGACAAAATCGAACCTATCGCATCCCCCTTGCCTTTCAGAGAAGCACAGCCAATTACCACAGCCCTGGGCCGACCCGCTAGTCCTCTCAAGATTAAAGTCCTAGTATGCTTACCACCCTTGTTCTGTTTTGAGCAGTCATGCGAAGGACGAGTACGTGGGATACGGCCGGATCAGGCATGACCTTTGCGAGTGCGACGTGGCTAGGTTATTTTGGATGGCCAGGGGGATTCGGGGCGGTGTTGCGAAATACGAGTAAGCCTGTCGGGAGGCTGAAGGAGGAACAGGGCCACTACGGAAGGGGAAGTAAGATGCGATTATGGCTCCGCGCCCGGTAGGCTATTCAGATGACTGCGCCGTTGCTGTGAATATATAGAGATGAGGATTTGCCTTTTATTTGATGCTTGTTATCTTCATCGCAATATTCCAAAGTCTCTCTACGCTTTACAGATAACAAGTCAAAGTCACACAAGCCGACCTACGCAAATTCACAGCTACCACCACACAGACTTTTACAAAACCATGAAGATGTACGCCATCCTCTTCCTCGCCTCGCTCGCGAGCGCAAATACCCTCGTCGACCTCAAAACCATCCTCCCTGGCTTCACCCCCAACCCATCCCACCAAGTCCGCCAAACCCTCGAAGCCCGTCAAATCCCCTCCGACATGGCCGACGAAGACTGCCTACTCGCCATACAAAGCCTCGGCATCGACTCAGGCATGCCAGAAGTCCCCATCGAGCTGTTCGAACACATGGACGACGACCTTTGCATCACCGGCCTCCCCCAGAGGCTCAGCTCAGAATCTTCGAGCTTTACTAGTGCGTGGGCGAGCTGGACGAGTGCCGCGGCGGATGATATCAAGAGTGTCAAGGGGGAGTGTCCGAGTATCACGAGGGAGATTGATTTGGCTATGAATCTGTGCAAGGAGACGGGTATAATTGAGCAGTATCATGAGGATATGGATGATGCGGCGGAGAGGGTTAGGGTTGTGTTGATGGGGGTTGTGGCTGCTGCGATGGGCGCTGTGGCTGTGGTGGCGCTCTAAACGGCCAGAGATCACAGTGAGGGAGATGCCTGGGTTCCTTACCGTTATTATTGTTAGCCAGCGTTTGACTGTACTAGATTCCAATTTGACATTTACCACACGGCGAAGAATGATCTCCGTTACAGAATAACCGGTCGTGGTGCATGACTTCGTGTTCCTGACTTGCTCGGCAGCCACCCACAATTTGAAGACGCGCACGATGCAAATGCTACCGCGGTCTGCTCATTCTCGGCGTTGAATCTGGCACCACTTGACCAAAAAGTGGACATTCCGCATTACGGAGCCTTAAAGTTAGCCGTTGAATCCCGCACTACTAGTACTGTCGTTCGACGATGCCTCGGCGACGCGGAGCCCCAGAAATGCAGTTTGGAGCTAGCGGGCGTGCCTCGGCTCACCCTTCGATGACGGGCACAGAACTGACCGAGCGCGCTGACACGACCGCATAAAGTCAAAAGCTGCGACACGTCCGGCTTCGGCTTCTACTCCCTCCCTTTCTACCGTTCCTTCTTTTCATCAATTATCATTGTTTCCTTCTTGTCAAGCACCAGCAAGATGGCACCTCACCCCGATTGGGTCAAGAAATTGACCGTCGCCGAACCAAAGGGCAACACCCTCCTCACAAAGGAACGCGCCCAGAGCAACATCGACGTCGACCAACTCGCAGAATACCTCCACGGCAAAGCCGAACTAGCCACCCGCGCAAACCTCCTCTCCATCCTCATCAAAGACCCCGTCTTCGACAAGTCCCAGAACTACTTCCAAGGCCGCGAAGACCGCATCGAAGCCTCCCTGGCAAAGGCAAAGCGTCTGCGCCAACTACAGATCAAGCATAAATGGAGCGAGGAGGAGTACCATGTTGCAAACGACTTGCTTAGCGAGCCGACGCCGTATGGGCTTCATGCTAGTATGTTTTTGAAGACGTTGAGGGATCAGGGGAGTCCGGAGCAGCATAAGTTGTTTTTAGAGAAGGCGGAGGAGTATAAGATTCTCGGGTGCTATGCGCAGACTGAGCTTGGGCATGGGTCGAATGTGAGGGGGTTGGAGACGACTGCTACGTGGAACCAGAGTGATAAGACTTTTACGATTCACTCTCCTCACCTCACGTCGTCGAAGTGGTGGATCGGATCGTTGGGCAAGGTTGCCAACCACGCCGTTGTCATGGCCCAGCTCATCATCAACGGAAAGCACTACGGGCCTCACCCCTTCGTCGTGCAAATCCGCGACATCAACACCCACGAGCCTCTCGAGAACGTTCAGGTCGGCGACATTGGTCCCAAGTTTGGTTACAACACCATGGACAATGGTTTCCTGCTCTTCAACAATGTCAAGATCCCCCACGTCAACATGTTGGCTCGTTTCTCGCGCGTCAACCCCGAGTCTGGCAAATACGAGAAGCCGGCGAACCCCTTTGCTGTCTATGGTACCCTCACTTGGGTCCGCAGCAACATTGTCCTCCAGTCCGGCTCCGTCCTTGCTCGTGGTGTGACCATCGCCACTCGTTACTGTGCTGTTCGTCGTCAGTTCCAGGACCTCGACGCAAAGGGCAACGTCGGCGAGAACCAAGTTCTCAACTATACAATGGTCCAGTACAGACTCCTCCCCCTCTTGGCCGCTACATTTGCTCTGCACTTCACCGGCCGAAGCATGATCAACATGTACGAGGAGAACCAAGCCCGCATGGCAACAAAGCAAGACGTCGGCAAACTCTCCGACTCCAATCGTCGCCCCGGCCCCGAAGAAGTCAACCCCGGCACAGATCTCCTTCCCGATCTGCACGCCACATCCTGTGCCCTCAAAGCCTACGGCAGCACCGTCGCTGGTGAAGGTCTCGAAGTCTGCCGTCGTGCCTGCGGTGGTCACGGCTACAGCTCTTTCTCCGGCATTGGTACTTGGTTCGCTGATTACCTGCCTACCTTGACCTGGGAGGGTGACAACTACATGTTGACGCAGCAAGTGTGCCGATACCTCCTCAAGACTGCCCGTGCTGTTCTAGCCGGCACGGCTACGGATAACGACACCTCACGCATCTTCAAGACTTTCCTTGCCCGTCGTGACACCGGTGCCGCCTTCGACATCCTCGCCTCAGACCAGGACCTCGTCAACGCCTTCGCATGGCGTGTGTCTTACCTCACCTTCGACGCCCTCCAGCACCGCGATATCGAGAAGCAATCCTGGAACAGCCTCCTCGTCGACTTCCACCGCCTAAGCACCGCTTTCGCACAATACATGGTCGTAAAATCCTTCTACGAGGCCATCAACGACTCCTCAGCCCAAGCCTCCCTCGAACGCTCCACAACCTCCGTCCTCCACAGCCTCTTCCGCCTCTTCGCCCTCCACACGCTCGAGAAAGAAGCCGCAGAATTCTTCTCCGCAAACGCCACCACCCTCCGCCAGATCCAACTCTCCCGCAAAGCAGTCATGAAGCTCCTCGAAGACGTGCGACCACATGCCGTGCGACTAGTTGATTCATGGGCGTTCCCGGATTGGCAGTTGGATTCGAGTCTGGGCAGGGAGGATGGAAATGTGTATGAAGATTTGTTCCACAGGGCGAGTGAGTTGAATCCGTTGAACAAGACGGTGTGGGATCCGTATCCGGAGAGTGATGTTATTGTAAAGAAGGATAATCGGGTCAAGAGCAAGCTATAGATTTAGATGACTTATGCGCAACGCATGTTATTAGACTTTCTACCTTATTTACACTTTACATGCAAGTTCATCTGTCATGCCTCACTGTGCTCAGCCCGTGAGACACCACTCGGTATAGACGTGCTTCTTCGAGCACAGTACCATAAGGTGCAATGTGATCCGAAGATCCGTCAAAGTCCAGAGTCCGTTATCTCATGCCATCTTCATCCGAGGCTATCTGTATTTGCCGCGAAATAAGGTAGAGACCATCACGTGGCGCCACCAATTTACCGAATCGCACTAACACCCCAAACCGACGACGATTGACTCGCGAATCTCCACCTCCACTTCAACCGTCAACACCTCACCAGCTCTCGTGCCCAGCATCAGCCTTACATCAGGTCAATCATGTGCCTACAAACATCAAACTCCAAATAATCCGATAGCTTCCTCTCGGCCAAGTCCTGCAAACACTTGAGAATCCAACGCCACAAATCTGCCCTGCCAAAACCCCGAACAATCCATCCCCTTCCCGCACTCATCACGAACTAATGCACGCCAACTTTCAGCTGTCAGGGGTCAACCCACCAGGGTCCCTCCCCATCCCCTCCTCCAATTCGTCAAGCACCAACCTCAGACCCAGTTCATGATCGCTTGTGCATCCCACGGTCCCGAATCCGGCTTAGACAATGAGGCCTCTTTCGACAGGATGAAGGCGGTAGATGGACCTGCAGTAGGCAGAGGAAATTGGAGCGTGAAAATGGGGGGCAATCAGGAATGCGGGACGGCCTTGTGAGGATCGGCTTTGGTGGAAAGGGACCACTTCCCTCGGTCGTGGGTTCTTTCGTTCGTGAATGACTCTTTTCGCGAGAATTTGAGACCGTGATCTTTCGTCGCCGTTCGGGTACAGCTGTATCGCGTTCAACTGCGCGCGCCTCATCACTTCTTATACTCACACGCTACTCATTTGGGTCTCAACACATCGCAAAGACCTTCACGATGAGGTCCTCAACTCGCGCCGGCCTTCTTTGGCTGGCTTCCACAGCCCAGGTCGCCCTCGCCGTCGACGCTGTCTACGTGACCGATCTCGAAATCTACACATTACTGGTACGTTCCAAACCACCATACACAACATTCATCACCACTTCCTATACTCCATCATCTCTAAGATTCCTACTCACGTATAACAGGCACCATGCGCCGCCGACGCCCTCTCCTACAACATCGCCCTCCAAACAATGTCCACCCGCTGCGCAAGCGACGACCTCGACGCCCTCCAATCCTGCATCTGCACTTCCTCCCCCGTCCACAAAGAAGTCGAAGCCAAAGTGAGCTCCGACGCGAGGAGTAGCTGCGGCAACAACGAAGACCAATCCAGTGCAGATGTTGTCTTGTCGCAATACTGTAACCCGAGTAGCACGTATACGTTCTCGACGCCGACAGAGAATGTTGTGCAGGCGTATATTACTGAGATCTCGGAGATGGAGTATTTGCCGCCTTGTGCGCAGTCTGCGCTTTCTGAGGCTGTTATGGGTGTAAGTTGCCTTTCTGACCTCATTACGATGATGGACTTGGCTGACAAGACTAGGCTGGAAGCTATTGCCCACCTGATGCCGCTCTCTACAACCCATGCGTCTGCAGCAAGTCATACGTCATGTCCCGTATCAGCTCAACAATCACAGCGTCCGTCCAGTATTCATGCTCCAACAAGGAGGACATCACTGCCGCACAGAACTTCTACCATGAGTTTTGCGCCATGAACGACGGCACGACCTCTTTCGCAAAACCATCAGGCCCACCAGGTGACAGTATGTGAACACCTCTTCTGCGCTCAGTTATCGTTCTTGACTAACACATGTGTAGTGACATACTACGTCACGGCCATGCCTCACTTCAAATCTCTAAACAGCTGCGCCCAATCGGCCGTCTCAAGCGCCATAGACGCCGTACGTCCCCATCCCATCCCATTCATCCTCATAACCACTCTAACACAATCTAGCAAACCGCCTGGCTCTGCGGCTCCGGCCCCCAAGCCCTCGCCTCCTGCGCCTGTCTAAAATCCGGCGTCCTAAGCCGCCTCTCCAGCACCCTCACCAGCAACGTGAAATGGTACTGCGACAACACCGCCACCGCACAAGTAACCTCCGCCCTCGACGTTCTCACCGCCTACTGCGCCGCCGCCGCGGACGAGACGTCATACAGCATTGAGGAGTCTGTGTCTGAGACTTTTGTCGTGTCGGCTTCTGGATCGAAGTCTAATGGTCCGGAGGAGACTGGTTCTTCAGGCAATGGCAATGATAATGGCAATAGCGATAACCAATCCGAGAACGGTGACGGCACCGGTAACAACAATGGAACCGACACCAACAGCGATAACAACGACGACAGCGGTCCTCCCACAGCCGCAATCGCAGGAGGCGTAGTAGGCGGCGTCGCAGCCCTCGCCCTCCTCGGCTTCGGAATCTGGTTCTACCGCCGTCGTCAATCCCGCAAGAACGGCGAACCCCTCGATCCCTCCCACGGAAACTCCAATCCCCCCGGAAAACCCGAACTCGCAGGCGGTGCAGCCGCCGGCGCCGCAGCGGGCTATGGAAACAAGGAACTCTCCCCACAATACAGTTCCGCGTCGCCCGTGTACAGCTCTGAATTGCCAGCTGGGCCTCAAACATCACCACCGACGGAGTTACCTTCTCAGCAGCAGATTCCTAGGGAATTGGCGGCGGGTGGTGGATATGAGTATAGTCAACAGCAGCAGCAGCAGCAGCAGGAGGGCTGGGCACAGTATCATCAGCAATACCCGCAGTCGTCGACCGTGAGCCCGATGACGCCGCCGGACAATCAGGGAATGGGATGGCAGTCTGGGCCTGTTCAGAGCTATGAGTTGGATTCGAACATGAGGAGATGAGTAGCACTTGGAGAGTTGTGGACAAAGCACATTGTACTATTGTAGCGAGGCGTACTGATTTATTTGCTGCATATCCAATCGAGATACATGCCATTTCCACTGTTTCAGCCCCAGCAAATCCTCGCCTGCACGTTGTCCATCACATTACTCACGCATTGTGACTTTGGGTGACAAAGAAAATAAGTGCATGGTTATATCTGCCACCTCAAGTGTACAGACCGTACCATCTACCTCCGCTGATGCATCTCCTTTCTCCCACTATCTTGCACAAAATGCCAGTATCCGTCCTTCCGATCCTTTGCCAACCAAACCAAAATAAGCAAGAGATAAAAAATACATCGTGATGTACAAGCAAGATTCCAAATATGATATCCGTCCGCAACTGCTCATTGCTCATCTAAGCTTTCAATGGGCACCTCTTGCCCTCTTCGCTCCGCCACCAACTTCAGAGTCGCCGCGAGGTCGCTTCGCCCCTGGCTGGAAGTCCTGAACACCAGGGTTCAGGCCGCCACGCCCACCTCTTGCACCACCTCGTCCGCCCCGGGTCGATGCAGGAGCGCCCTCTTGGGTACCACTCGCGGCACGTTGCCCTGGAGCGACATAGTGGCCTCCACGGCCTCGTCCGCCTCCGCCGCCCCCTCTAGGCATTGGGATGCCTGAGCGAGGCTGCTGGCCCTGCTGCTGCGCTTGCTGGGGCTGTTGAGGCTTCGCAGGCAGTGAAGACCCTTCCGTCTTCGTAACTGCAAAGGGATTTGCGCCATCTGCTGGAGTCGCGTTTGTAGAGGCTGCGAACGGGTTCGGCTGGGCTGCAGGAGTGCCAGTAGCCGGGGTTTGGGAGACAGCAGCAGCCTGTGGTGCAGGTGTCGTGCCATTTGCAGCTGGTGTCGCCGGCGCGTTCTGCTGAGCAGGGGTCGCTGACTGTTGTGCTGGAGTTGCGGCAGCAGTTGGAGCTGCCGATGGCTTCACGGGTGTCGCTGCTGCACTCTTTGCGCCAGATCCTGCAGCATTAGAGGTTGCCGCTGGTGGTGGAGTAGTCTTCTTAGCAATTTCCCAAACCTCGCCAACTGGCTTCTCAGGTGTCTCCTTGGCTGCCGTCTCAACAACACCGAGCTTCGCGTTGGCGCCTCGAATCTTGGCCTCTGACATATTGATGCGCAGAGCAGACTTCTTGGCCTCGAGCTGCTGTGCTTGGTCTCTCGCAGCAGCAACTTTGGTCTCCCACTCTGTCTTGAGCTTGGCGCTTTCAGTGTCAACCCTCTTCTTGATGTTCGTCGACATGATGTTCTTAACCGTTTGATTTGATGCAAGGAGTTGTCGGATAGTGGCGTCGTCAAACTGAGCAAGGTCTGGCAGTCCAGCAGCGCCAGGCGTGGCTGGTACCGCGCCGTCCTCCCGTTTCGCTGGGGTGTTCGGAGTAGCTGGAGGTGCCTGGTCCTTGGCTGGGGCCGCGGCTGCATTGTTGCTCGAGCCGTTCTCCGCATTCCAGATGGCCTTCTCCTGCTCGAACTTGAGCTTCTCTTCGGCCAATTCGTCTTTGCCGTCCTTCAGCTTTTGGTTCATGAGGGCCTTCATCTTGTCACTGCGCTGCTTCAGGGTTGCAGCCATGTTCTCCTCAATCTCCGTTGCCTTCTTCTCGAATTCCGCGGCCTTTTCTTCAGCGGCGGCAATCTTGGCCTCCAGGGCCGCCTTGGCTTCGTCGGTGAGAGTCGGTGCTTGGACCGAAGCAGGAGCCTCGGTGGCGGGCTGCTGTTCGGCAGCCTGTCCATTGTTGGCTGTTGCCTCGTTCGCCTGGAGCTGTTGAATCTGTGAATCACGATCCGCAATCGCAGCCTCCATCTCCGTGCGGAGATTCGCGACTTGCTGCTCGGCGCCAAGCTTCTGCGCATTGACGGCTTCAAGCTCCTTGCGTACGTCGGCGAGTTGCTGCTCAAGCTGGGAAACAATTTCTGCAGACACTCCAGCTTCTCCAGAAGGCGCGGTCGCAACCGCAGCCGGCTCAGAGTTGGCAGCGGGAGCTTGTTGGCTAAGCTCCTCGACTTGCTTGCGGAAGTTCTGAACCTGCGCCTCGAGCTCTGAAACTTGCTTCGCAGATGCCTCAGATGTAGTACGTACAGCCTCAAGCTCACCTGTGACTGAGGTGAGCTGGTCTTGCAGCTGTCCCTTCTCCACAGTTTGTTTGCGCGAACGCTCCTTGGCCTGCTCAATGATTTTTTGTCGAGAGGCCAGCCAGTTGTTACGCTCACTTTCCAAAGTCGACTCGAGCTCCGTGATCTTCTCCTTCAGCGGTCCTTCTTCCTGCTTGAGAGCGTCACGCTCCGTCTCAAGGTCGGTCACCTTCTTCTTGAGGTCCTCCATTTCCGCAGGATCAACACGACCATACTTGGTCAAGATGCTCTCGGTTCTCTTCTGCCAGCGGTCACGATCTTCCTGGATTTGTTTCATTTCGTCCTCGAGGAATGATTTCTGGGTCTTCAGGTTGTCGATCTCAGCCTCAAGTGGCTGCACCCGACTCTGCATCTCCTCAACCTTCTTGTTGCTCTCGGCAATTTGATCCTTGAGGTGAGAATTTTCATTGCGCAGTGTCATGCTGCTCTCGCGGTACAGGTTGAGTTCGTTGAGCTTCTCCATGAGATCCTGGTGCGTCATCGATCCCTTGCTGCTTTCAGATGACTGAGAACGCTCTTGATCAAGCTTCAAGCGCGCATCGTCCAACTGTGCCTGAGTGTACTCGAGCTGTTGTTGCAGGCGCTTTGCCTCCTGAGTCTTTAGGTCGTGTTGCACCTCCAGAATCTCCTTCTCCCGCCGGAGGTAGTTGTTCAGCTCGCGCAGGCCATCTGAAGCGTCGCCAAAAGCGACAGGGGACATGGCTTCGTCCTGATTCTCGTCGTGGGTGTTACGGCTTTGCTGCAGCGCAGTCACCTGTGCGCTCAAGCCCTCCAGCTGTTGATGAAGAAGTTTGTTCTGGGCGTTGACGTCCTCCCGGCGAGTTTTGAGCTCTGTGACTTCTTGCTCTAATTGCTGACGGCGATCTTCCCAAGAGCCTTCACCCTGAGCAAGTGCGACCTTTGCGGACTCGGCCTCGGCTCGGAGTGTGGCGATCTCGCTCTTGACCTCGTTGTGTTCCGCACGCAGTTGTTGGAGAAGCTTCGCTGCTTCTGCATGCTTGACTAGTTCTTGCTCGTAGTCTTGTTGAGCTTTGGAAGCGATCTCGGCTTGCGCACGAAGATCTTGCTGATGGTAGCGAGCAGCCTCGAGATGGCGAGCACTATCCTCTTTCAGGCGGTTGACCTCCTCCTCGAGAATTGTCTTTTCGTCTTCGTACTTGCGAGCAACTTCACCCTGAGAGTCCCTCAAAGTTGAAAGCTCCGTGTTGGACCGGCTTAGCTCACTGGACATGTCCTCCATGCTTTGCGTGAGCTGGCGAATCTTGGCGTCCTTCTCTTCGATGAGTCCCTCCATCTCTTGCCTGTACTGTTCTTGAGCAGCGCGCAGATCTTCAAGTGCTTCCTCGTTGCCTTGGCTGAGCTCCTTGTACTGTTCAGCTTGTTGTTTTGCGCTTTCGAGGTGTGTATTAGCCATATCAAGCTCCCGCTTGAGCTCAATGACCTCCTCGTTGAGTTCCGCGATTTCAGTCTCGAGCTGCTGCTGCTGAGCGTTGTCCGTGGTGCCCGGTCGAGGTGTTGGACGGGGCTGCAGCCTTCCGACACGCTCTTCTGAGTTGCGCAATTCGACGGTCAACTCGTCAACGCGGGCTTGAAGATGGTCTCGCGCAGTCTTTGCGCCAACATGATCCTCGCGGATTTGGCTGAGACTTGTCATAAGATCGTCGATCCGTTTCTGAGACTCCTTTGCCTCATACTCTTTTCGCAGCTGGAGCTTCTTGGTCTCTTCCACCTCAGCCGACAGCTTCCTTTGGACATCAGTGAGCTCTTGCTCCAAGGTCTCGATACGGGCTTGAGCTTTTCGTCGGGCTTCAGCGTCTGAAAGGTTCCGCTCGTTCTCCAAGGCTTGCTGAGTGGCAACCAAATTGTTGAGTCTGTTCTTCTCTTCGATCAGGCTCTCATTGTCCTTGCTTTGGCGATCTTGGATGTCTTTCCATAGCTTCTTCTCAGCCTTGAGGTTCGAATTCTCGTTGCTGACGCTTTGCAGCAAACCCTTCGCTTCGATGAGTTCCTCGGCGATTTGCTGGGTCTTGATGTCCTGGCGGGCCGCACTCTCGGACAAAGCTTGGCTTCGCTTCTGCAGCTCGGCATTTTCGCTCTGAAGTGCGACATAGTTGGTGTGGAGCATTTCCCGTCGCTCAGACTCGAGACGCACCTCTCCCTGGAGCTTGATGTTTTCGGTCTGAAGGCTATTCTTATCCGTTGTCAGACGATCAATCTGATCACGCATGTCTTTGCGAACACCATCCTGAGCCTCTCGGAAGCCGTCAAATTCGCCTTGCACCTTCCGCAGAGCTTCATTCAGAGCCTCGGTTTGCTCGCCCGACTCGATGCTAGCGAGAGGGAGGCGGCCGTCCAATGACATGCGCATCATGCTCTCGTCACCTCCAACTCCACGTTGTGATAGGAGACGTCGGAACATATCGCGCTCCGTCTTGTAGCTCTCCATTGTGTTCTTGATGGATCTCGCCTCATCGGTCATGTGCATAAGCTCTTGCTGGAGCTTCTCGACTTGGTCGTGATCTTCCTTGGCCTGGTGCTTCGCAGCAAGGGCTTCGTCGCTCTCCAGTTGTTCCGCAAGTTCCCTGGTGATGCGCAAGAGTTCCTCGTTCTTGGCTTGTAGACTCTTGATGTCTTTGAACACAACGAGCTTTCGGGTGATGAATTGATGCGTGTCTGACATGTCTTGGAGTGCTTCTTCTGTGATCTCGCCCTTCTCGAGCTGCTGCAGTCGGAAAGCCTCCTCATCGGTGAGCTTTTCGGTGCCCTTCTCCAGGGCATAAATGTTGAAGACAAGCATCTGAATCTGAGTGCCGAGATCTCGGAGTTGGCTGCGCAAGATCTTTCCCTCGGACTGAGCCGTGTTCAACGCAGCTTCAGCCTTGCGAGCTGATCGTTTCGCGGTATCGCGCTCCTCGAAGCTCTGTTGCGACAGCTCAGACATCCTGGCAATCTCAGTTTGCAGGGTGACGGACTCATTCCGAAGCTCCTGGATTTCTGGCGCCTTGGCTTCAAGTGCAGACATCATACCGTCTAGCTCTTCCGAAAGTTGCCTGGTGCGACGCTTCTCATTTGCAAGCTGGATCTTGGTCTGATGAAGCTGCTCAATTGCCTGAGTAGCACTGATACTTGACTTGCTGCGAACTGATCCAGGCGTGCCAAAGGGCGAAGCTGCACGGGCAGCGAACGATCCGTTTGCCCTTGGTGTCTGGGGTGCTGATCCCGGTGGTGGCATCTCCTCACTCCGGCTCTGGAGTTGCTCAATTTGTGACTCCAATTCTCGGATTTTCTCCTCCGAAGCCTTGCTAGCCTCGCGTTCTTGTTCCAGTTCGGATCGTACACGGTGAAGCTCTGAATCGTAGTTGTCTCGAAGCCTTTCCTTCTCTGCGTCAAGGTCGCGAACGCGTTCCTGGTGTTTCTTGCTCAGTTGGTCTGACATGTCGACAAGTCGCCTTTGTGACTCCAGCTCGGCCTTGTAGCTTTCCACTGTCGAGGCGAATTGGCCCTCTTGCGTCTGCAATTTCACCATGTACTCGTCGGCCTTGGCTTGCGCAGTGTTCACGCGGGTTCGGAGCTGGTCTTCGGTGCGCTTGGCAGCATCGACGGCCGTCTTGGCGTCTTCATTCTGGCGCTGGAGCTCTGCGATCTTGGCACCCTTCTCCTTACGTGTCTTGAGTGCCTCCTCGCTCTTAGTTTTGAGCTCCTGCTCGAGCCATTCTTCGTTGCGTGTCTTGTGCTCAAGCTGCTGCTGAAGAGACTCCATGCGGTATTTGGCGCTAGTGAGCTGTCCTTTGGCGTTCTGCTCAGCTTGTTGGGAAGCTGTCAGCTCGCGTGAAAGTTCGACATTACGTTGGTGTTGCTTGGTGAGCTCTTCGGTAAGGGACTCGTCTCGCTTATTGTGAGAGTCGATGATACTAAGACTTGTGCGGCTAGAGGTTTCCAAGGTTTCGATCTTGTCGTGAAGGGACTTGACTTCGGCCTCATGTTCCGCCTCTTTGGCTTTGACGGTGCGCAGCTCGTTCTCTACAGCCTGACGCTTGTCCTCTGCGCATCTTTGGTTAGCTTATTACATCACCCTCATATTCGAAAAGCGTCATACCCTCTTCTTTCAGTTTCTGCCTCGCTTCCTCGGTGTCTTTCAGAGCCTTCTCGACCGTGGACTTGGAGGCTTGCGATCGTGTTTCCGCGCTGCGTACAACTGCTTCATACTCAATATCGACCTGCAGCTTGCTTGAGTAGAGTTCATCGTATTCGTGAAGTTTCTTCTGCACAGCCTGCAGAAGAGTAGCGACAAGTTCGGCTGTCGGGTTTGTCGTGATGGCTTGAACGGCGGGCAGGTCAAGACCGAGATTGCCGGCGACGAAGCCGACGTCCACCTCTGCGGCCGCCATGATGTCGGTTCGGCTAGCGATGCGCAGAACTCATCACCTCAAGTCGGATCGAGGGTTTGCGACAGGTGTTTGCGCGGGGCAAGATGAGGGTATCGTGGTGTCGATGCTCCAGACGCGATGCGCGACCATCAACGAAGTACGATCGACGAAAGAAAAAGTCGACGGAAAGACGATCGAGATGTCGTGGGGGCACTCGTTGCAGCTTCGCGTCGACAGTGAAGCAGAGAGTCGACGGACTGTCGGGTGGTGAAGATGGGTTCGTTGACGGAGAATGAAAGAAGCTGCGCTGCTCGGCGGCACTACACACAAAGGCAACAGTCGTTGACAATCGCGCTGCAGCTAGGTATTGATGACCAGCCGCACCTGCCTGTGTTTTCGATCACCAATACCCCACATAAGGTCGGCACCACAGCTTCTGATTGGTCTACAGACGTCCTTGTCGTTCACGGGAGCAACGTGCACGGACCCTTGGGACTGGCTACCCTACAACCTTCGAAATGGCATCGAAATGGCATCACAAACTTCCAGGATCCTGCTTGTGGCCAGTTCAGACAAAGGAAATAATAGACACGACTAGCTACAGATGCGATCCACCGGTGGAAGGTCAGTTTGGCCCATCAGGGTACCGCGACAGCCACTGCGATGCTTTCCTTGAGCTCTGAAGCTCAATTGTCAGTACCTTATAGTCCGATTTGCCATACCTACCTTGACTTCTTGAGAGACAATTGCTAAAACTTGGGGCTAGTCTGGGCGGAAGTTAACCTAGATGACGAACATCGTCACCTCCTCAAAATGCACAAGATATCCAAAAACAGAACATCATTTGAGAGGAACGGATGCGACACCAAAGGAATGGTCCTCAACTTACATCAGATGTGGTGGTGCTCGGGGGAGTGAGCGCGCGAATTCCGGGCGGAAGGCGGAACTCGACCCCAGTGCGACAGCCCCACCACCCTGCCTGTACGGCCCAGACCTTAAAAAAAGTTCAGGATGCAAGTCTGTGAGACCAGCTGCAGAACAATTTATTCGATACGATCACTACACCAGGTACCAGCCTGTCTTTTCCCGCCACTCTGACAGAGCATTCTGGGCGCCCGCACGAATCGCACCAGGGGAGAACATCACATATCGCCTCTATGGCACCCGAAGCAAAGAAGCGAAAGCTTCAATCCGCCCAGACACCGTCCTCTAAGAGACCCAAGAACCAGCCAAAGAACAAGTCGAAATCGAAACAGAAACCCGCGCCACGAGCAGTTGTTGACCCCAGCTCTTTGACCTGGGAGTCTCTTGGCGAAGAATTCGGCGGCCTCGAGGTCATTCGGAATGTTGAAGTCATTCGCGACGGAGACCGGGTGCAATTCGCAGTAGCAGACAGCAACGACACGACCAAAGAAGCCACCAGCGCCGACAAAACCGACGACGATGCCGAAGACCACTCTTTTGAAGGGTTTGGCGATAACGATCTGGAAGGCCAAACTGGCGATTCCAGCGAGTCTGGCGCTGGCAAGGCTGGCGTGGAGGGCGAGGTCTCTGAAGAAGTGGATAACGGGCGAAAACAAAAACAAGACAAGAAGCAAAAGCTGGAGCCGAAGAAAGCCGGCAAGAAGCAGGTGGCAGTACAAGAGCAAGAAGACGACGAGTTGGTATCCTCCAAGAAAGGCGTACAAAAGTCCGCTCCACGGAGCAATGCCTTCGACGCGCTCGCGGATGTGGACGAAACAGTCGGGGAGGAAGACGACGGGCCGGAGGTGGATGTGAAGGCATGGGCAGCTCTGACACTTTCAGAGCCCATGCTGTCCGCGGTGTCGGAGCTCAAGTTCGAGAAGCCAACCAAGATTCAGGCCGAGGCTGTGCCAAAGATCATGGCTGGCGAGGATGTTGTTGGCAAAGCAGAAACAGGTTCCGGAAAGACGTTGGCCTTTGGCATCCCGATGATCGAAAAATGGCTGGAGCTGCGGGAACAGCCAGGATATGAGAGGAAGGGGCCCTTGGCTGTCGTACTGAGTCCGACAAGAGAGCTTGCAAAGCAACTGGGTGATCATATGAAGGCACTCTGCAATGGTTTGCCCGGAAACAGACCATACATGTGTGTTGTCACAGGTGGCTTGAGTATCCAGAAGCAACAGCGCCAGCTCGAAAAGGCCGACATCGTGGTCGGAACGCCTGGACGCCTGTGGGAAGTTCTGGATGGCGACATGAAGTTGCAGGATGCGTTCACGGGAATCCGGTTCCTTGTCGTGGACGAGGCTGATAGGATCTTCAAGGCAGGGCAGTTCAAGGAGGTCGAGGATATCCTCGGCGTATTGGACAAGAAGGACCCCGAGGCAGAGGAGGATAGCAGCGACGAGGAGGAGGACGACGAAGATGAGGAAGAGGACGATGACGAAGATGGCCAAGCCAAGAAAGGACGACAAACCCTCGTGTTTTCCGCAACATTCGATAAGAACCTCCAAACGAAGCTCGCAGGCAAGGGCAAGTTCGGCGGCAAGAAGGACGACAACTCCATGGAATACCTCCTCAAATGCCTCAAATTCCGCCGTCAACCAAAGTTCATCGACGTCAACCCCACCAGCCAAATGGCCTCGGGTCTGCGCGAGGGCCTCATCGAATGTGGTCCCATGGAGAAGGATTTGCACCTCTACGCCGTCATGGTCCTGAACCCTAACCGCCGAACACTGATCTTCACAAACTCCATCTCAGCTGTCCGACGTCTGACGCCATTCCTCCAGAACCTCTCAATTCCTGCTCTTCCATTGCACTCGCAAATGGCGCAGAAAGCTCGTCTACGGTCTATCGAGCGCTTTACCTCAGCTCGCAGCACTGTTCTCGTCGCGACAGATGTCGCCGCCCGTGGATTAGATATCAAGAACGTCGAGCAAGTGGTGCACTATCACGTCCCTCGTGCTGCTGACACTTACATCCACCGTTCCGGCCGTACAGCCCGTGGCGGAAGCAGTGGCGTGAGCATCATGCTTTGCGCACCCGACGAGGTCATCTCCACTCGCCGTCTCGCTGGCAAGGTCCACGCAAAGAGACAGAGAGGCGAATCCACAAAAGACCAGATGATACAAACTTTGCCGTTGAACCGCACTATCCTCACTCGACTCAAGCCTCGCGTCGACCTAGCCAAGAAGCTGGCCGATGCAGTCCTCGCGAAAGAAAAGGGTCACGGAGACGATACCTGGCTTAAGAACGCAGCTGAGGATCTAGGTGTAGAGTACGATCCAGAGGAATTTGAGGGTATGGAGCTGGGCCACAGCGGTAGAGGAGGTGGACGAAAGAAGAAGGAGAAGGAGGCGAGAAATCTCACAAAGGCCGAGATGGGTGCGTTACGGGCGCAACTTAGAGCAGAGCTGGCACAAAGGGTCAATCTGGGAGTGAGCGAGAAGTACATCACCGGAGGAAGGGTCAACGTTGCAGCTTTGTTGAAGGAAAGAGAGAACGCTACTGTTGGTGGGCTCTTCCTTGGAGGCGATGGCTTGGGGCTGGATCTGTAGACAGGATTTGACCGCTAGACGATTGGACAATAAAATTGTCTCCTTTCTCCATTTCGTTCAGGTTTCCCAGCTGGCAAGCGTTGAGGCTGGCTCAAAGTTCCCTTTCCGGCTTCGTGTGATTATGTCCTGTAGATAGTAGCCCTATCGGTGTCCATATGTCTTTGTCCATGTACTCAAGCATTTTGTAATATGCTTCTCGCCGAGCTATTGAATGGCGCGTGGACAAGCTGGTCGTAAATTCGCGGTCGTCGTTTCTTTCGTCAATTTGCGGGCTTGATTCAATGCCCGCCGCAGCATCATCATCGTTATCCATGAAGTCGTCGAAGTCCCGTTTTGGCTTCGAGGGCAGCCCGTCACTATCGATGGTTCGCTCTATAGCCGCACTTCTGGGACCCTGTCCATCAATTTCCATCGTAGTAGTAGCATCCCGATTTGAAGCTTGCGGAGGACTGGCGACATCGAAAGAGGGGTCACTGAAAGCATAAGTAGAAGCCGAGTTCTGAGTGTTTTGTGTCGCGGCCCGAAGCTCCTTCTCCTCAGCTTCCAAGTCTGCTACTTTGAGAATATTCTCGTCGAATGAGAAAGTTTTCCCACTACAGTGTCCCCCAAAGAGTGACGAGATGGATAACCCTACACCACTATTAGTACTGCTTCGCGGATTGGTTGCTGAGCGATTGGGCTCACCGTGTTCTTGCCACTCTCGTACGCTTACCGTACAAGGCCAAACATCAAGTGGGCGAAACGCATCGAGAAGATGACACAGCTCTGGGTACGATGAATGCCTGGAGTAAGGGAACCGTATCACCTTTGGCAAGCTCTCAGTCGAAGGATTGGCTGGCTTGTCAGGCGGATCTAGTACATCATGATTGCGTTGGGCCAGTGCTCGGATGGCCTTCTGCAGCAGAGTGGAATCATCAACATCCAATGCTGCAGCATCAAGGTGGAGCGGGATAGTCGACCGTCGATTCACTGATTCGAGCGCAAGTTGCAAGATCTGTTGTTGAGCATCGGAAACATAGGCAGCATCACTGGCATTGGCCGCAAGCTTTCCAATCCTGAAATAATGTCAGACAGTCCACGAGTGCAATGGAGCAATATGACAAACATCTCGGTCAATGCTTTGACATCCTGCATCATGCCCAGGTCTAGCTCAGCTTCACGCTCAAGGTCACCTCCACCACCGCCAGCTCCTATCTCGGCCAAGTCGGCACCATCCGGTAGGTGAGCGATGATGGGTTGTATGCGTACAACCGAGGATCCTTGAGCAATAGCACACATGTTACCCCTCTCGCAGCTGTGCAGTCGCACGTTGCAATTAGATGTCAAGCAGCCTGGTTGTGGAGTATTGCCAGACATGTACCCAACCAGGGCAGGGGCTTCGGGTGCGAGATGCACGTCGGCGCTGAACCGATCATCCGACTTCTTCATCCTCAGCGAATCATAGATGCGGAGCTTGTAATTGTCGACATGTACCTGGCATAATGCAGTCAGTAGCCGTACAAAGGGCCAATGCGACTCCACTGGCAGGGTTGTATCCAGGATGGGTGGCCAATATGACAGGCGCGGCGGATGCAACTTACAGGACTTTTCAGGGCTTTCGACAGCGCGATCCAGACTTCTTCGTAGCCATATGTCCAGGCTTGTAAATGAAAAATTGTATCGCTCGGATATTGGGATACCTTGCGCAAGAGCTCGGCAATTCCCTCTGCTTTAGTCTGAAAGGGAGTCTCTCTGGTGAAGGAAGTGTCCAGGTATATTTTGTCAAGCGTCTTTATGCCACTCGCATACTCAATCAGGCTCGGACTGCGTATAAGCGAATTCACAAACCATGGTTCACTTCGTATATCACCAGTGTAGAGGATGGCTTTGCTCGTGTCCTCGATCACTATACTCATTAACACCAAGTAGTGTGAGAATGGAAGGGTTGCGTACGGAACATAACCGCGCCTGGGCAGTGGTTGGCATCGAACAGAGTCACCTGAATCTGCTGGCCAGGCCGCAAATCTAAAGACGTGGGTGTGTTGAGAGGTAGGGGTTTCTACCAAGAGTTAGGCTTTGGCGCAAATACTTGGCCAGTGTGACCTTACGAGGATTTTCTTGAGATGTTTGTATGTCTGCTGCTGCGCCTCGAGAATGCCTTTCGCGTAGTTCACCCGACACGCGTAAGTTTCCAGACGCAGCAGGATTTCTTTCGTTGCAGCAGAACAGTACACGCTGACTAGCATCAGCAATCCTTGTCCCAGGCACAGGTTGTGTGCATCAGCTCGGGATTGTGCTCTTACAAGGGTGACCTCAAAGTCCCTAGACGAGCAAGATGATCGCTATGCACATGGCTGAGGAAGCACGCAAGCGGCGAGGGCAGGTGATCACGTCGGAAATAGTCGACTGGAGCGGTGGTCAGCTATGCAGATGCGTGCCTGGGCACACGGCACGGAAAGATACTGACTCTGAATGTCTGGAAATTCTTCAAGACGACCTAGGAAGGTCGACATATCGAAGCAGCGGCTTGTCCCCGTGGGGAAGCATGTGCAAGGGAGCGGCTCAGAAGTTGGGTCAGTAATCAAGTCGGTTAACAGAGCGAGAGGCTGCAGGTAAGCCGGATGCCTGCAGACTATCAAAAGCCACCCGCCGTCGGTTTGCGGAGTATAGTGAGAATTTGAGGAGAGTTCATCGGCACGGTATTGCAAGCGAATGTAGGCATTGGTGGGTTGCTGGAATTGACATGGTTGATGATGTCTCCACTGCCCGGAGGATGCGTGAAGCTTGATGCAGGAAGCACGGCGCCACACTGTGTGGCGGGGTAAGCCCGCCCAATTAGTGGGAGGCTGCTGTGGCTAAACACAGTTTGCGCACTGTTCCTTCCGCACGTTCATACAGCCCTCCTGCCAAAATGTCACCTATGAAGCTCTCTTCTGCATGGACTTCATTTCGCCAAAGCCCACTTCACTGGCTCGTGTTTGAAACCCAGGCATATTCCTGGCTGTGGACATTATCTGACAATAGCGCGTTACAAAGCACCTTTGCTTGAGGCCTAATCCTTATCGCAACTCTGGTGATGGTCCTTTCGCCATAAACTTGCCAATATCTGGTCAATACAGGGTCATCCGGACGAACCTAGATAGGCAGCCTGCGTCTGGAGAAGTATATTGCAGCCATCACAAAGCATGGCTACGACTCTGACTGCACCGTTCTAGAACAGTTTGCGGAGATCAATCTGCCTCATTACGAACTGCCTGCACCCGATTGGGCCGATACTTTGCCTCATCAAGGGTCGGGCGTCGGGATAAAGCTTGCAGCACCAGATGTAGCTGTTGTGGTCTTCTGTCAGATGCCTGCTCCGAGCGGCGGCCTTCCCGTCGACCACCCGGGGCGAGCATGTTTCCAAGCATCCTTCCAAGGTTTGTGCAACTCTATCTGAGCCTGGGCAAGCTTGATGGAGACGCCTAGGCGGTTATAGTGTGAGAAAAGTGGCAACGCGATTTCGTCGATTTGTTTTCCCGACCACTCGGCGCCGTGACCGTCACGTCTGTAATGGGGCCTCACCAGAAGAAAACACGCGTGGAATCCTCCTGACAAGACCGCGTACCTGATTGGCGCAAACGCCTTGCACTGCATGAGCAGAGGTGTGGAGGTGATGGTCATCTAACCGGGTGTGCCTGACCAGGGATGTCCCACCCCGGAGCGCCGTGCCGCTCAGCCACTATCGAGTGGTGTGGGGGAGATGAGGAGGATCTGCCTCCGCATGCCCCTTCTGGCAGACACGGGGATGCCCATAGGGCGAAAAGACCATCCTAGGTGAAGGAACTGCATTGGAACGGTACTCACCGAGCACATGGCAAAAGCTTGAGATTGTTGGACCAACACAATGATAATCCCGCGATGTGAGAGCGTCACCTGGCGATTGTTCGAATGAAGGACCACGAGTGTATCAAGGATGGGGAGATCGGCACTTAGAATGAGGGTCGTCGGTCGCAGATTGATGGTAAGCTCCGGGGGATGACTTACAACTTACAAACACACCCCCAGTCTCCGTCATCTAGAAGGGAAACGGACAAGGCTCGTTCCGTCCGACAGCGATCCCTGCAAGGCATGCCCCCATTCTCCCTCATCCAAAGAGCTTAATGTAGCACTCAGATCATGGGTCTGCTATCGGATTGTTTCGAAGGCGGCTTGGCTTCTCAACCACAAATTGGTATATGAATGCCACTTCTGCCGTCTTTCCAGAGACTGCAGCCCGGAGCTTCTACCCACGGCCTTTACCAATTGTCGACTGGGGATTCGTCATCATGGTCTCTTACCGCTCATCATGGCTTCTGGCCCTTGCGCCGCGTATGTGAACCCATATTACACGTATCAAGGATGACCAAAGCTGACCGCGATAGTTGCCCAATATGCCTCTGCGCAGACCTCCGCCCCTACGGCCTACACTGACCCCGACACCGGGATCGTGTTCGACACATGGGTTGCCCCTAGCATGACCTTTGGTCTCAGTTTCCCTGGAGATGGACAGACCACCGCCGCCGATGAGTTCATTGGTTACATTGTAAGATCCTCACAAGTCGAATTTGGTGAGAAGTCGACTAACACGCTCATTAGAACTGCGCCACTCCTGCTGGCGAGGGTGTTGGATGGTGCGGTCTCTCGTACGGCGGATCTATGTCGAACAACCTCTTGCTCTTCGCCTACCCGCACGAGGGTGAGGTCCTCACCACTTTCATGTGGGCGACCTCTCAGGTTGAGCCCGGCCTCTACAACGGCGACGCCACCTTGACTCAGATCTCCTCCACCATTGATGAGAACGGTTTCACTCTGATCTACCGCTGCCAGGGCTGCACTAGCTGGGAGCAAGATGGCCGCACCGGCGCCCTTCTCAGCACTTCACCCATCGCTGTCCTTGGATGGGCCCACGGCCGCTCAGCTGTCATTGACCCTGCCTGCCCTCTTGAGGCCACCATGTCCCAGCACGAGACCCAGAGCATTTTCGGTGCTTCCCTTACCAGCAACGCCTTCAACGACGAGTACGACGAGTGGGCCGAGCTTGCAACCAACGTTGTCGAGGGTGAGTGTGACGGTGGAGGTCCGTCACCCACCACCACAGGAGGTGATTCTACCACTACTGTCGCACCCACTGGCACTCCTGTTCCTGATGAGACATACGACTACGTCGTTATTGGCGGTGGTGCCGGTGGTCTCCCCGTCGCTGACAGACTGAGCGAGGCTGGCAAGAAGGTCCTCCTCATTGAGAAGGGACCTCCATCTTCCGGTCGCTGGGGTGGCACTCGCAAGCCTGAGTGGCTTGAGGGCACCAACCTGACCCGCTTCGATGTTCCCGGTCTTTGCAACCAAATTTGGGTCGACTCCAACGGCATTGCCTGCCCCGACACCGACCAGATGGCCGGCTGCGTTCTTGGTGGAGGTACTGCTGTCAACGCTGGTCTTTGGTGGCGCCCTAACCCCGTCGATTGGGACTTCAACTTCCCTGATGGATGGAAGGCCAAGGACATGCTCAAGTACGAGGAGAAGGTCTTTGGCCGTATCCCCGGTAATTACTTTACGTCCGTGGATGGAGTCCGTTACCGTCCCGAGGGCTTCCAGGTCGTCGCTGACGGTCTTGAGGCCGCTGGTTGGGAGGAGGTCAAGGCTCTTTCCGAGCCCGCGAAGAAGAAGAAGACCTACGGTCACCCTCCCTACATGTTCTCCGGTGGTGAGCGTGGTGGCCCTCTGGCTACCTACCTCGTCTCTGCCAACGCCCGTGACAACTTCAACTACTGGACCAATACCCAGGCTAGGCGTCTCGTTCGTGAGGGCGGTCACGTCACTGGCATCGAGGTCGAGCCCTTCGCTGGTAACGGCTACGTTGGAACCGTCAAGCTTACTCCCCAGACTGGCCGTGTTATTCTTGCCGCCGGTACCTTTGGTAGCGCCAAGCTGCTCCTTCGCAGTAAGTGTCATCCCCGAGAAAGCTACCTATTTCTAGATCACTGACATTTCACAGGCGGTATCGGCCCAGAGGACCAGCTTAGCATTGTCGCCAACTCCACTCGTGATGGTAGCACCATGATCTCCAAGGACCAATGGATTGACCTGCCTGTCGGCTACAACCTCGAGGATCACACTAACGTAGGTACCATACTAAATTGCTTGTGACTCAATACTGACAACTCTTCCAGACTGACACTGTTATCACTCACCCGGACGTCGTTTTCTACGACTTCTACGAGGCATACAACAACCCTCCCCCAGCTGACGAGGAGAAGTACCTCGGTAAGTTCGCTTCAGCCTTTCCCAAAGTAATATACACTAATGAGAGTAGACAAGCGCTCTGGCATCCTCGCCCAGGCCGCCCCCAATATTGGCCCTGCCATGTTCGACGAGGTCACTGGCGCTGACGGTCGCACCCGGTCCTTCCAGTGGACTGCTCGTGTTGAGCCCAGTCTTGGCGAGACCAGCAACAGTAAGTGGCAGTGATATTTGACACGGAGGAACCGTCGCTAACAATCCTTACAGAGTCTATCACCATGAGCCAGTACCTCGGACGTGGTGCCGTCTCCCGTGGCCGCATGACCATCACCACCGCGCTTAACACCGTCGTGGGTGTCAACCCTTACCTCAATAACAAGGAAGATGTCGAGTCTGTCATCACTGCTCTCGACAACCTTCGCAATGCTCTCAAGGGTGTCGAGGGCATCGAGTGGCAGCACCCTGCTCCTGACCAGACTTCTCGCGACTACGTCGAGAACGTGAGTAAAACCCACCCCATCCCATTAGCCAAACATACTGACAAGATATAGATGATTGTATCCTGGAGCAACCGTCGTGCCAACCACTGGATTGGTACCAACAAGCTCGGCAAGGACGACGGTCGCAACGGCGGTACCGCTGTCGTTGATCTGAACACCAAGGTCTACGGTACTGACAACATCTTCGTCACCGATGCCTCCATCTTCCCTGGCATGGTCACCACCAACCCCAGCGCCTACTTCGTCACTGCCTCCGAGAAGGCCAGCGACCTGATCCTCGCCCTTCCTGCCGCCAAGGCCCAGGGCCAGTACGAGCAGTGCGGTGGACGTGAGTGGACTGGCAGCATGCAGTGTGGCTCCGGCTTCCACTGCAAGAGCCTCAACCCTTACTACTCCCAGTGCTACCCCAACTAGACAAGACTATAGCTTCGAGAAAGGGATGGCATACCAAATCAAATCTTGTACATACTTTACTTCGCAATCATGACTAGTTATTACATCAATAGCAAGTTATGTATTGTTGACCTCGCATCCAGTCGTTCTTCTTTTGACCGTCTAAGCTCTCCATTATAAATTAGTCGACGTAGGCCGTATGCATTAGCAAGCCCGTGTCAGCTGCCGTAATATCCATGCGAACACCCTGCGCAACAAAGTAAATATGCCCCTCCCTCAGATCAAACGACTTTTCACCACAGTCGACCTTCGCACCACCCTTTGTCGCAATCAAAATCCCAGCACCTCCCTTACCCAACACCTCATTCTCCCCCGCCTTAAGTTCAGTCTGCAACACATTGAACTCACTCAACGGCGGCTTGTACAACTTCGTCATCTTCTTTTCACTCCTCCCATACTCCCTAGCAGGAAGCATACACTGCTGCGCATCATGCGGCTTGAACGTCAATAAGTCGCAGAATTGCTTTGCATTGCTGCGTTCTGCTTTGGGACAGAGACCAGTGTTGAGGACGTTATTTGACCGGGCCATGCATTCGATGATGTCACCGGAGATGTAGGCGTGAATACCGTCGGCGGGGATGTAGACTGCGTCGCCGGCTTGGAGTTTGAGGTAGTTCATTGTTAGAAGGCCGACGAGGACGCCGGGATCGGCTTCTGAGAATTGGTCGGCTAGGCGTGGTGCGAGTTTGGGGATGTGGGTGTTGGCGGAGGAGTCTGTGAATGATGATTCGGGGAGGGACATGAGGTCTTTATATGTGCGACGGATGACTTCGTCATCAGACTCGAGGATCTTTTGGACGACTTTGCGGAGATCTTCGTCTGTGAACTTGCCGCTTGAAGCAGTGCCTGTTTCAGCGAGGTGCTGAAGAGGCTCAAGCTTCAACAAACGAGCGACATCATCCAAGGGCTTGAAACCACAGAAGGCTTCAAACTCGCCCAGCGCCAAGGCGATCTCAGGTTTGTGATTCGGATCGGTGAAGTCATCCGGATTCTCCTTGTGCATTTTACTCGCAAAGTCCTTGTTCGGGTGAATCTGCAACGGCAGCGCCTTCGCAATCGACAGAACCTTCGGCAGGAAGGGCAAAAGCGTGTTGCCGAACTTGTAAGTTACTTTGTCGCCGATCAGCTGCTTCGGGTAGCGATCAAGAACTGCTTGGAGGTCTTCGCCGGTGCTGATAACATATGAAGGCATGTCTGGGTATGTGCCCATCCACATCTCAGCGTATGGTGTATCCTCGTCGATCTTGAAGACCTTTGACGGCCCGTCGCGAGTCCATCCCGGTGTCTTTGCGCAGAGAGTCGCAGCTAATGAGTTGGAGCCTTTCTTGCCCCATGGGTAGGAGTTGCAGCTGCATTTGAGCTGGTAGAAGGGTTCTAGTGGTGTCGCCATGTCTGCGGTTGTGTCTTGCTCACGGTTGCAGATGTGAGATGAGGTTGAGAGTAAGGAAGTCCACCTCATCAAATGATTATGTATCTCAAGTCATCTTCATCTTCGATCACGATTAGATAGCTTGAAATATCGTGATCCCCATATCGTGATATCATTTTCGTTGACGTCAACAACTGGATCGGCGATTTCTTCGCGATCCAGAATAGAAATCCAGGTTTAGAAGCCGCTGTGTGCGCCCGTTGACCAACAAATCCAGCGCTATGTGTCACTCCGCTTTAAGAGGTCCGCAGCTTTGCTTCATTACTGTCTGACGCGTATCCTTATCTAAGTGCTTCCATTACTGGGCGTGCATCGAAGAACATCGTCGGAGCAATTGTCCCGGCACCACGAGGAGGCTCTTCGGTGGGGCTGTCCGGAGGGAGCTCCGGAGGACGGAGGCTGAGGGCGGGACGGAGGGGGATACGTCTTTTAGTCGCATTCAATTTCCAAGATTATATGTTGTATATCTGGTGATTCCTTAACTTGTCGTTCGTAACTCGCTCATCCAGGGTCGCTTCAAGGGCAATGGGCAGCTGCTTTCACCTACATCGATGCTAGAGTTACCCCAAAGCCAGGACTATCGCAGCCTCTTTCATCTCATTGATCCAACATCGTGGAGTTAACAAGTTCTTCAGCTTGAGGTACTTCGATGTCCTCTGTACCTTCATCGCCCACGAAACCACCCTTGCCGACCTTCAACTTGAAGTGTTGTTTCGCCCGCACAAACTAAGCACATACCAATTAGCTTACCACCGCACAATCAGTCGCAAGAGAATAAGGGATATACTTACCCCTTCAATAGTCTGAGCCATCTCGTAACGTATGACTGTAACCTTCTCTTCTTGCCCCAGGCGTACGACACGCCCAATCGCCTGAGCTTCAACGGTCGGATTCCATTGAGGCTCAAGGATATGGATTCGATTCGCTACAGTCAAACCATTTAGTCTGGAGAGAGGCAAGGTCAGTGAGAATGGTAAGAGCGCGCAACAAATCCACCACCTACCCAACTGCGCCGGTCGAGAAAGTCATAAGCAAGACTTTCAAGTCGCTTCGTATCTGGAAGTCCTTGAGAACGCGATTGCGCTTTCTGGCTGTGATGTCGCCATCCACTCGAAGATGCTGTATGCCCTTCTCAGATAGAGCCGAACTCACAATGTCAAGTGATCGCTTCCAAAACGAGAACACCACACTGTATATCGTTTGTTACATGTCGTTTCTCAGGATGTCGGGTATTCCTTACCATTTAGAGCGAAGGTAGTGCTTGTACACATCTGCAATAAGCATCACAATCTTGGTCGGCAACTCCTTTCGACCCGGTTGGACCTGAGACTCCGACTCAGGATCCTGTTCTTGGAAGCTGTGTTTGTGTCCACACAATGGGCACAAACCCGACCGTGTAGTCTCATAAGCCTTCCGGTGCTCTGGCATGCACGTTGGGCACACTAATCTGAGACAAACAGTCAAAAAGCACAGGTTTTGGTCAGGCAGTCTGCTTGCAGAGTCCACTGGAGATGTGCAGTATGCGCATATTGCCTCGTTGGCTTGCTGTAGAATGCTCAGTGTTTCGTCAGCTCTCGAGCTAGGATGGCCGGGCCGTATGTTGTCACTCTGCTCCTCGAGACCATTGTTGCAGAACATGCGCAAGCGAAGGAAAGCTTGCATAACTATCCGACCGTCAGAACTGTGGTTCTTTGTCTTTGCAGTGAGATCTTTGACTCTTTTATAAGCCACTTCGAGGTCCTTGTACTGCGTCCGTTCTTTTGGTGTGAATTCTGGCTGACGGTCGTCGTAAGTTGGCTCGAGGCCAGGAACGATTATTGTCCTTCTCCTGAGAGCGATCGATCCCAGTAATATCTGAAGGTTCTCGAACTTGAGATTCTTTGAGCGGCGCTGTAGACGGTTTTTGGTGATATACTTGTGAAAATTGGAGCTCTTCTCAAATACCGGCACTTTAAGAAATCTGACCAAGGACTCAAGATCCTTCAACGAGTTTTGGATCGGCGTTCCAGTGATGCACCAGCGCAATTGAGATGAAAGGCTTGCGACTGCTTGGAATTGCTTGCTGGAGGGGTTGCGAATCACATGTGCTGCGTGGATTAGCATCGTATCTTGGGAAGCACATGGAGCTAGACTGACCTTCATCTAAGACGACGCGAAACCAATTTCGCGAGAACAAAGTACCATGCCGTCTCTTGTCTACCATGGCTGTGCCATATGTTGTGAGTACGAGGTGGTATGTTCCAATTGTTGCATCGTGACCCTTGCGACCCTGTCCGTGGTAAGTGAGACAGTTGACAACCCCAGGACGGATGTGCCTAATAGCAAGATGGAATTAGCTTCCGTCTGAAGCGGAGAGAAACTGGAGGCATAACCCACCGACTAATCTCGCGTGTCCATGTAATCAATAGTACTTTGAAATACAGCTGTGTAAGTAGAAACTTTCTTTAGTAAGATGAAGTGGGCGACATACACTCTGACGGCACGATGATAAGGGTAGACATGACATTCTTCTGTCCGCCACTGTTGGCAAAGACTTGTGCGTCTTCCATGGACTCGATAATTGCCGATAAGATACTGAGTGTCTTGCCCATGCCCATCTCATCAGCCAGTATCCCACCGAGGGCATCAGAGTTGGTTGGGCTCTTCGCGCCTGTAATTTTATGCTGGAAGCTGCGTCTATCAATGAAACGGTCATTCGCACAATTAAAGTACATAAGTAAACTTACTAGATATCATCCTCTGAGGATTGACAAACCTGCCACAGGCTTCTCTCCACGTTACCAAATCCTAGCTCTCTGCGCCGGATAAAGTCTGCAGCAGCCTGTTGATGGCTTCGAAAAATAGTCAGCATTGCTTCTCTTCGATTGGAGGGACTACACACTCGTAAAGTTTGGTCAAGATTCGGAAATCACTAGGCCTGGCAGCTAAGTAGTCGTGAGCAGGAAGGTCTGCAAAGAACGAATCCAACGATTGAAGCAGGTCCGTCTCATCAAATTCGCAATTGTAGATCAGTGCGTTGCCATCCAAGGCCTCCCCAAAATCTTGCTCCGGGTGAAGGCCAGCATCGAACGTCGCGATCGAAGCCTCTGGGAGGGAAGGAAATGAAAGCGACTGTGGGTTCGTATACGGGCTGTTGCTGAGCCCCGGGTACGGATCTTGGAGCCATAACCCTTGAGACGACAGAGAGTTGGCAACAGACTGTCCTTGGGAACTGTCGCCGAGAATAAGGATGTCTATTTGTAATCGCACGACCTTTTTGCTTTTCCGATTCTGTCGTGTCAGGGCTTCGGCAGAGTTTACCCATGACGGTTCTTGCATCCAGGCCTGTAGTGTGGCAGAGCAGCGCTCATTCACGGCCATCAGACCTCGGGAAGCAGCGACGCTCATGACCCCGAGAGGTTGCCAATTTTCTGTGCGAAGGAATGTGACGTTAGGGCCTGAGTCGAAATCCAACTTCGCTGGAATGAGTGAATGATCGCCGAACAGAGTAGCTGAACCTGGTCCAGCCTTGGGGAGCCACTTAAGCTGGACCTCAACGTTGTATAGCTTCACCACATAGTTAGCGTGTCAATTGAAGCGGGGACAACAAGACGAATCGCACCATGCCGTAGCAAACATTATGCAGAGGGCTTCCGACCAGCCCTGTCGTTGGCTCTTCGCTGCCGCAAGAGTTGTCAAAGTCAAAGTCAAAGTCAAAGTTATTGGGTATGTGAAAGTCGTCAGTATCATCAAGAGAGCATTGCCGATCCGGCTCTTGTAGTTCAATCTCGGAAGGCACTGGAGAATTGAGGAGATGGCTGATCTTGAGTCTTTTGCGGGGCAGGCCCGAATCGCCTGCCTCGTCGCTTGCCTCGTCACAACTTGACCCATTAAGGGACGGATCCATCGCAACCAGGAGTAACAGTTCCTTCTAAACGGGCGAGAAGCACATTTCGCCAGAAATGGGTTGAGCTTACACACAGTATAGAAACATCGCGACCGATGTCTAAGATGAGATATACGCGCGCCTTGAGCTATGTCCATGTCTCACAGGCCTGTGACGAGGCTGCACGCGGGCTGTCACCCAACGCCTCCAACACACCGCTGGAAGCTCAGGGCAGCAAAAACTTGCTCGACAAGGCGAACCGCGAGGCAGTATGCAAAGCTGCCTACAACGCCACGAAGCCTTGCGGCTGACTGGCTCGCCAGCGGTTCGCCCCAACACAATTGAGTGACTTAAATGGCAAATGAAGTAGCGAGTAGAATAGCCACTAAAATCTTTATTGAGAAAGCAAGTAAAATAGATAACAAATAGTTCGCAAAATCGCAGTAAAATCAGGAGTAAAATAGTAGTAAAAGTAGACGTCGCTTCCTATAGAGGACACCTACAAAGCATATCTAACACAGGCTATAAGGTGCCACAGAGATAAACACACTCCCAATAGTAATACTCCGAGCTAATCTTGGTATTTACGGGAGGTTGTGCCAGCACAGCACTCTCCATTGCTGCCTAGTAAGGTGAGGATGGTCACCTGATCCCAGACTCCGTGCCTCAGCCTACGATGAGGGGCGGCGGTGTATAGCCATCTGCAAATGTAGTAATCTGCATGACGTAGCAGCCACTACACTTCTCCTTCTTTTAAATCTTTTGAGTTGCTACTGTACTCAATTCACGTGCCGCTATTGAGGCGACTGATTTGTTATCAAGAAAAGCTGAAACCTTTCCTGTTACAAGTATGTATGCGAAGCTGGTGCCACACTTTACGACCGAAACAAAGTCTGCCAGGAGCAATTATGATTACATATAATAACTGTACCACAGTCTGCAAAATATCTCAAATCAGCTGCGATTGAGCTTAGCAACCGATTCGGAGATGGCGACAAATAATGAGAGTCCGTCTGAGTCTCTTAATGGGGATTTCCATCGCGCGATCGCCAATTTTCAGGCCTCATCAAAGCTCACACAAGCTGAACAGCAAGAATACAGTCATACTACACTGGAGAAGTTCGAGGCGTCGATGGCGATCCTCCAGAGACAACAGGCCCAGACAAGGCAGCTGCAGTTTATGAGACGACTTGAGCCATTCATTGAGACAATCAAGGCATACGGCAAAGCTATCGACGTCTTCGCAAATACGTCAGAGATTCTTTCCTTTATTTGGGTAAGATTGCTTAATGAAACTTATGACTCCACGCTAATAAAAGATAAGGGTCCAATGAGAGTAGTGCTTGTAGTAAGTTCAAACCCGCGGACGTGAGATGGAGAATAGCTAATACTCAATCTTATAGATTGCGTCAACAATGAGAGAAGCTTTCTCCTCAGTCTTGAACGCATACGAGCAGATCGCAGATCAAATGCCCATCTTATCTGGCTACCACGCGCTGTATAAAGATCGTCCATATATGCGGGCCTTGCTCGTCCAAATATTTGAAGACATTTTAGAGTTCCATCTCTCAGCGGTTCGGTTCTTCAAACAAAAAGGTGTGAGAATCTAGTCTCTTCAACTATAATTAGGCACTGATAATACCTCAGTCTGGCGCCAGATCTTCAATGCGTGGTCAAGAAGATTCATGCTCAATGTCGAGAAATTGAAAGACAATATAAGTAGACACTGCCGACTAATACAAAACCAGGCAACACTTTCCGAGTACGAAGAGGCACAATTGAGCCGCAAGAAGGCCGATATTGACCTTCAAGACCTGAAAGCGGCCAACCTCAGCCGGCGACGGGATGCAGTGCTGAACTGGCTATCTCCTGCGCAGTTGAATGAGATTCATGAGCGCCATATCACTGCCAGATGTGAAAACCCCAACGCTGGGAAGTGGCTTCTTGAAAGTGCCGCTATGAAAGAATGGCTACATCCAAAATACTGCTCAACTCCCCTGCTTTGGCTGAAAGGCAAACCTGGTGCAGGTAAGCGACTTATTAGTCTCAACGCAACACTCTAGCTAATGAAGCTCAACTAGGCAAGACAGTTTTAGCTTCCGTGGTGATAGAACACCTACGCGATCTTTCAGAAAGTTCGATGGTCTTTTTTTACATCTCCAGCGACGATCCTGCAAGAGCTGATTTCCTCTCCATTGCTCGGGGCATCCTATCGCAGCTTGTTGCTCTCGACACCGACCTTATTGCCTACTTTGACGACGAGAGACTGAAGACGTCGTCAGTAAAGTTGGACTCTCTCCGGCTTGCAAACAGTCTAATGGCCGTTGCTCTGAAGAAGCTCAAAACATTCGTTGTGCTGGATGGGATTGATGAAATACCCTCACGCGATCAACGCAAGGACGTGTGTTCCTGGTTTTACAACCTAGTGGATTCCCAGGAGACAGAATCTATGGCCGACATTCGCTGCCTATTTATCAGCCAAGATGATAGCATTGCTCGCAAAGACCTCGAGAACGTTCCCTCACTTGAGATTGATCAGAAGAGCAATAGAAGGGATATTGAAGAGTTTACGGATAGGTGGCAACGTAAAATCGAGGAAGACTTTGGCTCTTTCACGCAAGAGGGCTTCTATATTTCCCGCATTATTGCAGCTAAGTCACGTGGTACTTAAAACTTCTTCTTATTCCTTCAACATTGCTAACTTATAAGTAGGCATGTTCATCTATGCTAAGTGCCTTCTTGAGGAGATGTCTCAGATGTCCTCACGGGAAGAGTTGCGCCGCTGTTGGGCAGCAGAGCACCTTCCTAGAGAGCTCGATGACCTGTGGGTTTCCTAAGAACTATATTAATAGCTTAAGTAGCTTAACACGTAGTAGGTATCAGCGCATCTTAAGTCGTCTAGTAGACAACGGATCGCAGAGCAGGTTCAAGATGATACAAAGGCTGCTCTCATGGCTTTGTGTGGCTAGGCGTCCTTTGCACTGGCACGAAATCCAAGGGGCCTTATCAATCGATAATGTGCATATGTGTATGAGCACACATGATAGACGGCTTCGAGGAGATCCCAAAGATTTCTGCGGCTCTTTTATAGAGCTTCATGCAGATGGGACTGTCGAGCTAGTTCATCCCACTCTCAAAAGGCATGCTAGTACAATCTTCTCTGTAATTTCAAGAGCTATAGCAAGTAGCGTCTAACAGATATCTTCTAGATTCCTCATCAAGGACAGTCACATCAATCCTGCAAGTGCACGTTACGAACTGTGTTCACTCAGTGTGACATATCTTCAGTTTGACTTCATCGACTCCGAGCTGGAAACCGCAGACATAGACGACTATGTGCTCGACGGATCATACAGCTTTCTGGACTACGCAATGTCATGTTGGGTCTACCATCTACTAGACTGGTTACCGGAGTCTCAGCCACAGCAAATTGAGCAGCTTGAACAAAATCTTGCCTCGATGCTAGGGCAGCATTTCGCAGCACCGATTCAAGCACAAACTGTCGCAAAAGGCCTGCGCGAGACGCTCAAGCCACTAGAGGGAACAGACTGCTACGAAAAACTGTCACAGGCAGTTATGTGGACACGCAAAGTGTTCGCCTCACTCGAGACACAAGAGCAGAGCAACTTGCTTGACTTTTCAGATATCAACACTGTTGCCAGACAAAGGATAGAGTACCTGTGTCAGTCGCCAACATCAAGCCACCAAGCACGTCAACTAAAGGAGTACTATGGAGAGACTGTCTTTAAATGCTCTCGAATATGGTGCTCCTTCTTTTACACAGGCTTCGACGCATCCAAGATGCGAGACGCACACGTTTTACGACACGATCAGCCCTTCCTCTGTACTTATGAGAATTGTCCAAACGCCACATTCAGTTGCGCTTCTCAAAAAGACTTGACTACGCACTATCTAGAGATTCATCATATCGCTCAAGAGGTCGATGAGTTCCCGCAGATATCAAATCCAGGCACTGGCGTCCCGCGAGGGGAAGCCAGATACGTATGTCCAGAGTGTAATCAAAGGTTTACGCGAAAGCATGTATTGCGAGAACATCTTGGCAGTCATCCAGGGCTTCTACCGTACATTTGTCAGTGTGGCAAGGCCTTTGCGACCGCTAACGAAAACAAGACTCACCGGAGAGAAGAGCATTTTGATGGCGAACGGTTTATTTGCCGCGGCTACGAAGAGATCAGCACAGAACAGTGGGGATGCAATCGCAAGGTACGAAGCTTCGAATCGATGAAAGATCATTGGAAGAGAAAAAATTGCTTGCCGAAGCATATGAAAGATGGATTGGCTGAACGTGTAGCACAAATATCAGATATCTTTGATAATGTCTGAGTTGCCCGCTGCACTTAATGTTAGTACAATTGAACTATCTTTCCTCTAGCTATGGAGCTACCAGAGCACTTCATTGCGTCTAGAAGAAAAAAACAATATAGTCCAAGGAAATGGTGTTATAGAAGTGTTAGTAATATGATTTTGAATGAAGTATTTTATAGAGAATGCTATAAGTAATAGTAAATATATTAATATATGTCTTATATAATCCGCTTTCTATAGGTTTATAAAATAGCTTAAAGCCTTTACTAGAAAAAGGCTTTTGCCCGCGCTGAAACATTAGCCTACGAAAAGGAATATATTATAATTAAAGAAGCAGTTTATATTAAGTTATAAAGCCAGCTGCAAAGTAATATCATACTATAAAAAAGTGGTTATTATAATAATTAAATTAATTTAGGGTTGTATAATAGCACATAATATATTAGATCACTATATAAATAATATTGTAAGTATTGACTTGAGGAAAAGGGGTGAGAGTGTAATGCTAGTGTATAGGCGTGAGACCGCAGGGTTATGTGCGATACGCCTATAGTGCAGCGTAGAGGCTAGGGAGACTTTTCTTTAGTATATTACTATAAAGATATAAAATATTATAAGGGTATTACCCCTCTTTTAAAATCCCTAAGAATAAGTCTTACTATAAATA
>WNLN01000027.1:0-179696 GCA_021347865.1 Sarocladiaceae sp. CBMAI 1973
CCCTTGAAGTCTCGTCACAAGTGGTCACGATTCTGCGAAGCTCTTGATCAAAGTGCAATAATGTGTCTGCTCTCACGATTATCCTTACACCGACAGCTTACACCATGCCTCTAAGCCAAAGTGACGTTTGACGATGGACAGCCAAGCACCACCTTTACATTATCCAAACTCGCACGACTCGACAGCGGAGATCTACCGACCTCATCGAAGAGATGAACTCTACAGCCCGACGCTAGTCAACGGAGGCTACCCGCTGCCGGAATATGGTGAAGGATCCGAACCACCCCAGTACGATGATTCGCCTGAAGAGCTTGAGAAAGCGAAGAAGCGTGTGCGAAACGTCTTGATTGTCCGAGTTATGACTTCGATGTTCATCGCTCTCATCGTCTCACTTATTGTCGCTGGTGCTGTGACGAAAATTCAGCAGGGAAAGTCTGAAGACAGGAGTGAGACGACGTCCGTGACCAGTCTTGGTGAGAAGGATGTGAGCTGACTATTAGCAGGGTCGATCAAGTAGAGACTGTAACGGGAGAAGCGACAGCTACTGCGGAGATGGATTCTTTCGAGACGAAAACACACATAACAGCGACGTCACAGAACATTGAACGAACGACAACAGCGGCTGACTTTCTTACGTTCGACTGCCAGTGCTGGACCGGAGGATCAGGCTCACCGACTGCCACGGCAGCGGCAGTGGAGTGCGACGAAGAGAGCTTCAAGACTCTACAGAGTTCGAACGACTTCTCGTTCATGGGAGTCTCGAGATATGTATCTCCAGACTGCCGATTAGCGCGAGCTTCGTTCAAGGGCACGAACGACGATGTGCGGTACCGTTGCACTTTGGCGTGCCGCGACCCGGATATTGGGGAACAAGATATCGACGAGCTGATGTCGAGCCTTTGGAAGCCGGAGCTTAAATGATTAGTCGAGATCAAATGATAATGCGCACAACGATTCGAATTTGAGCAAGAAATCAGGTGAATGTCAAGTGACCTCTACCTATGTAGCTTTCCGAAGTCACGAGGTGAACCTTAATGCTTTCGATACACTCACGACGGCGACAAAGCATCGACTGTCGCCCATCCTCTTTCGAAAGATATTGAAGACATCCAATCCAATCCTGAACCTTTAACCACGTTCAACTCAGAAGCACCATTTGCGCTCCGTTCAACACGGGCACTTCGAGGACTCCCACCCTCATCGAACACAGCGACGCCTTGCCACGACGAGTCAGTGTGATTACCAGAGGTCCTGGGCTTGATCACTTGTATGGCTTCTCAACTCTTTTGTAGTCCTCTGTTAATTCTTTGTACTCTTCAGATATGGGCTGTCCAGAAAAAGTGCTGCAGGACGTGCTGCAGGCACTGAGGCTTCGACCAGTCTACGAGGACTGGCCCCTGTGGCCTCAGATCACTCTTCTAGTCTCCATCGACCTCGAGGTCTCAGGGAGTGAGAGACGTTCCTATCGAAGCAGGAGATCCCTTCCTTTCATCCGAGAGCTCGGCATCGCAACCCTGGACACACGACACATCTTTATGCCAGCGACATGGTCGCCACCAGGATCACGTCTCATCGAGACTCACCAATTCTCGACCACGCAGGCTTCTAGCGACTTCGAGGACTGCGATGTTACCGACTTCAGAGAGTCTGAATTCGCAGAGACATTTTGCCTTGAACAAAACGAGATCGTACTTGCACTGGGCCATTTCATTCGGGCTAGTTGTCCTGACCATGTGGTTCTTATTGGGCACTCGATACAACCGGACCTGGCTATTCTTCGAGCAGGGGGCTTCAATGACAAGGGTATGACCATCATAGACACACATGAGTTGGCTCACGAGGTCTTTGGCAAGATCGACTACAGACCTGCCCGCTTCACTCTTGGCGGGCTATTGAGTCATATGCAGTATCCGTTTACACGCCACGAGCTACACAACGCCGGCAATGATGCAACATTCACACTACATGCGATGCTGGGGATCGCGCTCATGCACGAGGAAACAAGCAGCAGAGAAGATGTTTCGGAGAAAGAACGAGGAAACCTACAACTGCTACGATTGTTTTTAGAACGCGAAGTCAGACATGGTCGACGCTGGAAGCCCATTCGAAGGGCGTTAGGTGCATACATGACGCAGGATGACTTATAATGCTCTTCCTTATTCTTCAGTAGCCTCAAATATTAGCTAGTTATATTTGGAGATAAAGTGTTCATTCGGTAATGATACAAGCCTGACATTAATATTGTACAAGTCCCAGCAGGCGTTTGTAAGTTACTCGAAATGTACAGACGGAGCCTGAACCACATGTTTGTTAGTGCCCCACCTTTCGCTGCGGCGCCACAGAAAACTTCAAGCTCAAGGTTTCGCGACCATCTCTCGTCGCAAGCCATCGTCCCGCAATCCCTGATTGCAATCCAATTACAACCACGAAAAACACATCACGAACAAGAAGTGATGGCGAATAACGATGAAAAGCCTCCTGCGGTTTCTGAGCCCGCCAAGGGCGGCGATGGTAGCTCCAAGAGCTCCCATGGTCCCCAGAAGAAAAATGGCTTCGCTGGTCGCCAACGTGGAAACGGCAAAGTCGACCAAGGCAGAGCAGCCTGGAAGTACGTGCAACCCTCACCCTGCTCTGTTTAATTTTGCCGCACGTCATGCCGACATGTCTAACTAGGTGATAGCCGCGAATCGGGCCAGAAGCGTCACCGAGATGATCCCTGGCGCAAAGACAAGCGCGCGAAGCTGAACGAGGACGGCGAGGCTCGCGCGACCGACAAAGCGAATCCTTTCTCCAAGGAGGAGATTGAGGCCGAAGTGAGAAGACCAAAGAAGAAAGTCGCGGTGCTGATTGGGTACTCCGGTACTGGATACAAGGGTATGCAGGTCAACGGCGACGAGCCTACGATTGAGCGTGACCTATTCCGGGCTTTCGTGGAAGCTGGCGCTATCTCGAAGGCCAATGCCGACGACCCAAGGAAATCTACGCTTGTGCGATGTGCGAGAACGGATAAGGGTGTCCATGCTGCTGGCAACGTCATCAGCTTGAAGCTCATTGTTGAGGATGAAGATATTGTCGAGAAGATCAACAAAGCTCTTCCGGACCAGATTCGCATATGGGGCATTCAGAGGACCATGAACAGCTTCAGCTGCTACCAGATGTGCGACTCGAGATGGTACGAATACCTCATGCCGGCATACTCGCTGTTGCCTCCTCACCCGGAGTCCTTCCTCGGCAAGAAGATCCCAGAGCTTGCCAAACAGTACGGCGGCGAGGAAGAGTTGGCTGCGCGCATGGAAGATGTCAAGGACTTCTGGAGCGATCTTCATAAGAACGAGGTCGAGCCCATTCTGGCGACGCTTGACCCTCAAGTCAAGGCTGAGGTTCTGGAGAGGCTTCACGCTGGCGAGGATGTCAAGGAGCATGAGATCGAGAAGCCCGTCAAGAACGACGACGGCGCTGCCGCAGCCGATGCTGAAGAGACCAAGGAGGCCACAGAAGAAAGCAAGGAGGATGAGAAGCCAAAGCCTAAAAAACGTGCGCCAACGGCCGTTGACTTTGCTTTACGAGATATCAAGGCCAAATACGTCGAGGCGAAGCGCAACTACCGCATCAGCGAGTCTCGTCTCAAGCGCCTCCAGGAGGCTCTGAGCCTATACGAAGGCTCTCACATTTTCCACAACTACACCGTTCAGAAATCCCCCACCGATCCTTCCGCCCGCCGTCACATCAAGTCCTTCGTCGTCAACCCCGAACCTATCGTCATCGGCAACACACAATGGCTTTCGCTCAAGGTTCACGGACAGAGCTTCATGATGCACCAGATCCGTAAGATGGTCGGTCTGGCTGCGCTGTTGGTCCGCTGCGGTAGCTCTCTTGAGCGCATTCCTCAGAGCTACACCAAGATTCGGATGGCGATTCCCAAGGCTCCCGGTCTGGGCCTGTTGTTGGAACGACCTGTGTTTGAGATGTACAACAGAAAGGCAGATGGCCACGGCAAGTCGCCAATTGACTTTGCCGAGCATGAGGAGAAGATGCAAGCGTTCAAGGATAAGCACATCTACCAACGTATCTTCGAGGTCGAGGAGGAAGAGAACTAGTAAGTCCGGCTGTTCCTGGCACATTTTCAACACTCCAGCTAACAATCCTTGCAGCTTCTATAGCTTCTTCAACCAGATCGACCAGTTCAAGATGAATCACTTCTTGTGGGTCACAGCTGGTGGTATCGAGGTTTCGCAACTGACGCAAGGCGATGCGGGTGCGGCCGCGAAGGTAGACAAAGAGCTGGGCAGTGATGATGAGGAGGATCCGGAGGGCGGTGAAGGTTAGAGCTCACGAACAAGAGAAGAAGTAGATGTAATATCTGAATAACCAAATCCTCAATCTCTGCATGTCTCATTGTCATCCCTTGCTTGATGTCTGAAGCGCAGCCTAGCGCGTTTGACTTAAACTCCCAAACTCCCGGCCAAGTAGCCATGTCCACAAAACTCATTACCATAGGCCTCATGCCGCGCTTCCATTCACCGCGCCATTCGCACCTTGTGCTGGACCTCCTGTTACTGCTAATGGCGCCGTAGCTGCCGCCATTTCCTCCTCTCCATTCCCAGCCTCCCAAGTCCCTCCATACTTCTTCGCGAGATCCTCCAAACCCCCCTTCTCGACCCCGCAAAGCAACTCATAAGCCTTCCTCACATCCCCATCCAACTTCTCCTCCTTGGCACGCTGATCGGGATCACCTCCACCCAGCGGACCGAAAGCCCAAAGCTCTTTCATGCGCCGTGATAATGCGAGGAGCTCTTTCATTGAGGAGTACTGGAGGTTGAGTCGTCAGTTAGGATGGGAGAGTGAGTGGAGGGGACGGGGGGACGCACGAGGCTGTCAAACTCTTGTTTCATGGATATACGGGCTACGGCGATGGCTTCTGGCGTTGAACTGGCGTGGTCGTCGCCTGAGGCTTGGATTGTGGCGAGTTTCATGAGGGCTCGGTAGCGGGTGAGGATGTCGGCGATGCATCTCTCATGGGTGTCTGTGACAGTTTAGCGATGGACTTGCGGTGGGAGCGGACGATCGATGGCCTTCATGATGACTTGAAGAACATACCCATGAGATTGGACGGATTTGTTTGGTTCCGATCCATTGTGGCAGTAATTGTGCGCTGAACATGGGGTGATGAACGATGGTGAAAGAAGGCTGATCGCATTTGGTTGAACAGTGGTGTTTATGGTGGGGCACTTCGCAGCCTCGCCGAGTCGCTCAGGTGGGATGTTTCACGGAGTGCCAGTAGAACGTGCACAAAGCCCGTAAACACGACCAAATGTGTCTGGTCAGACCTACAGAGAATCGAGAGTAATAGCTCAAGTCAAGGTATCTCTATACAAGTTCGAGCCGAGGACTTCCTTGTCCGGGTCCTCGTCATGGCAGTCTATATATCCAAGTCGCTAAAGATCCAAACTTTCCCATATCCAAAAACGCCGATGATGCATTGTGCCACTTCTTTGAAGTGCCCATGAAAGTTTGATAGCTCTTACGATCCTCACAGTCGCGTGACCTAATCAGGTCAACCATTGCATGAGGTATTGCCTGCAACGGGACCACCTCATGGCTGACCTTCCCAAGGCCTGTCCTCCTTCTGCCAGCCGATCTTGGGCCACCCCTTAGGTAGCGTCGCAAACGGCGGCAGAATGTACTGGCCCTCACATTTGTCGTTGCGGCATTCGAGATCACAAAGTCCGTACAGTTTGCAGTAGCAATCGCCCGCGTCGGGACAATGAACGGCCTTCTTGCCAAAGATCACTGGTACGGCAGTTGTTAGCATTGATTGTCCTTTGGAGAGCAGCAACAGCAGGCATCCAAGCAAACTTACTGTGCCAGGAGTACTCGAGGACTCGCCCGCTGAGCTGGTCCTCGAGAGGAGAGTTCAGGAGCCAGTCACGGTAGCGAACGTAGTCGGACCTCGGACGCTGCCAGATGGTCTCCCTACGGAGGGCAAACTGGGAGCAGCAGGTCACACCAATTTGTTCTGGTACCGCCAGCTCGGGAAACAGTTGCTCGAAGGCAGCTCGGTAGATGTGCTTTGCGTGAACCGGCTCGCCATCCTTTGGCGGGGCTTCGTCCAGCACAGGGCGAATCTCGACCGGGCACCCAAGAATCCAAACACATCGTAGGTTCACATAGCCCTCATTTCGTAGGTAGCCAAAGTTGAAGCGTTGTAACAGAGGCAGCGCATCGTAATCGGGATTATCGTTATGCCACTGGAATCGCTCGGCGTGGTGGAATATGATGTTGCCCGGGAGGCTGTCGTATCGATCGATGATGTATGTGAGGAAGACATTGGCCTCTCGTCCTTTGTTCACAGCCACTGTGAGAGGATTTAAAGGGTCGTCGACGACGTATATGCTCTTATGCCAGTCGGGTAGGTAGTCGTTGAGCCAGGTGACATTATCCTTGCGCTGGCTTGCAACAACAAGCTCTACATCTTCGTCGCCCGTCGGAACTCCTGCCTGAGCCGATCCCTGTGTATATTGTTGTAATTGGGCGCTCGAAACGCGACTTCGGTAGATACTGAGGAGGACGAGAGCGCAGAAGAAAGCGAGGGCGACGTTGACGACTTGGCGACGTTGGCGGGAAGCCATGGCGGGCGGTTCGTCGTCTGGGCCTTAGCCCTTGGGTAAAAGGTTAGGAAAACAGGGCCAAAGTGGCGTTAAGCATGAGCGACTGAGGAAGAAAAGAAAAACCAAGGAACGCTGATGCCAAAGTTTGGAGGATTGTAGGAAGAACAAAAGCCAGGAATGGCTGACGCAAGGTCTCCTTTTCGAAGCTCGAGATTCTGATAGACAATGACCCCTGCAAAAACGAGTCGTTGCGGGCATGTGCCAGTGCCTGGACGGCGCCGATAAGGGATGGATGATAAGCATTTTAGGGAGGGATTCAGGGAGGATCGGGGATGGTGTGGGTGAATGACGCGGCGCCCGGCGCTAAAGAGGCCCGCTGTACGAGGCACTGATGGGCTGATGGGGAGGAATGACGGTGTTTCTATTCGGGGATCTCCATCGAAAGCTTGGCTCAAGCATTTGTCTCGACAACAAAGGCTTGTTCCTGTTCAGATGAATCTAGAGGTATGATAATCACACTGCAGCTACTACAGGTTCTTGGCCCATGCGTACTTCTCTGCACCACCACTGGCCCATTTGGCGAACTTCAACTCCTCGATGTCATCCGTGGTAAACACCGAGACACGTGTGCTCCGAATGTCATCCCTGCCTAGCAGCTGTTTGTAGATCTTGCTGAACTCCGTCGCGCTCGTCGTCCCATGCGCAGCCGCGTCCTCGTCAACTTCGACCCGAAAGTCGAGATACACTTCATTGAAGCGCACGTTGGTGTTTTCGCACTCTCGACAAGCTGACTTGCACATTGCGACGATGGGGCCTTGTCCCATGGCCAACATGGCGAAGAGTCCTGTGTCGACCTGGCTGCCGGTGCAGATTGTCCAAGTACTTCCTGCATGGTTCTGTTCGAAGAGGTACTTGATCGTAGCGATGTAAGCATCTATGAGCTGGTTAGTTTCAGTCGGATGGAGTGTCTGCGAGGTAGTACGTACAGAAGCCGGAGTCTGCTCCAATTCTCATTTCGCGATGGTATATCTCAGGAGTCAACTCGGACAACGGCGCTGTCACGAAGCTACCGCCAACTAATTTCATCAGCTTTACCATCTAGAAGCTCGCCCATGCCTAGGCAAAACTTACCACTGCACCATACATGCTGGAAAGCAGGAAGTTCGCCAGCTCGAACACGGTCCACGACGCTCTTCACACCGTCTTCCTTCGTAACGTCTGCTTCCGCAAAAGTAATGCCGTCTGATGATCCGATGTGCTTGATCAGTTTGTCCGCTGAGTTTTGGCTGCGAACAATGGCGAGGACATTGCGACCAGCGCTCAGTGCGCCTTTGACGGCTGAAACACCAATGTTTCCTGTCGCGCCGACAATGAGAACAGTCTCAGTCATGTTTAAGATGTGAAGAGTGCAGGGACGATTGGGGTAAAAGTGCGATCAGGTGAGGTCAAGTCGAACTATGCTTGTTGCTTGATGCTTGATGCCTAGGACATGTTATCAATTTGAAGACTTATTTATACTATTCTACGTCTTTGATAGCCGGATGAGCTGAATACCGCACACCGAGCATTATTCCAGTCTCGCGTCTTCGCGTCTTAGATGCGCTGGTTATGGATGATTGTGGTGTACGACTTCAGACACCAATGGCTTGCCAGGGCGCAGACTGGCGATCACAGCTTACCAATGTTCAGATCCGCACAGTGTTGCATAACAAGGGAAATAAAAGTAACTTTGTCTTGGCATTGAGCCGGCCTTCGTCACTTTAGGTCCGATCTGATTTGCAGCAATTCTACGATTGGCTCGGCATTTTTTGGCCGTCTTTTAGCCTCTCCAGCCTTTGGATGATTGGAGTTGGGACCAGGCTCGGAACTCGGACAACCGCGAAGTGCGAACAGTGCGGCGAGGATCCGACTGATTTACCATGCTCTTGCATGAAAGGAGAGCGATCACAAATCAATTGAGACTGCTGATATAGGCATCGAAGTAACTCGAACTTTTATCGTCTCATTTGTCGCGTAGGTCTGCCGCAAGACCTTCAACGCCTCCTCTAGGTCTGCTGACTTCTTCTTCACCCGGCTTCAGTTCCTCTTCGTACTTTTCGATTCGCCCACTCTTCCCGCGAGCTTCTCGGGATCCAGAACCAGGGCCCAATTCTGCGGAAAGACGTTCAGAAGACTTCCAGGACTGTTCAAATGGTGATAGTGAACGCTGAACTGGAAGATGTTATCGATATACCGATCGCGAGCTAGGTTGTTGTATGCATGTATGATGTGGTGAAGTTTCTCTTGCAGGTCATTCGCATCCGTCTATTCTTTGACCTATTGGGATATGTTATCTAGGCCGATCATGTTCTGCGTTTAGGGGACCTAAAGACATGCCCTATCAAAGGCTACAGTAAGGAATCATCCAGCGAAGACGAGATAGCCTCTGACATCACATCAAGAGAAAGTATACATTCATCAAGCTCGAGGAACTTGGTCTTTGATCTTGCAGCCCAGGAACTCCCAGATGATCAGCCATTAGTATTTCGTTGTCCTGGTTTCGACGACTTCTATCTAGTGTTCAGTTTCGTCTATTGGGAATTGGACAATGTGGCAAGGTTTCTTTTCTAATTGCTGTTGTAAACCTTTGCCATCCTAAGGTACCTTGATGCTGGAGCAAAGGAGGCAGCCAATTCTGCACAGAGACGAGTAACCTTTTGCGGCTCTTGTATTCGTCTTGGCTCTCGTAGTCGCTCCACAAGGCTTTCACGGGCAGTCTTCTTGGTCGGCTTGGCGCACGCGATCAAGTGAGGCACGGCCATTGCCCAGACATAATGGCCTTCAGCTGGTTCTTGTCAGGCTGTTTGGTTAAGGACCATGTGGGAATGCATCTCCATAGAGCTGCTTGGCCTGCAAGCAGGGGAATGCGACGCCTGTGTACTTAAGCCGAGCAGATTCGCAACGTTCCAACAGTCTAAGTAGTTAAAAATCCCAACACTCTATAGCATTAAGCTTACGATCGCAATGTTGTTCCAAGTGTTACTGAGCCTGGCGTCAGTCGCGGCAGCGGCTTCGAGCCTCGAGCCCAGACAGAGCGACGATGACTACAACTGGAGTCGTAATGGTGTCCTCGGTCTGCCCGACAAGGTCCAAGCCGGCGAGGAGACGACAATTCGCTTCAACTTCAGCGACGCGACGCCCAGACACATTTTCAACGAGTCGGGCTATCGTAAAGTCCAAGTTCTCCTCTCACGATACCTTGACAAAGACGAAGGCCGGGCTCAGGTCTGGTGTAAGTGACCATTTCTCACACCGCACGACTTCCACGACACTGACAGGCTGGAATAGGCGTTTTGGAGCCATGTGTGCTTCCAAATGTGACCAGCACCAAAACTACGATCCCGAAAGATGTGCTCCCGGATTCTGAAGAGATGATGCTCAAGACACGTGCGTTCGACATGCCCAGCCAAGACGACCCAATGGCCTTCAATTACACATCTTTCATCTCCGATCACCTCGACTACGAGCTTCAAAGCAGCGACGCGGAGCTCTCAGAGTGGGAGGAGGAGCATGGCTGGGAGATTCTGGGAAGGAGTCTACTGAGTATGACGTGTGATAAGGTTCCTTGCGTCAGATCCTGCGTGGAAGAGCATCTTGATGTCGATGCTGGTAACTCGGACTGGAGGCAGGATAGTTATGATGAGTTTCGGGAGTGTACTGCTGAGTGTGGTGTCAAGGAGGAACCTGATCTGGAAGATTTCGATGTCGAGTGCATCTCGGAGAATGATGCTGCGTCTAGCTCGGGCGGCAATGGATCAAACAGTGGTTCCGGTAGCTCTGGATCAAATGGCGACGACGATGATGGTGAGGCGAGAAATGAAGACGACAGCAGTGGTAGGGCCGGCAACAGCGACGGCGACGATGGCGATGATAATGAGGACAGTGCAACGAGGTTCGGAGGCGTGAGTGCTGGGTGGTTGCTAGGAGGATTGGTTGCTTGGGCTATGCTAGTACTTTAGGTCGCCAAAGGTACTGTCGTGATCGGCAGAGGGAGCTGGTCTTCTACTACTTCATGCCCAGTCTCAGCCAAGGCTCATGAATCTACAAACAGTATGTAGAGGTGACCGAGCAATAGGAGATCTCAATGGTGATCGGCGCATGCTCATGTGTCAGAGCAGATAGTTTCTTAACGTCCACGGAACCATGAGTCGACAAACTCAGCGCAGTTACTACACCTCCAGCTTGGCTGTCTGAACAAATTCGATGAACAATCAGACGGGGCAGCGCAGCAGAAATCCCGTTATTCAAGCCCAAAGCCGACTGCCCAACTATGCGATGAAGGTACTCCCTCCAGCTTCATATTGCCGCTAAGTCTTGCCGCTAAGCCTGGATAGTGACAGCTGCCTTTGCCGTCGCATCAAGCACAACCGGCTCGTCAGCCCTCGCTGGATCTTCCTTCATGCCACCCAAGATCATCGAGCTAGGCGCCATAGCCTGCCAAAGCTCCGGGTCCGTAAACGCCTTAAACTTCTCATCGTGCCACTGGCCCGCAGTAATAGCTCTGCCCTCCGAGTCCACGAACATGGTGTCATCCTCGGCGCGGAGGAAGTACGCGATGGAGTAACGGTGCTCAGTCGGATCAAAGGGCACAACGCGGTGGATGCAGCTCTGGAACTTGTGACCCGAGGCAAAGCGCAGGGAGTCCCCGACGTGGACGAATGCGCAGCCGGGCTTTGGGGCGACGAAGCCCATCTCACGAGTGCCGCATGTGCCAGGGGGACGAACCTGGAGGCCCCATTGCTCACTGAAGAGGAGGGTGAGAGTGCTGATGTCTGTGTGCTTCTGGTGGCCGATGCGGTTCTGGCCGGCGAGGTCGGTGGGAAGGTAGTGCATCATGGACAGCTAAACACGGTGAGCTTGTATAATAACATCGTCTTGGACTCTTTACTCACTGTAGTAGTGGAAGATCGCTCATTGCGGTGAGAATTCTCGAAGCGGCCCGCACCGGTCAAGTTGAGACCCGTGGAGAGAGCGGACAGGATGACCTTGGTGACGGTGTTGCAGCTGCCAATAGCATTCTCCAGGACCTGAAGATCACCGCTGTTCTTGACAGGAGAGGGGATCTTGGGACTGTCGCGCTGGATCTCGTCGCGCGAGACCTTGAGCATCTCATAACCGTCCTTGGAGCCGGCGTTGACGCCAGTACGACTGCCCACGGGTTCATATCTAGTACAAACGTGTGTGAGCTAACACGAACAGTCTTTCATCGTAGATGTGAAGGATGTGACCAACCCCAAGTGCGACGAGATGAGGCCAAACTCATTTTTAGCCTCGATGGGGGAGTCGAAGAACCGCTTCATCAGCTTGAGGGTGTCCTGCTGGTCGGAGAGCATGCGACGCCCGTCAATGCCAGCGAGGTCAAGATAGAAGTATCCATCTTCGAGACAGGCGTCCACTACCTTGTCAATCTCGGAGGGGTTCTGGGAGAGTAGAAGGCCGTAGTTGATGGTCTGCATGGACCAAACGGGTACCTGCTTGCCCATCCACTCAACGGTCTGCGGGGGGTCGACAAGGGGTGCCATGGTGATACTATTGTGATATGATGCACTCTGGGATAGAATCTGATGATATTTACTATCAAAGTTAGACAAAGTTAGTCCATGGATTCGAAGCCAGAGTGGGCACTCTTATATACCTTCGGAAAGCCCTACCTTCATCCACAGACAAAGCTACATTGCCGTATCTTAATCAAGCAATCGCTAAGCTCTGATTTGCTAAACCGACTTTGAACTAGATGTAACTTCATTGATCCATGCAAGACGTGCATTGCAGAGAATCATCATCTGGTCTATTCTTCCAAAGTGACGTCTGTGGCGAGGTGCGGAGCAAGTCCTGCCAATACGACATCGGTTGATTGATGCATAGGATGTTTAGCTGCTCAAAGCAAATTCTCCACTAGTCACATTCCGCATACGGAAGGTGAGGAATCTCTCCCAGACGATGATCTTTTCTTGCCTATCAAAAGATGGGTCATTGTGTTCGTGCGCTTGAGGATCTTCCTTACAGGCCTCTCAGTAGCAAACCAGGCACCGAACCTCTATGCTCTGCCTGGATTCGCAATCTTTATAAGCCGGATCCTCAAACGCCGAATGCAACGATCTCCGTGCCACATCCTCCATCGAATCAAAGCACTTGATGAGCAACACATCCCCCCTCTCCATGCCGTGCTTGTAGTACCACCTATGCTCAGCATTATACCTCACCACCCACTGCTCCCCAGCGAACCCATCCTCCGTCATGTCGGCCGCCACAAGATCCGTATCTGGAACTGACGTTGAGTCCGCTACCGCGATAGGGTCTTTGAGGATAGGCTGGATAGGCCGCCAGACGTTGATGATCTGGTAACGCCGCTTTAGAAGCGCTTCAGCTTCTTCCTGAGCAGGGAATTCGTGGCGGAGACGAAGCTCGGCTCCGGCGTAGGATTGATCGACATGGGTTCTTGTGACGGGTCCGCGGTTAGCGAGGTTGGAGAAGCCGAGGTGGTGCCATTGTGTTGGACCCCGGCGAACTTTGTGATTGAAGATGTGGACCATTCGAGCGCCAGTAACAGATTTGATGAGCTCGGCGCATTCATGATAATAGGTCGTCCGGATTTGTCCCTCGTCCGTGAAGGTCTCCTCTTGAAGGCTCACATGGCGACAGAACTGAAAGCCTTGGCCGTCGAGGGTGTACTTGTCTTCGTCGCCGGCGATGTCATGAACAACAAGGGCGTGGGACTTGTGCGGGCGCTTGTTGCTGATCCGACCCTTGCCGATGACAATTGGCGTCGGCCTTGTTCCGTCGCCAGGGTCGTCCCAATAGTTGAGGGTGGTGGCAACGTGATGCTTGGTAGCACTGGCCATGACTTACACGAGAGTGAACCAGGCGTTTGCCAATAAAGTGTGCACCTACAGGATGAAAACGCAGGGCAGCTTTATAACCGCTCAACTAAGATCAAGCGGAAGGATTCGTATTCACTCATGATTACATCGTGGTCGTTGGTCGCCTCTTACCCCTCAATTCCCTTTCAGCATATGCAGATATGGTCCGGGGATAGGAACCATGGTCGTACTTCTTATGGGTCAAGTGCGGAGAGAGGTTGATTTTGAGTTAAGAGTGACGGGCCGGAACGGCACACGCCGAGTGTGCCAGATATTCCCGTTGCGCCACGTCTCGGCAGTTCATGTTCCCTCCAATTACCCAACCTGGCGGCTAATCTGAACATTCGAGATAAGGCGAGTTAATACGCGTACGTTGTCTGCATGCTCCATCGGTCAATGACCGAGACTGCTGTACCGCGGCTTCCGTTTATCTGAGTGCTGTCTATCGCCTTTTCGTGCTTTGGTCATGGAGGAGATAGATGGCTTTGTCATGGTTCTTCAGCCTGGAGAATCGTGTGGGAACCATATCCTCGAGATAGGCGATTACATTGACAGCTTGGAGCACTTGCTGTGGCCGCTTAACAGCTTCATTCACGAAAACCCTGAGCTGGCCAACAAAGAATACAAGGCTCACGATGCTTTGACCAACTTTATGCATTCCCAGGAGGGATGGACGGTCACGGAATCGGCGTATGGGATCAAAACAGCCTGGATGGCGGTGTATGATACTGGAAAGCCAGGGCCTGTAGTCTCGTTCAATGCGGAAATGGGTACGTCTTCCTCAACTCTCGCCTGGAATTAAGCTGCGCCTTCATCTACCACCCGCGATTAGCCCAGGCCTTTGCGATGTCCTATCTGAAGCTCTATATCCAGATGCTCTCCCAGACCTAGGCCACGCCTGCGGTCACAACCTCATCGCCACAATCTCCGTCGCTGCCGCCCTTGCCACAGCCTCCATCCTTCATACGCATTCCCTGCCCGGCAAGCTAATCCTCCTCGGCACTCCCGCCGAAGAGTCCGGTGGCGGAGGCAAGATCGCTCTCCTCGAAGCCGGCGCCTACAACTCCATCGACGTCTCCCTCATCTCCCATCCCAGCATCGTCAATAACAGCCCCTACGTCCGTACAACAGCCTACACGCACCTTAAAGCATCGTATCATGGTAAAGCAGCTCACGCTGCGAATAGCCCGTGGCTGGGCATCAATGCGCTGGATGCGCTTATTGTGGCTTACAACGCTATTTCAGCGCTGAGGCAGCAGACGAGGCCGGACGATGTCATTGGGCTGCAAATCACGGATGGAGGGAACAAGGCGAATGTTATACATGAGCATGCTGCTGGTGTCGCTGTTCTTCGAGCAGTCAGCAGAGCCAGGCTCAACGAGCTACAGCGCAAAGTCGAAGCCTGTTTCCGGGCCGGCGCTGAAGCCACAGGCGCAAAGCTCGACATGGTCGTCCGACGAGGCTACCTCGACCATGTCCCCAACCTTATCCTCGCAAGGTCTTTCGCCCGGCACTGGGACGCCATCCCTGATCCTCCTTCTCCCCCTCTCCCGCCAGCAGGTCAGTACACCTACGTAAAAGCCAGCACCGACCAGGGTAATGTGAGCTATAATCTTCCAAGTATGAACGTTAGCTTTGCGATCCCACCGGTGAGTGAGGAGGTGGTCGGACCCCCGCATACACGTGCGTTCGAGAAGGCCGCTGGCACGAGGGCTGCATTCTATAGGGCTTTGAGGGTTGCGAAGACGATGGCGGGAACGGCGGTAGATTTGTTCGTTGAAGAGGGGATGGTGGAGGAGGTCAAGGAGCAGTGGAGGAGGGACATGGAGGATCATATCGCGTAGAACACCACAAGAGCATGAGTGACGCTTCATAAGACATGTTGTGGAATAGAGTTTTCGTGGTCTATCTAAAGTATTGAAGCGCTAGTACCAATGTCCTCGCAGCAGCAGAAATAGGTTTCATCCATACGACTGAGTTCCAGCCCGAGGTTACTTGTTCTGACGTCGGTTCCTAGGCACGTTTATTCCTGACAAAGATGCCAACAAGGAGAATCCACACCATATGTAAGGCATCTTCTCTGTCTCTTTCCTCAGATTGAGCATTTGCCCTCGTGACCCATTCTGACTGACTTGACAACTATTCCGCGCGTCTCTTTGGCCCCCCAGGTCGGCACCCAAGTCTCATAAGACTGTTATTTATAAGAAAATAAGTAGAGCTTACAGGAAATAGAAAGTTGAGAGCATATGCTCGAAGAAAAGGAAAAGACCGCAATATGTATACTAAGTAGACAGTTCGTAGTCCGTGTATGGCAGGTAGCGATATAATAGCGAGTGCGCATTACCTGATTAGGAGCGCCGCTAAACTGGAGGCGGCAGCAGCGCATCAACGATTATTGTTCAAATCAATGCTGTCTACATTATCTAAGTGCGCCGCTTTGTGGGTGCGTCGCTTGATGGTGAGTACTGGGTCCGTTGACCAATGCTAGCAGTAGCAAGTGCTTATGGTACTTGGGATGTTCAATTACAGTCAGCGATCGTGAGATTAACGACAGGCTAGTCCCAGCACGCTGGCAAATCAGTCGGCTAGCCTTACAAAGCCAATACCACTGACGAATCTCTACAGAAAGCATCTCTTGATCCAAATTATATGCATGCTCGACGCGCAGTATCGTGAGGGCAATAGCTGAAACTAGGAACGAGATACGCGCCTCGGTTGACAGCCAGCGGGCACCTGGCCTGACGATTCGGCGAATGCGAATGTACGATCTACGGGAAACAGGGATCGTGGCGCGCCAGTACGCCAAAATTAGACGCCAATCTTCGAAGGAGTAGCGCAGCCCTGCTAGGCGCAGGAGGATCCATACCCATGATCAGAGGCTGTGCTGTGACCTGTCCTACACGCTTTGTACGGTCGGTCGTTGAATTGCCGTCGATGGTCATTCTTGCTGCTGGAAATCTAGATGCATATTTCTTCCTCTCAACAATGGACAGATGCGGTAATCTCGATATACTGTTGGTTCGAGATCTGCTCGGAACCAGAGCCACGGTCGGTGCCGGGGTGTGGGAGGATACCCGGCCTAGTTGTAAGTGCAGGGGTCGGCCTTCTTCACCACCACGGCGCAGCTGTTTCTTAGCTGCATTAGGCGCAACACGTCCCCAATCATGAGAGATGTCGAGGGGTCATGGTGGATGATCTGACGAGAACCGGATCCCTGGACCCCTGCGAGGGGCGGTGTTGCCAGAGGCTTGTTTGCCATGCTTATGAGCGCACGGAGATTATGCCTCGTGCTGACAGTAGGACTTTTATCCTCTCCTTTTCTTCTCAGGTCGACGATAGAGTTGATCTCGAGTCAATAATTCTTCACAAAGCGCCATCATACGTACACACGGCTATCGCCTACGAGGACAATCGCCACGATGCTGGGTGTTGTGCGACTGGCAGCAGCCTGGTCGCTACTGCACGCGACCGTGCTCGCCACCGACGACTATGTGCCGATGCATAAACGGAACACCTTCGATGCGCGGATGGACGACTTCTCATATCTGGGCATGCTCTCAAGACGAGATGTCTGTTCGGACGCCTTTGGAGAGGATGCAGAGAAGGCGACTTGCGTGCCGTCTATGACACTTTGCTGTGAGCCCTCATTTTAAGCTCTTTGGAAGGATTAGCAGCTGACGACAGATTGTTCACAGGCATTAGGAGAAGTGAATCATTTCCTTCATGCCAACAATACCTCGGCAAAGGATGGTGCTGCGTAGGCGAGTACGTCAACTCCCTCGCATTCCCCTTCACGAACCCAACATCGCTAACATGGCGCACAGGAACGATAAAGACTCCTGCTACGTCGACCAAAAGAGCGCCTGTCGTGAAGAAAATGCCGTCGAATGCGCCAACCTAGAAGAAGGCACCGATCGAGCCTGCTGTCCGCGCTTCACGACCTGCGATTCCAGCCTCAAGGCCAGCGAGAACTATGTCCGATGTAACATCAACCAGGGCGATCTCAAATCTTTCCACTCGGCTTCGATCGCTTCGACGGCGGTGACTAGCTCGGCATCGCAATCGACTTCTGCGGCTAGTGAGACTACGGAGACGAGTTCGCCGCCCTCGAGTTCTGAAACGACAGACGGCTCACGAGAGAATGGCAACGATGGTTCGGAGGGTGATAGCGATAGCGGTATATCCACGGGCCCTATCGCAGGTATTGCAGTTGGTGGTGTCGCAGTGCTTGCCCTCATCGGCGTCGCTATCTGGTGGTTCCTAAAGAAGAAGAACAGTAAGACGGGAGGAGATTACCAGGCCGCACAACAAGAGCCGCTCTCGATCCCACAGTTCTACGAGCAGCAACAGATGAAGCAGCAGCATCAGCAGCAAGGGTATAATCAGGGACAATATGATCCCGCATATGCTGGGCAGCACAACGGGTACCATGCTGGGTATAACTCACCGCCACCGAGTGAGTTGCCGGGACATGGGCAGCAAGCGGTGGAGATGGATGGAGGTAGCAACACATACAGATAACATGTAGAAAGTCAATAGAAATGAGAGAACGGCGGCGTTCAGATTGTACTCATCTATCGGTCTGACAGCGGCGACAACTTGTTTGTTTGTGCAATGTCCACAAATAGGTACACAGATTCATGTGTTGAGATGCAACGGTTGAACCAAGCTTGGCATTTCTTGCGATCAGATCCCCGCATGCAGCAATCTAGACAATAGAGCGATACAAAGTCAAACTCACAGCCTTGAGTCGTTGGTTGAGCGCCTCGTGATCGGCCCGTGCCGATGTGGTGGGGGACATTTCCAAGTCCGGTCTGGGTGGCATGCAGCGGTGAGTAACTAAAGCGAGACAAATGCCACCCCGGCTTTGAAGCTTGTCATTCGGGTCCCGCATGTGATACCTGTCACCAGTGAAAGTGCTTGTGATGGCAATGACCTCACCTATCAAGTGTTGTATCGTTGGTGCAATAACTCGGTGTAGCTTCGCCTGTATTTGCCTTGATAGCAGGCAAATAACAAGAGGCTTTGTCGCTCCAAAAATGGTCAAGATAATCACATAGTGATCATTTCGTACCTTTCTTGGCCATTTGTGTTGCATGTGGCTGCATGAAGCAGATCGCCTGGCGCACGCACTTCATCGGCGCTTCGGACTTAGAGTCTCGCAGCCATCGAGAACATGTCTTTCGAGTTCAAATCGAATGGAACAGCTTCCAAGGTCCTGTTACGCATCGTCATTTGTCTTACATACTACTGGTGCGACAACCACCTCTGCAATGGTAGACATCAGGTGAGATCAGCACACCAAGATGAGGTCCTGCAATATCCGATCGCTCGCCTCACTCGGCATTCGATTGCCGATGCAGTTCGTCTCCTTTGGCTCGCAGATGGAAGATTTGGAGTCGCGAGGTCACAGGCTCGGCCAAATTACGGCAAGAGTATGACATGTGCCCCTTGAAGCTGTGAATTCGGCCCCTCAAGATATCTGAAGGAGGTTGAAAGAGGCATCTTGATGTCCGACGAAAACAGCGCCTTTCATTGGGAAGGTCGTGTGCGTGCTTCGGTCCTTGATAATCTCACGCGTCTCACGACACGCGTATAAGCGAATGTAGATCGATCCACTAGACACTCAAGACTAGAGGCTGAGTAAATCCGACCTTCTTCGGGTCTAACCAATGCAATGCCCTCTTGAATCCTCCCGGATTACCGATTCTAGTCAGGGGTAATTTGACATACGGAGCCTATGGAGTACTACGACTAATACCAATCCTACAGCCTTGGCGACCGATGTATAAACCGCCTCTGTCTACGGTCGTACCTGAATGAGGCAGGCCCTGATACAAGCGAGCGCTCCTTATACCGATAGTCTCATCCTTCATCTCCGCTCAATAAAGGTAAAAGCCGGTCATTGTTCCCCAAACTTGCGACGCATCGCCTGGTTTCCCCACGGGGCAGCCACTTTGTTCCCCTGACATGTGCCACGTGCCAAGGCATGTCAGTCAAGGACGGGCGACTTGAACGTTACCTCGCAGATCTTGTTTCCACATAATAAATCTCTCTAAGATCCATAAGCTCTTTTTTTGCACACGATGCCCAGCTTTTTCTTGTCCTCATGATCGGCGAAAATGGCGGAAATGATGCAGTGCCCAGCCCACACACAATTCTCCTGTTTTCCGCTGTCGCGACTAATATTTTGCACTGCCGACTATGCGAGCATGTGCCCCGACAAGACAGCACATAGACGCTTTCCTAGTCTCTCGGCTGACGACCGTGGGATTCGCTGTGGGGGAGGGGAGGTATCATCGCTTGGTTGAACGACCTGGAAATCTGGTGATCAGTGAATGAACCCCTGCATGGGTGACCACAAAAGAATCGGTGGATAGTCTCCTCATTGGGAGAAAGGCCGTGGATATGGTGAGATCCTTCGTGTATGGAGAAGAGATCAGGAGACACAGGGCAGGGCCGAGCCAAGCTCACCTGCCGGCTATGAGTATAAGAAGGACCATGCCTTCCCTGCTCAACGAGATGAGATTTTCTTAGAGTCACTGCACTTCATTGCATCGGACTTGACTTGAACAATTGTAGACAACTCATCCTGCTTGGAACAAACAGCAACAATGAAGTTCTCAACGGCAAAGCTTGCCGGTGTGCTCGGCGTCCTCAGCCAGTACGTCGCACCAGCCTCGGCACTTGATGGAGAGGCCAAGGCCATGGTCGAGGACGCGACGGAATGGATGGACAGATTTTACGACCCCAAGGTCGGCCAACTATTCGATCTCGAGTCCAAAGCTGCTATGAACCACGAGACTCTGGCGTCGACCTGGTACGCAGTTGGACTGCTCGCACGGAACAATGATGGCGATGCTGAAAGGGCTGAGAAGATCATCAACTTCGTCATTAATGACCAGTTCGACAACCCGGCTGATCAGTGGTATGGTGGCTACACACGAGAGCCAGAGGAGCCGACCGTTGGTGCGCCCTGGTACCCAGCTCGTATGTACGGATCATGGGACCCTAACTGGCGAGGCTTCGTCGGCCTCAGTTTCGTCACGATCTATGAGGAGTTTGGTGACCTGCTGTCCGAGGATACAAGGGGTCTTATCATTGAGAGCATGCGTAACACTAGCATCGGTGACTCGTACCGCGTTGGGGGCGTCAACGGCGACAACCTCTACCCGTCATACAGCAACCCGGCCATCATGCGCGCAATTGGCACGGGCTGGACTGCTCGTCAGCTCCAAGACGAGGATATGATCGAGGAGGCTGAGGAGTACGCTAGGGAGATCATTGAGCTGTTCGACATGCACAATACCCTATCTGAGTTCAACTCGGCCACATACACCGGTATTTCTCTCTTCGGACTCACCCTCTGGTGCAGATATGCCCATGAGGACTCTATCATGGCTGAGCGCGGCCCTGATCTCCTCCGTGGCGTCTGGAACTACACTTCTGCCCTCTGGCACCCTGGTATGCGCAACCTCGCCGGACCGTGGGACCGCTCTTACAGCTTCGACATGACCAAAAGTCTCGGCATTCTCTCTCACTTCCTCGCTCCCATCATCGGACGCAAAGAGGCTGGCGTCTGGCAGTACCCGGAAGTGATGAGCCATGCGCGCGACTGGGCTTGGGCACCACTTATCGCCGTACACTCGGACTTCCATAATTCGCTGCTCTCGGATGATGTGAAGGAGTCGCTGAAGACGTTTGATGGGGAGAGGACGTATGAAGGACAGGCTTACTACCCGCCTTATGATCTGGACACGAGGAATATTACGACGTGGTTGGGAGAGAAGTTGATGATTGGCGCTCAGTCGTATAGAACGCAGAGTGCGAATGGGCCGTCAAATAACCAGGCGCAATTCAATCCTGCAGTCGCGCAGTGGCAGTATGGGGATGATGAGATTGGCTGGTTGAGCGTACGTACCACGATCCACCCTCAAACAGCTTGTCTTTCTTACTGACCCATTTCATAGTACCGCTCATCGAGCTCGTACGTCGAAGTCGAAGTCTCACCCAACCGCCTGAAGATGACCTACCCCAACGGCAACGCCGGCTCTTCCTTCGTCTTCATCGCCTCGCCTTCACTCGCCAAGCGCGACGTCCAGTCATGGTCCGATATCCAGGGCATCTCCATCACCATCTCCGGCAATGTCAACCCTGTGCCAGCGATCGAGTTTAAGGGCCGATACGGTGGCAGCGGAGGTGCGCTGTATGACCACAACCACTGGAGGTTTGAGCACAAGATGGCGGCGAATGCCACGGGCGTGCCTGAGATTATTATTGACTTTGCGTGATGCAAGTGTTGAGCTGAAGGGTGTTCGTACCCGCAGACCTCGTTTGAGCGGTTCTTCTATGTAAATATTGAGGCTACATACATGCTATTTCATGATAAACCTGACTCATGCATGTGATGTCTCGCGACAACTACGAAGCATGATCCATCATCCAGGGTTTCGGGAATTGATAGCTGAAGGAATATAGGTTCATCAGTATGTCAAGGAAGCTTGTCTCAAAGCTTTCGCGGCCTTGTTGAAGAACGCCTCCCGGCCCTAGTGTTGTCACAGACGGACGGAGAGAAGGACGCGCCTCCAGCAGGTACCTAGAGTTCAGTTTGGACACTCTCAATCAAGGACTTTGGCAGAAGTAGATCACCCCCCGAGTCTCGAATCCTTATGGGCGATTGTTATTATCTGGATGCTCCAGAAATATCAGCACGCGACAAGAAGTCATAGCACAAATCCACAGACCTCGGATCGTTCACATGTATTTGCGATCGTAGGAGTCTTGCAGCGATAGCACTGGATCTTATAAGAGCATGACAAATGGAAGCATTACAAACAAACGCGGGATTTATTGTTCTTTGTTCTAGACCTGTAGCCTCGAAACCTGGTCGCACTATTGGTGCAGTGTGGTATAAGTGCCACAGCCACACTGTCTTCTGACAACGCCAAGGTAAGAACAATTGCCGGCCAGCTTCAGATTCCCTGTCAAAGCGCCGTCTTCCCGATCATTGCCGACAAAGTTGAAGATCGCCATTGCCCAATGCGTCAGTCTGTATGTCAAGGCAGAGGGCAGAGCGGATACCCAATCTGATAGAGTCCTCCTCATCCGCGACCATGACACAGCACTGACGCAACTTAAAATCTTTAATCGCCAACTCTGTTGATATCCCGATCGCGTCTCCATTCCTTGGTGCGACTTAAGATCTACGATATGACACCCAGCCCGCCACTATTTTTGGTTACTTTGGTTCGCTGAAACGCCATCTTCGCCAAGGTCGAGTTTCAAGACAGCGACGCCAATGCGTTTCGCCTCCACTACGAACCTTGCTTCTACAAGTATCATCAATTACTCAACCCCCAATTGAGAAAGTTCCAGCTATCTGCCCCCCAGTCTCGGAGATGTTGACTGCCGCGAACGCTCAGGCCCAGCCTTGTGTACTAAGTTAGGCAGGCTAGGGGTTGGGCGAGATCGAGGGGGGCTGCATGTGGTTTCTTTAAGATCGTTCTTGGCCCGATTTCGAGAACTTGGCTTTCTTTTCTGTTCTGCACAGCTGGACTGTGGTTCTGGCATTCTATTTTCTGGTCCGGTTCGATTTGTGTGCTATTGATACCCAGTGCGTGGTTCGATTGTTCTGTTCTTGCTCGTGCTGTGCGCTGTGCTTGTGACCACATTCTCTTGGCTTTTGACAAGAATGAGACACGCTCCTTGAGGGACATATACACACAGAACAGACAAGATGCGTTTACTGTAAGTCTACAACTCACACTCTTGGCGACTGAGCAGGATCGAGACTGACAAGTATTACAGCCGACGCAGTGGTGGCCCGTCTCGGCGCCAGGACTCCAACCTCAAGCAGCGACAGGTCAATGACTTTGGCGATGGCTTCACCATTCGAGTAGAGACTATAGCCGGGGGACAATTGGTGACTCTTACACATGCCATTATCGGGCCGGCCGAGACTTTGCCACCCAACGACAGCCCAGCGGCATCTGAGGCACCACCGGCGGCACCTGCTGAGCCTTCTCAGCCCTCTATTCCATCTGCACCGTCCGTGCCCTCTGCTCCCTCAGTGCCCTCTGCTCCAGCTGTATCTTCAGCACCCTCAGCAGAGCCCGAAGTCATCGCCACAAGCGCAGCAGCACCATCTTCCGAGATTCCGGCTTCTTCATCCCAAGTTCAAGAAGCGCCTTTCGCCGAGACTGAAGCAGCCTTCACAAGCGAAGCTCTCATCCTCTCCTCCACAGGCGTACCCACATCCGAGGCCAGCACTCTCACTACTTCAATCCTTCCAGACAGCTTCTCCGCCACAGACGTTGTCCCGATCGCGACCGGAGAAGTGCAAGCCAGTCAGGAAGGGGATCAAGACAGACTACCGGCGGTGGGCATCACAATGGGAGCAATGGCTGGAGCAGGAATGGTGATTGGCGCTGGAGTCATGCTGTACCGGTACAAGCATAGACGATCTGTGAAGGTCAAATCCGGGGAGAAGCGTCAATTCCAAGAGATTTGAATCTCAAAACACAAACACAAATATCAACTAGAAATAATCCAAATACAAGCAAAAACAACAATAAAATAAACCACAGTCTTTACCGACAAGTGCTCCAGCTTGAGATACCCTGAATGCGGACCCTAACCCCAGCACCTGCCAATTCTGGACGGCACTTTTCGGCCGAGATCGCGTCAGTCAAATCCAATCACTGACGACTCCATCTGAATTCTTAATAATCCAGCCAGCCTCGCTCACTTCCCTGTCCGTAATTTCTTTTCTATCATCCACACTCGTTCATCTAGCTTGGCTCCTCTCTCTCACGACCCCTCACTTGCGATTGTCACCCATTCGGACATCGTTGAACCTCGAGACACTGGAGGTTGTGGTCAATTGCAGCGCAGTGGTGAGATAAGCTCTATCTCGAGCAGGTCTTCACGATGGCTTCGACCGCGCGCCCAGATGAGGGGCGCAAAGTCTTGCCAACAGAGCAGACACCCCTCCTCAACGCCGGCAACCTCGCCCCCGATGCGGACACAGAAGCATCGTCCCTCCTCCCGCACCCAATCCCAACTCAAAACGAGGACCCTCCAGCATCCCTCCCAAAGCTTCAAATCGCCCTCGTCTGCTATGCCCGCGTCGCAGAACCTATTGCCTTCTTCTCCATCTTCCCCTTCATCGCGCAAATGGTCCAGAGGAACGGCCATCTGCCTTCTTCGGATGTTGGGTTCTACTCTGGGCTGATTGAGAGTTTGTTCTCGGCTGTGCAAATGTTGGTGCTGATTGGCTGGGGGAGACTTGCTGATCGGATTGGGAGGAAGCCAGTTCTTATGACCAGTCTTGTTGGTATGACTATCGCGCCGGTTCTGTTCGGCCTCTCTCGGTCGATCTGGGAGATGATCCTCTTTCGTTGCTTGGCTGGCATCTTCTCTGGCTCCGGTCTTGTCATCAGGACTATGATCGCCGAGATGAGCACCAAGGACAACCAGGCAGTTGCATACGGCTGGTTCGCCTTTGCCGGAAACTTCGGTATCTTCTTCGGTCCTCTCGTCGGTGGCGTCCTCGCCGATCCAGCAGAGCAATATCCCAAGGTCTTCGGCCACATCGCCTTCTTCAAGCACTACCCTTACGCCCTAGCCGGTGCCATCCCCGGCCTCATCGCCGCCTCCGCAACCATCCTCTGCGCCTTCTTCCTCGTCGAAACCCTCGGCAAGAACGACAAACCATCACCATACGCAGCCAACAGCGACACAGTCGAACAAGACCCCGCCCAAATGTCAATGTGGCAGATCCTCCGCTCCCCGAAAGTCGGCACCGTCCTCCTCGCCTACGGCCACGCCATGCTTCTAGCCTTCGCCTTCACGGCCCTCGTCCCTGTCGTGCTCTACACCCCAATCGATCTCGGCGGCCTGAACTTTTCTCCAACCGGAATCTCCCTCTTCATGGCCGTCAACGGCGCCAGTCAAGCCCTCTGGCTCATCCTGGTCTTCCCCCGCTTACACAAACGTTTCGGCACGAAGGGTGTAATGTGGGGTTGCGCGGTTACTTGGCCGTGGTTCTTTGCCAGTTATATCGGCTTGAGTGCGTTGTTGAGGGAGGGTTCGCATACTTCTGTCGTGTGGTTTTGGATTTTGGCGTCGTTGGTTGCGACGATTGGGCCCGGTGTTTCGATGGCTTTTACGGCTACACAGTTGGCGCTTAATGATGCGGCGCCGAGTACGCACGTTTTGGGAACCTTGAATGCCATGGCGATGACCATGAGCAGCGGTATCCGATCTATCGTGCCGGCCGTCATCACAGTCATCTACGCCGTCGGTGTACGAAACCAGATTCTGGGGGGACATCTTGCTTGGGTCATTCTGACTCCTATCGCCGCCGCCCTCATCTTTGTGGTGAAGGCACTTCCTCGGGACACTCCACCTTCACAACGCCCCAACGGAAGCGCCTAAGGATTCAAAGCAATTAGAAGTCTTTTCATGCAACTAGTAAATACACAAAGTTCCCGAATAACAATTTCTTCCGCATCATCCGATGATGTGGTGAAGAGAGTTGATGCATTGTCCCTGAGCCCTATGCCGGGTCCCACTTTTTTCTGTACGCGCAACGCCAATCTTGGTACGCCATGGTAAAAGAGACAAATGTCAACCAAGTATAACAAATAAATGGATTATGGTTTTAAGCCATGTGATCAGCCGATTTCACGCCGCCGTCGGGAGCTCTAGTCCTTCTCCACTGAAACGTTGAAACCGGTTTGGTGCGGAGCGCCTCTTGAAGCTTGTCCTCTGAGCGCATCAACCACGTTCCGATGGGAGCTGTGCTGACGGGGTACAATGGCATGTTGTTTGGGCTCATCATAAAGTCTGCTTTCGACTTGTCGAAAGCAGCAATGACGTCCATGTCGTGGGCGATTTGCTCGCAGTATACTTCGAGGGGTAGGTCGTTCACATCATTGCCGAATGGGTTCTCGATCTCTTGACCAATGAGAAGAAGACCAAGGATGACATACGCCGCAAATACAGTGGCAGGGATCGTGATCCAACCGAGGGGAGTTACGAGCTGCAGGCTTAGTAGCAAAACGTAAACCCAGGTGATCTGGCTTATTGCGATCGTGTAGGCGATAGGAAGAGGTGTAGAGAGTACTCGCTCGCAGCCGTTGAGGCAGTCGTTGAGGATAGCCAAGTTGTTGTACGCTAGCGTCTGCTGCATCGGAATCGTAAGCTGCTCCTTTGTAATCATGTCATCGATACAAAGACCGATGTGAGACAGAATCTCTAGGGGCAGGTTGCCGAGTGGTGCTTCAGACTTCTTGATAGCCTTCCTGGGGTTGCTTTCGGCGAATGAAATCCCAAGGTAAGTTCCCATCTCCTTAAAGAAGTTCTTCTTCGCCGCAGTCGGAGGGGAGACCTCGCTGGCTTCTTTGGCGAAAGTGTTTAGGTGGCCGACAAGATGGTGAAGATCGGCGTATGAAGTGAAGGGTTCGAAGCGAAGCTGGTGCTTAAGCGCAATGGCAAAGGCAACAACCATGTTCATAGCCGAAACCTTCCTCAAAGTTGACTCGCGGGCTCCTTGACTGGGGGCGTTCTTTGCGTGGATCCAGAAAACGCGGCCAAGGCAGTGGGAAGCCATAATAGTAGATGCCCAAAACCTTCGGCCTTCAGCGTACCTTTCATAAGCAGTGGAGCTCCTGAAAGACAGACCCAAACCAACGACAAAACCAAGAACCGTGAGAAGCACAGAGTTGACCCCAATCGGATGTACCAGCTCGTTTACACAGGTAATAGCTGTGGCGACAGATGCAACGAAGGTGAGGGGTATGATGAGCTTGGGAAGAATACTTCCGTGAATCCGCATGAAGATGGGCCATTTGGAATGTTTCTGAATATCGCGAGGGCCGGTAAAATAGTCGTCAAGGTCGAGAGATGAAGCACGCTGATAGGGCATAGGTGTGACGGGAATTCCAGGAGACTGGGGAGACCTGACCTGAGATAGCGGAATCTCGATGCTATGGACCTGGCGCTTCTCGATCTTGTCTGCGTCTTCTTCCATGTTGACAGTCAGCGTTTGCTGCTGCGGTGCTTCGAAGTCACCCATAGTTGTGGCTGTGATTGGTTGCGGTTGTGGTGTGTGTGAAGTAGACGAAGGTGTAGCGAGCGACAATGGAATTGGTACCAGACCAATGTGTTGATGAATTCGAACAAAAGACGAAGACGAAGGAAAAGAGAGGTTGGATGAAGAAACAAGAGAAGGAAAAAAGGTCAGGCCGAACGAAGCGAGGTAAAAGGGAAAGAAAAGTGATCGGTGACCCCTGGCGCGTTTGAGCTTAGACGGCAGTGACAGATGAAGCCAATGTACTTTCTTCAGAGATATTAGTTGAGCAGTACATCATCCCAAACAAGCTTCGTCTTGCATTTTAGCTCCCGATCCATCAAGAAGCAGGATCACCGCAGTCCAGCGTGCCTGCCGGTACCAATGAGGCGAAAAAGGACGAAACAGCTCACCCTGCTCATCCATTAATGCAGGGGCCCATCAACCTCTCACCGTTACATTTTTCAACGAGGGAACAAAAATAACGGGAGGACTCCACATGAGTCTTCAACGCGTGTTCGATTCGTCGACATGCTGGGCTAGGTTACGGAAGAACGAAGACGGGCAGCATGGATGCGCGGACGTTCAGCGAATGGGAGTGAAGACAACGTGGGCGCGAGGCTTGTGGTCGAAACAAAAGGGGCCACGCTTGGTGATGATCGGGGGCTTGCAGGTGGTCTGTGTTGGGCTGGAACGTTGAGTGAGAAAAGCTTAACGCAGGGGATGGAGTGGCGGAGTCACGGTGAATACCTGCTGCCCTTGTTTGCCGTGATTGGGAGCTTTCAATCCATCGAGACTGCTTCTCTGTCACTGCTAGATTGGATGGCATTGATGGAATCTTGATCATGTCAGGCTGCTGACTTCAAATGACGCACAACGTTGGAAGAGAGAGACACACAGAGAGTGAAGAGGAAAGACAAAAACCTCAGACGAATAAGGTATGCACCCCTGACAGCAATACGAGGACCACCAGCTCACCACAGCCCAGTGAGTTCAGGGGTCTCCCTCCACGCTAACTGCGACAAGCTTTCATCGGCCCATCCACAATCCCTGTCGCTCCTCAGCCAAGGACGGGCCAGCCCGTCTCGTCCTGCCTTCCCCGTGGACCTGCAGATATTACCTCCAAATAAGGTCGTATCCTTCGAGCGTAAGATTCTCACTGCAGAGCGAGATTGGGAAAGGTCAGAAATGTCAGGCGAATGTTCTAAAGTGCAGTCGTCGGGCTGGGATGCATTATTATGCTTAACTGTGGCTGGCTGGGTGGCCGCGAATGTTTGTGGAGTTTGGATGGCAGACTTGGCTTCTAGGGACCCACGGACGCGTCGGATGGAGATTTCCACGTCAGCACAGTCTTTTGAAAGCGCTTAATGCTCAGCCTGAATCGTGTCTCTGTATCTGGTATCATCAGGATGTAACTAAGCTGAGCTAAGGCGAACTTGCTGTCGCAAATTTGAGCCTCCTCCGGCCTTCTCTCAATCAGGCTGTATTTATGTGCCTACCCTGTACACTGATCATCGCGAGGGCATGACTTTGAACATTGCTCAAACACGACGGTAAGATCTAGCAGTCTTCCAGGCTTTTACGATCAGGGTGCGCTGAAACTGTCTATCCTTAGCCCTGATAATTGTCTGGGTCTCTTCCACCCGAGGTTGCGCGCCGTCTACTTGAGTGGTCCATGAGAATTGCTAGGACTGTAAAGATTCAGTTCAAATACAAATCACGACGACGAATGTTATGAACTTCAACAGAGGTCAACGATTGGACTCATCAATGAAACCCACAATACAGTTTTAGTAGAGTATAAACAAATTAAAATTAGCAAGTAAGTACCGTATGTACTATGTACCTCGTCCTCCTCACTCTTATCCCTCCTTGCACTCCAATCCCCGCAGTCACAACTTGGAGTCGAAGAAGTCGAGCATCGTACCGTAAGTCACGGGGTGCGAGTACTCCATGTTCATGCCATGGCCGGTGTTGGGCACGACAGTGGCGTTGAACGTCGATGCCTTGGGGAAGAACTGCTTGGAGAAGGCAATGAGGTTGGGTGCGCTGTTGCCGATCACGTCGGTGCCCATGCAGTTGCCACCACAGAAGGGGACGTCATTGTCTTAAGTCATATTTCAGCTCAAACTCATTTATTGTTGTCGAGTTATGAACTTACCTCCAGTGATGATCATAACCGGACCCTTGAACAGGTTCGGCTCTCCCAATCCGGCACCAACGGACAAAATCTCACCCGGCGTGAAAGCCTGCTGATTCTGATATGCGTAATCCAAAAACTTAGGATCGAAGTTTCCAGGTCCGAAGAAGTTGATGTGCACTCCAACACTCGACTGAACACCAACATACCCAGACGGGTACTTGTTCTTCAAGCTCTTGATCTGCGACACAGGGACGAAGTTTCCACCGACGGCGAAGTAGTTCAGGAATCCGGGTGCGTGGCTGAATCCTTGGAGGATAATGGCCTTTGTGAGTTCCGGGTACTTCTGGGAGAGTCCGTAGGTGAGAGCTGCGCCGAAACTGTGTCCTGCGTGCACGATGCTGTCGAATTTGTGCTTCTTTCCGAGGGGCAGGCTGCCATCTGCGGCCTTTTCAGTCAGGGCCTTCAGGGCAGCGAGTTCGAGGAAGCTTTGGATCTCGTTGATGGGTTCGCCCTTTGAAGAGGCGCCGACGCCGAGACGGTCCCAGGTGAGAGTTGAGTAGCCGTGTCCGTCGACAGCGGATGCGACGTAGGAGTAGTTGCCTTTGTTGAAGGGGAGATCCCAGTAGCTGCGATCGAAGCCGATTCCGTGGGTGAGGATCTGGAGGGTGTGTCCTGGGCCGGACTTGGGCTCGCAGTAGGTCGCAGCGAGCTTGTAAGTGCCTCTGACGATGTGATACTAAGACGATCAGCGTGGCTCTGGGGATGTATCGAGCAGAAGAACACGTACGCCATCGAGAAGAATGTCAGTGAAGTTGGTCTGCTGCTTGCTCAACCCAAGGAAGAAGTCTGTCGTCGCAATCTCGGTCTTCAATGGCTTGAGATCGAAGTCGGCGTTGCGCGAGGTGATGGACACAGGGATGTTGACATTCTTGCACCACCTAGCCTCAGCCACAGCGACCAAAGCCGCAACGAAAACCGAAGAGAAAAGCATTATAAGTAAAGGAATGAAAAGGAATGACAGTATATATAGGATAAGATGGATAACGATGTAGAATTAGGCGCACAACGGCTTCGTGTTGAAGAAGAGTCAAAAGTCCGGGAGCTAAGAGGAAGCGGCGGATGGGCTGGTATACTTATACACGAACGGGTGTGTATGGGACAAATGAGACTTCCGTATGTTGTTAGTAGATGTCCGTCTTACATCAGAGACCTGCGACCGCTTCTTTGCCTTGCTAGTCGTGATCTGTAATTGCTGTTGCGGCCGCGGGACGCCTCTGCCGAGGGACTAAAGAAGATGGGCAGAAGTATAGACACACACACACACACTGGTCTTCGAAGCTAACGCCTAGGCGTGACAAATTGTGCCCAGCGAATAAGTGCGGATGTATGAGTGGACGAGTGACAGAAAAGGCGGAGTTTAGAATGGGTGTGTGATCTCGGAAGACGGATACGCAAGGGACTTCATTTCATCATCAACCGCACCTTTCGAGACATGCATTAGATCCGTAAGTGGGTGAATGATGCCAGGGATGCTTAGATTGTGGTGTTGGTTGTGGATGTGGTTTACACTAAGAGTCGTAACGCCAATTACAGCTTGCTTGAGTGACGATCATCGACGGGAGGGTCCTTTTGCGACTGGGATCAAGAAACTCCCCGAATACGCTTGGGATGTGATGGATGTTCGGCGAGATTTGGAATTGCGATTGAGTTTGAGTTTGGAGATGTCGGTGGTGGCTTATGTCCGACTAAACACGGACTTCCGGGCCATATGATGATGACGCTCGTCTAATTGTAATACCTAAGGTAAGGTAGAGTTGCAGTATGGCGCATAGCCGAAGAGAATTGTCAGCACCTTGCAGCGACTCCAAGAATGCAAGTGACGCGACCATCTCCCGGCCGAACCGAGTCCTCGACAAGACAGCTGCCGGCGCAAGGGAGAATCAAACTTCACCCGCCCAACTTGACTGCCGCAGTCAAAAGAGCAACCATCTCCATAGATTGCCAGTTAGCCGTCCCGCTGTGGACTCACTTCGCGCTTAGCGCCCGTCCGCCCAGTCGCAGAAGTAAAGAGGATCTGCGACGGTGCTCATTTCCAGCGCGGCACAGGTGTGAATTAATCTCAGCTATTCTTCTTCCTCACTCTTCCTGCTGCTATGCGTGTTGGTCTACCGGTTTCCTGGAGGTGTTGGAATAAAGAATGGGATTTCAGGGCATGATGGGCAAATTGAGCCAAGGCGCAAAACTGAGCATCAGAGACAGAAACAGGCATGTTTCTTTAGACCCAACGGACAGGAAGACGCTTCTCATGCGAGGAGTTTGCATGTGCATATGTACGGCATTAGCAGCATAAGCAGTCGGCGACAAGGCTGGACTGCGCTTTGCGGTGAAGGCTCGCCCCAAGTGTGGGTTTGACTAGACTTGCTTGAGTTACGGTGTCCGACGCGAAGCTCTTGGTCACATCGTGCAATGCATCTAAGCCCGCTAACAGGACCCTGTACCGTCAACGAGAGCTGAACTCGACCGCTGCGCATTTCGTTCCGCTCATGCGCAAAGATGACAGATGCGATACGATGAGAGTCAAAGTGAAAGGCAAGCTTTCAGGGAGAGGTAAGCGAACGATTGATTATCGCGATGAGCAGGATCTAAGACATGCCCAGCCCTGGTCGAACGCAGTCTTAGACCCCGGTTTGCGTGCAGCGGTGTCCGGAGCTCCGTTGGTCACGATGTGTTGCTTCGTGATCCTAATCCCAGTGGATCAATACAGTGACAAATACTTAGACGAGGAAGTTTGATAGTCAGCTTTGAGTGCTGACAGTTTACTTCACATCTTGATTGACCTCCGTTCACGACTTTTCTTCTTCGATACTTTCTGCGATGTGCTCTAGCGACAGCTGTCAAATTCTTAGGCGACGCATCTCTAAGACACCATCAATTGAGCTGTCTCATGGCAGCGGGTAAGTGTCTTATAAACCGATCACCCGCATCATTTCAGCCTTGACATCCCCTTTAGTGTGTCAGTACTGATATAAGTACAGCTGCGCCGTTTTGCAGCCTTGCATGAATGTGCAAATGCCATGTTACTGACAGCCTTACATGCGAACATCAAGCCTCGCCATCGTAATTCGTTCGCAGCGCTAATCATCGACTGACAGCTTCTAGTCACCCACTGGAACGACTTTGAAGCCACTGAAATGGCGCTGCGCCGCCCCCGGACGCCTCCCCCGCACGTTCCTTCACTGATCGGCTCCGGGGAACTTTCCCCGCCAGGGGCAGCACCAATCGCCTAATATCGTGTCTTTAGCCATTCGTAGTCGCTGTAATGTCACCAACCGTAGCAACTGTAGCAAGATCCGGCCATCCCGTGGCATTCAGTGTGTGTGTATGAATCACCAGTCCCCTCACTTGACTTCACCTCCTCACCTTCACCCCCTGTCTCGCCCAAAGACACCCTCTCACCGAGCACATCACGAGGACCATGCCATCATAACTCAACATGCCTCCTCCCCTTCACCTCTCAGACATTCCCTCCTGGTCGTCCCTTCTCCACGCCAACCATCGTCCTCTCCTGCTGCATCTCAACGCTGACACGACGTGGCTTCTTCAGCTTCCATACCCGGCATCTTGCAAACCACCACCCGGACGAACGCATCTCAATATTCTGCTGGATCCATGGTTGGTTGGGCCGCAGAGTGATGTCGCGTGGTGGTTTTCTACGCAGACTCATATTATTCCGTCGAGTGTTGCGACTTTGAAGGATTTGAATGCTTCGTTGAGGGAGGTTGAGAGTCGGGGGTTGGCTGAGGATGAGAGGTTAGATGATGGTGATGATGTGTCTTTCATAGACGTTGTCGCTATTTCTCATGAGTTTACGGACCATTGTCATCGTGCGACACTTGAGGAACTGCCGTCGAACACAACCATCTTCGCAACAGATGTAGCCGCCGACCTGATCCGGACATGGAAACACTTTGACAAAGTTATTACCGCCCCAGCGCTCTCCCCCGGTGTATCCTGGACTCGTCTCCCAGTCGGCGATCTCCCACCATGGCTTGCCATCGGCCGAGTCATCTCTCCCGGCAACGCGCTATACTATCATTCCGCCGTCCTCATCGCCTTTGACATCAACTACCGCCCCTCAATCCCCTCCCCAAGCGCCGAGGCAGTCATTTACTCCCCCCACGGCATCGAATCACAAGACCTCACCGGCCTCAAATCTTCGGGTATCAAGGCACTTGCTTTGATGCACGGGATGCACGATGTTCAGATATGGAAGACGAAGCAGCTCAACCTAGGTGCCTTGAATGGAATTAAAGCTGTGAATGTGAGTGGTGCAAAGTATTGGATCGCAACGCACGATGAGGTTAAACAAGGAGCTGGGTTCATTGCGCCGATGTTGTTGCGTAAAATTTACACACTTGAAGATGCGGTTGCGACGGTTGATAGACAGTTAAGAGACGAGGGCAAGGCTCCGGATTATGAGTTCCAGGAGCTGGGATCTGGGGAGGGCATGGTGCTGGAATGAGGCGAGACGACGATACACTCCATGGAGACACATCTTGATTTAATATCTTTTCTTAGACAGCGCAGCGAGCATTCTGGCTTGTATATACCGCGTCCCCTCTCCCGTTCTTACTTCAGCTTTTAACAACATTCTCATGTATCATCGACTGACTTCACAGCTCCCCTCTCTCCTCCGCCTCAGCTCCCAGGTTGAACACCATTCCCGCACCGCTGAATCCTCCCATATAAATAGCCTGCAACGCACTCTTCATCGGCGTCGCCGCATCCCCCGCCGCAAAAACACCCTTGACATTAGTCTCAAAGAACGGCTGCGAAACCTTCACCTCATCACCCCCCTCCCCAATCTCAACCCCCAACTGCTCCGCCAACTCCTTACTCCTCAACTCCATCTTCGGCTGGCCCACACAGAACCCCTCCTCCTTACTCGTGCCGTCTTCGAAGTTGATCTTCATACCTGGACCGGAGCCGATGAGGGTGTAGGAGGAGATCTTACGGTCGTCGGTTGTGATTTTGGAGGATTTGAAGAGTGTGGATGCTTCGGAGTGCAGGGATGGGTTGGCGTTTGTGTAGATGGTGACGGTTTTTGTGGCGAAGCGGGCGACCATGGGGATTACCATGTTGAAGATTCGAGGGGAAGTTACGGCGCCGGTGGCGAGGAGGCCGATTGATTCGACGCCGCGTTCTTCGTAGCCGTGGCAGAACATGCAGTGGAAGCTGTACACCGTTAGTCCCATCATCACCATCATCATAAAACAGGATAGTAGGGGAAATCACTTACATCCCCTTCGTCCAACACTCCGCAAACCCATCCGCCTCCAACTCAACCATATCCCTAACACCAGTCGCAAGCCCCAACTTCTTCCCCCTAAAAACCTCCCCTGAGCCCTCAACTTGTGCCTCAAAAACCCCATCCTCACCCTTCCTAACCTTCTCAATCTTCTGATCCTTGAACTCAATCATCGGATACCTCTTCTGCAAGTCCGATCTAGCTTTACCCCGAAACTCAGAAGGTGCGACATGGTCCCAGCCGGGGATCGTGTGCATGTGGTTGGACTTTTCGTTGCGGTATTGGTGGGAGTCGAAGACGAGGGTTGAGTAGGCTTGGCGGGCGAGGAAGGTTGCTGTTGTGAGGCCGGCTGGGCCGCCGCCGATGATGATTACGTCGTAGAGTTTGGAGGCCATTTTTGAATATTTGTATTCGAGTGGATAGTAGTGATTGTAGATACTGAATAGAAAACAAGAACGCCGTGCCTTCTCTTATATACAAGCGGAGGGACGAGGGCTAAGGCGTATCCCTCGCATCTTACATTCTATCCCGTCCAAAAGTCTCCGAGACGCCCCGGATAGGCCACGAACAGAGTCATTCCTCGAACTCACGACGTCCCAAAACAAAAGCATGCATTGTCAATACGCCCATGATAAACTCCGCAGAAACAGTATGAAATCTTTCCGAATCGTAGGCTCATTTGTCCCCGCAGCGCTCCTTGCGCCTCCGCCGTGGCCCACAGCGCCGCAAGCCCCGGACACATTCCCGGCGACTTCTAAGATTGTCTCCGGCGCCGGGGTCATGATCCACATGATGACCCGAGCCGCGCAAGATATTGACGGAACCTCTTTGGCTTCCGCGTACCTCGTGATTTGTCATGACACCTAGTTACCTGCTTATTCCATTAGGGTCGAGAAACCATCAAGGTCGCGTTGCATCTTGAGACGAGTCATCGCTCAACGTATGGCGCTATCATGTTGCAGGAACAGAGCGGGGCCAGTGCGATGTCGACACAGGGAATCGCATACGGTTTGCTTGATGCCACGGCAGATCATACATCGTCGAGATGGTACATTTGGTTGTATATACACTGCAAGGATCATTAAGGTGGTCCGTACCTATGTGATACATACCTAATCCTATCTTACACAGAGGCTTTGTCAATCCTGGGCCGCCAAGAGTCACGAAATGGCAGCAATGGGGACATGCATGCCCTCAATTGGGAAGCAGGGTAGTAAAAGCCAAGACACAGATGTGTCAGCGTAGTTGCATACAACGAAATCGGTACTAAAAAAATAGCTAAAAGGAAATACAAGAAACTCCGATAGAAGTACCCAATATGCTTCTCGAAAACAAGACTCCAATATCTTCATGTGCGCCTATAGGTGGTATGTCATACACCTCATCATATCCATGACAGTAGTGTACATCCAGCTGAGCGAAAATAGACATGTCGCCAGTGCTCAAAAGTCTGCAGCCATTGAGCATCCGTGACTAGCTTCCGTACTCCAAGGCTCGTTCAATCACCACCAAGAAGGCACGCGCTTCGTACCTGGATGGCATGCTGAACATTAAAGAGGACCAGTCTGAGGGTGAGGCTCTCCCACCCTTCTTGTTTCCGACTACCTTCAAAGCAAGCCTCATGACCATGGCAACGCATTCGAAGGTCGCGACAGACTTGTTGCGAGTCGTCAGTCCAGCATGATCCAGGTATCAGCCGTTGCGCCATCCTCGCGGATCTCACGCTCCTGGGTGGGTGTCTCATCAAAGTCGCTGTCGGAGAAGCAATCGTAATCAGAAAGAAAGTCGTCAACCAGGCCAGGAGGCTGACTCGTCTCCACGTCGAAGGACGGCTGGAGGGAGTCTAGCTCGTAGATGACCCGGAGAGGGGGAGAGCCGCTGCTGGACCGTTGGGCGGCAACATGTTGAATGGCCTCCTCGTGGGCAGCGGCGATCTCCGCGGGTGTGGTTGCGGATGAGGCGTCGAGATACCGAGCGATGGCATCGTCGTCGCCAAGGTCCGCGAAAGATAGATCCAGGTTGAGTTGCCGTGAGCTGTTGCTTGCGCGCGACTTGCCGCCTGCTTTCCGTGCCCGTTTCGCGGGACGGATGGTGTAGGCTGGCTCCTCGCGGCGGATTGTGTTGAGATTGAAAGTGTCTTTGGTCTCGTCATCGTCGTAGAGAAGGCCCATGCGGTACAGGTCCGCAACCTCCGCGTCGTTGCCACTACCCAGTGTGCGAACACCGTGAGGCTTGAAGGTGTTAGCATCGCAGAATGCATCCTCGCGCTCTAGGCTAGGGCGTCTCACGGTGTGATCGTGATCAGAAGGGAAAGGCACGTCGCTCTTTGCGAGAGCCGTACTGTTCTCCTCTACAAGGCCGGGAAGGCCACGAGGACGACACCAACGGCGTGTCCTGCGGCCTTGACGTCCGTCGATGTGGCCGTCGTGCAGCTCGTCTCGGCTGGTCCAAGGCAAGGAGCAATAGACAGCATACGCCAGATCTTTCTCGATGTGTTGAAGAGTGCACTTCTCGGCAGGAGTGGCGTCAGGTTTCCGACAGTAGTTCAGACCGGGACAAATCTCATGTTGTGCGCCTTTTCTCGCGTACTGTTTCGCAGTATCGCGGGCGATGTGGTTGGCCGTTCGTCTTCGGTCTTTGTTGTTGTATCGAACGGTAATGGGGAAATGCCGGTGAACCTTGCCGTCTAATGGCGGTGCTCCAGAATCCTGTATTGAATCCATATTCGATATTGACGACAAAGGGATGTTTTTGCGAGGAACGGCTTGCGGAAGAGAAGAAGGGACGGTTCGGGTGTTGATATTGATAACGCCGTAGGTCGTGTTAGTGGCGTGCTCAAGGTGTGGTAATCGTGTAAGCGAGAGATGCCGGAAAGGCAATGAGAAGAAGAAGGCGCACGGCCTGAAAGACACAGAGTCTCAAGAGAGGGTTTGTAAGTGCAAAACAGCTCTTTCAAAAGCCAGAAGCGGAGGCTGCTTGGTCACAAGGGCAGTGGTCCTTTATACGGACTGATAAGGAGCCTCGCCGGACGGGGCGCGAACAGGCTCCCGACACCGAAAGCAGGACGATAACGGCGGTGCAGTCATCGGCTAGATCGATGGCGTATGCGTAAGTGCGCTTTGTTGGCTGGGGGCGGACAACAGCCACCGCTTCGCCGCTATTGGCCCGAAAGCCTGTCGCCGGGTGCAACCCTCCTGTAGTGGTCGGTAATGGTGCCTGAGTCCAGGTGACCGTGAGTCACCCGCCAAAAGCGTGTCTTGCCTTGGGTTTGGGCGTGGGTGTGGGTGGTGGCGCAGCCCGGCTTCGGCCTAGCCTGAGCCAAAGAGCAAGGCTGATTGAGGGACACTGAATGACGGGCGCATCTTAGTGCATTCTCGACTCTACTTGATTCATCAACATCGGCGCTTTGTTATCTTTGGAAACCGAGGTGGAGGGCCCAGAGACAGTGACGAAACCGGGGCAGCGTCAGGTCAGCCGGGGCCCTGAGATGACCTGCGATAGGGACAAGCAATGTCGAAGCACCTGTCTCTGCAACACACGCATTCAATCATCGAGATGCAGCCCAGCACGTGCATGTGATGCGATAGCAGGGTTGCTTTGCATCTTGCAGCCGGCGGCTACGCCCGGATCGCTCCTCTGGCAGACTGACACCATGACTAGATCAAGGCGCGTTGACCTTGGCTTTGGTTGGGAGGAGACACGGGACGTCAAGTCTGGTCAAGGCACGGGGCGTGGGTCAACGACGATCCTTTGTTGGATGAAACTCGTGAGGCCTTGTTTGATACAATCCATTGGAACAAGGAAGTGTTAGTCCGGCTGCCAAACAGGCGATGATGCCATGGAAGCCTGGAGCTGATGAAGGATGCTTGTAGTGGTGGGGAGAGGATGCATCACGGGATCGAATCCGGGGAAACCCAGCGAGCAAGGCAGCAGAAGTACCCTCGCGACCAACGCCCTGTTGTGGTGGGATTCCCGCCAGTTGGGGTCGCTGAAGCCTGAAGATGCGGCTGCTGGTGAGCCTATAGGTGGAACGCGATAGCGGCTGAATGTACCTCGCTTGGCGTCCTGCTTCAGGACTCCAACCCCTGGCGCTCATGCGAGGCATCCCACTCCCAACAGGCTTCTTGCACATGATCAGACGAACATTTACATCATCGAGACATATGTTATCATAACGATGCGCAGGGGTCTGTTGTCTCGATGGTCAGGCATTGTCACTTTAGACATGCATTTTCGGTATTGAGCTGTGTGGGCGGATAGTACGAGATACAGTCATGCACAAACGCCCAAGCCCAGAATCGAACTGCCCTGGTTCGCTATGTTGTCCATGAGCGTCGTCTTGGTGAGTCACTGCAAACACAAACTGCAATGTTCTAGCATGTCAAATACGATGACAGCGGTGATGCCCATTCCAAAATTGTGACCTTACTCTATTCTTGGATGCGCAATGAGTCGCCATGCCAATTGATGCAGCACATGCTTACATCTCCTGCAGATACTCCCTCAACCCAGTCATCGGTATCCCCCTCTTCTCATTAATCGTCTTCGCCTTCTCCCACGCAACACCGTTCCCAGCCCCAAATGTCGCCCTATACTTTGCCAGAACCTGATCCTCTTCGACCTGCTTCTTCAGCGTATCAAGATCCCACAGCTCTCTTCTGAACTTGCCATCTTGTCCGAATTGCTCGTCGACTAGATCGGCAATGTCTTTGTAGGACACGGTATCACCCGCGGTATACACAACCTCGTTTGCGATCCCTTGTGGAGCGAGCACGACTTCTGCGGTTACGGTGCCGATGTCGCGGGGGAGTGAGACTGTGATTTGAGTGTCCCAGCTTCCGAGGGCGCGGGTGATTTTGTTCTCGAGGTCGACGACGCCAAAGTCTGCGAGGAACACGAAGCTCATGAATACACCCGTTGAGACGATCGTCCATTCCGTCTTCGTCTGCGATCGAAGCATTTTCCTGACGGCGAGTTGCTCATCAAACAGATCTTGCGAACTTCCCTCTCCGATAACATCGTAGTCCATGCCGAATTGCCAAGGAAAGTATCGCCTCACGCCAGCTTCAAGGACCGCCTCGCTGAGCTTAAGCTGTGTCCCTGATGGAAGCCCCATGCCGTTGCAGGACACGATTGTGTCGTAGTTTCGGAATATCGAGGCTAGCTCGGCAATTGATGATTCAACGACATCGCCGGGCTGTAGTGCGACCCCTAGGTTTTGAAGATGTTCAATTTGCGCCTTCTTCTCTGGAGCTGTTGAATTGATCGAAGAGGGGCGCAGGAGTACTGAGAGCTTTGTGTTGCCTTTCTCTGGGTGTTTCGAAAGTGCTTCGAGCAATGCGAGACCCAGTTCGCCGGCTCCAAGCACAAGAACGTTGTCCGTCATAATTTGCGTGGCGTCGTATTGAATGAGGTCCCTCACGTACCTGGTGTGAAATGCTGCCTCGTTGTATTGATCGACCATCGGCCTGCATAAGGCTCTTTTATGGCTTTCGGACTTGCTTTCGGATTATAAATCTGCGACGATCCTCTAATTGTGCCAAGACAATCTCACCATCGGACTTAAATCTTGTCTCCGTCATTTCTGAGGCTATTCTCAAGACAGTCGCCGCATTCCCCACAACAAGCCTCCAAGAGGTCGAATGATTTCCAACTTCTGCCGTAAATCATGCAGCATCGTATATCGGAAAGCCCACGTTGCTCCAACATGTTGCCTCTCACATCAGGCGCGAAGCCTTCGTCATCATGAGTGATTGTGAGTTGGCTGCGTACGTATTGCGCGATGGACACGATTTCGCTCACTGAGCTTCATGTCTGAGCTTGGAACTGTCGGGCACAGACAATTCACTGCGACGTGCTTGGAGGCGTATGAGTGATGATGATGCGATGAGCCATCACATTATCAAGAGCACGATGGGACGAAGGTCAAGATATCACAGCATCACGACCGGCAATCGTGACGAGGAATTAACTTACGCTCACATTGTATCTGATTGACTTGAACATGAAGCACGGCCTTCTGCAGCATTTGACACCATGATTGTGCCCTCACGCCAGTCTTTATAGCTTCATACTTCTACTCTTCAACACAGGCTTGTTCCTTTCGACACCCACTAATACACCAATTCCCCCGATTCCATCACTACTACAGAATGTGTGTTCAAAGACACTACTCACGTTGCGGCCACGCCGTCTTCATACCCTGCTTGGACCCAAAGAGATGTACTGACCTGGGCATCTTTGTTGAGACTATCAATGAGCGAGGACGTTGCTATCGCTGCTTTCGAGAAGGCCGGCCTGGTGATGTTGCCGTCAGCGAAGACGGTCCGAAAGAAGAGGATCGTAAGGAAGGGGACCAGGATAGATGGCGCATCAAGCCTCCAGCAGGTCGCGACCGACGTGGCCAGGCATAAGTTGTATTGCCAGATAGCCTAAATTGTAATGTGAGTTTCTTAAGGATGAATTATGGTTAGATCTCAGTGCCCTTCTGCCTGCTTCGATTTCAGTGCTCGTAGTAGGGCAGCAGAAAGTTGGAACCTCTCTCCCAGCCATGGTATGTGCGTGAGCTACACGCTCGTCGCATAAATGAGCGCACGATATTGGAGACCAAGTCAATCGCATCACAGGTGGCATTACATGATTATCAAGTAGGCAGATCCTCGTGCTACCGGGTAAGGACGCTGAATCTTGAAGCGAACACGGCTTGAGCGAGCGTGGTATCATGGTCTCCTCTCGGTGATTTTTAGATAGAAGTAAAGCATTTGGGGTCGACCCCAAGCTGAGAATCTCATGCTTTTCAGCTCTGAGACGTGGAAAGCATGGGGTATCTTCTGCAGCTGATCTAATCCATAACGTGATACGGGATTGATTTGAAGACTGAGATTCAAGAAGATGTGAAGCATTACCCGATTAGGAAGCTGGAGCTTATCAACTCAAGACCTTCCCTCTGCAATACAAACCACCCTAAATACCCCACGGCCACTCAATCCCCAGTATTGACGGGGGTTCATAGTTGGCAGCTGGTATTTCGGTCAGTCACGGTACCTGAGCAGTGCGGATCTGGGGCGGAATGGTGCGCAGCGGGACATCGGCATAAGCTGGCCTCGATAAGGCGCCTTGAATGGGGTATATAGGGCGGGCAGCCCACAGTAACAGTCAAACAAATCCACTGTTCTCACGGATAGTTAAGGAATCGGTAGCACTCCGATGATTTGTGCCCCGATCCGACACTTGGGGGCGCGGTTTAAAGCGGGCCAAAGCACTAAAGTTGGAGAAAACGGGCAAACTCGAACTAAGACGCCTTGTCGTGTCGCTGACCACCACCCCGTCACCAGCCGCATCAAGCCGAGAGAGCTTGGTCCCCAGAATGGTGACATAACACGGGATCTGACTGGTGGGAATCAATCAGTTGGGGGAATTTACTTTGATGGTTGTGATTATAAGATGTAACATGACTTCCTCTGTGCTGTTTCTGTCATCCCAGTGTCTTTTGACGTAGTTCTTCAAGTTGTCGCTTCGAATTCACATCGACCGAAGGCGCCGAACGCAGCACTGGTACACTGGTTTACTTACGCTGATCTTCCACAATGGGTGTCTTGGGGACCGTCTCATTTACATGGGCGTCATGTCTTTTGACGCTCGGTGGAAGTGTTGTCGCTTACGTGTGTTTCTCATTCAATTCCTGCTCATCGCGACGGTCGCTAACATCGCTCTGCCATTCAGGTCGTACTCTACGCATTGTACAGCGTCACACTTCACCCGCTCGCAAAATACCCCGGACCGTTCATCGCCAAGTTCACCAACTGGAGAGATGTCATTGTCTCTGCCAAGGGCATCAAGCACCTTGATCTTCACCAGCTTCACCAGAAATATGGTAAGTTCGCCTTCTTTTCCTGATTTAGTCGCTTGGGCAGTTCTTGCATGCTGACATTCTATGACTTTAGGTCCCGTTGTTCGCTATGGCCCGGATGCCGTCTCATTCGACCACCCCGACGCCTTAAAGCCCATCTACGGCCACAAAGTCAACACCAAGAAGTCCGACTTCTACCTGAGCTTCCCCGCAAGACCCGGCGCCGTCTCTACACACACAGCCATCGACCCCAAGACACATGCCCGCAAAAGACGTGTCATGAGCCATGCCTTCTCCGACGCTGCGCTCAGAGGCATGGAGGAGTACGTCCTCAACCACCTTCGCTACTGGATGCAGAACATGGCCGGCACATCGACTAAGGAATGGACTGCGCCCAAGAAGGTCAGCGACTGGACTCAGTGGTTGGCTTTTGATGTTATGGGTGATTTGTGCTTTGGAAAGTCATTTAGTATGCTTAAGGGTGATGTTCCTGAGACTAGACGGGCTACGCACTTGCTCGCTCAGGCAGCGAAGCGTCACAACACCGTAAGACACTCTTTTCGCTATTTAAAGGCTTTGAAGCTGTGACTAACTTTACGTGCAGGTCGGACCTATGCCATGGCTTCACCAGACGAAACTCGATCGCATCATCTTCCCCCAAATGAACAAGGATCGCGACGAGTACATGGCTTTCAGCGGTAGACAAGTCGGAGAGCGCACAAAGAGTGACATCTTTGCCTCAAAGCGCAAGGACTTCTTCTATTACCTGCTTAACTCGAAAGATCCCGAGACTGGCGAGGGCTTCCACCAGAGGGAGCTGTGGGGAGAGAGCAACACTCTGATTATTGCCGGTAAGCACACATTGACTATCGGAGCAACGGTTTTCTGAGTGAGATACTGATATGTGAGATAGGTTCCGACACGACTGCCACCACAATCGCTAGCACCATCTTCTACCTAACTCGCAATCCCCACGCCCTCGAGACCGTGACAAAGGAGATCAGGAACAAGTTCGACAACGTCGAGGCTATCAAGGCCGGTCCGGAACTCAACTCATGTAGCTACCTCCGCGCCTGTATCGACGAGGCAATGCGCATGACACCCCCCGTCGGCGGCGCCCTTCCTCGCGTCGTCCTAAACGGCGGCATCGAAGTCCTAGGCGACAAGCTCCCCGCCGGTGTCATCGTCGGATGCCCAATCTACGCACTGCACCACAACGTCAACTTTGTCGACGAGCCATTTACCTACCGCCCCGAACGCTGGGACGTGAACGCTCAGGGTAGCTCCGAGGCCTCAGTCAAGGCTTTGCACAGTGTATTCAACCCATTCAGCGTCGGCCCTCGTGCTTGTATTGGTAAGCCTATGGCTTACATGGAGCTCATGCTTTCACTTGGTCGTTTGATCTGGACGTATGATATGCAGAAGGCGTCCGGTGAGTTGGGCGCTGTAGGTGAAGGTCGTCCGGGGATGGGTGAGGGCAGGGAGAGGGCTGGGGAGTTCCAGTTGGAGGATATTTTCGCGAGTCATGTTGAGGGGCCTTATACGCAGTTTAGGATGAGGCAGGATATTCCTACTTCCGCATAAGAAAATGATCTGGGGGAGAAATTGGTGTTGGAAAAGCCTCTGGATGAGGTCTCACACAGTAAGAGCAGCGTTGTTACCCGCATTTGAACAATTTGAGTTCTCGATCATCTCGGGCGTCTAGGGCAGAAGGACAGGTGATTTGACCTGCTGTATTCAATCTCCTAGCATTCCCTTCATGACCCTGTGGTCGTCTGACGGCCCACCAAGCTCTCCAGGTGTGGCACAGATCACAATCATCGGCAGTCAGGGCAGTAGGCGCTCTTCAGGACCTCCCTCAAAGCTCTCCCCTTGCGGAGCCGCTTCGCGCGCAGTCTCCCATCGGTGCAATACATGCGCACGTCGTGACCGCAAGAGTATGCTGTTCTCGCGCACATGCTGACCCGTGAAAACAGACTCGGGTTCTTTCTGAGGAGAGATTCTGTGGTCCTGGATAGTAATGTGGGAATGTGAATGCTGAAACGTGGTTGTTGTCAATACCTGGAAAGTAGCATTCTCACTATGAAAGATGGCGGTTATATGCACCACGCACGAGGTAATGACTCGTGAAAGTGCTCAGATATCTCACAGTCAATTCAGGGATACCTTCTCCGCTTCAGCAACGAAGCATTCTGACCGCCTCCAGCCTGATGCGTTCGTGCATCACCACGTGACAGCCCAACAAGTTCTCAAGATGTGACACAGATCACAGCCCTCGGCAGTCAGGGCACAGGGTGCTCTTAAAGATCTGCTTCAGGGCCCTTCCCTTGCAGAGATCCTTGCTTCGGTTTCTCTCTTTCGTGCAATAAACGCGGACATCGTGGCCACATCCATAAACTGTTCTGACGCACATCTTGGCGGATGATGGTTGAAGGGTGGCAGAGACGAGCCTGGATGACGGGGTTGAGAAGGTAGCGTTCTCAACGCGGAAGAGAGGAATTATATACATTATGGTCGGGATCATGACTCAAATGAAGCACCCAAGTAATCCTGGATCGATTCACTGATATACGCTACTATCACGAAGCCTTCTCACTGCTCCCGGGCTGCGAATTGTGCTTCACTGCTGCCAAGCTTTCTGGTAAAGGTCTCACAAAGTGCTCCCTACATGCTCTTTTCTACGCACCTCCAATGGAGCAGTGTATGCTCTCCGCTCATCCGTGTGTGCTTATTCACGCGGCGCACCATCACAGTTCCCTACAGTTGCTGCATCTGACATCCTTGTAGTGCGTTCTCAGACCATCTCCCTTGCGACACAGCTGACGATTTCGAAGTCTCTCCTTCGAACAGTGCACGGTATACTTACAGCCGCATCTGTAGGTGTAAACATCACACATCTTGCTGCTCTGACGTTTCTTTTGGGGATTTGTCGTTCTTGATGGTCAGCGAGTTGTAGGTAAAAGGGGAGAGGAAATTCGTACTAGAGGTTCGCTGGAACAGTGGAATTATGAAGCTTTTGGGATAGAGATGGGAGATGAAAAGTTGCGTTCTAATTATCGGGCGAGAGTGAATCAAGCGTCGACACTCAACCCTTGAGGACTTTTGAAGCAGGTCACAACTATCCTTCCCCGTTCCCATTGCGGCCTCATTCACTTCTGGTCATTCTTGCCATAGCTTCCCACAGTCGCTGCATCTGCTCAAGTTGAGAAGCACCTTTAAACATGGGCCAGTGCTGAGCTCGCCATTGTGGCCCCTTTTCCCATCATAGAACAGTACACGTTCTCTCACGACGCCTGCATTTCTCACAAGGCTTTGACTTCCATACGATCCTTTCGTGGTTCAACGTGTGTCTACTGCAATAGAAAGTCTCTTTATGTCCGCAGCTGAAACCATATATTGTGCACATGATGACAGGTGTTGTTGTCTATGAATGTCGTAAGATAACAATGCTTGGCCAATGAGTTGGACCGTGGACTTGTCCTTAGGTGTGCCGTGTGGAAGCTTTTACGTTTAGGGGCGCATCGCGTTGCGGCGTGGGAAACGCATTATATACTTCATCATAGCAGTTCACGACTACTGGCCAAAGAGTGAATCAAACTCGAAGTCTTAGGCTGTGATGCACTGCGCAATAAATTCTCATCTTCTCACCCAGAGCATCGAAAGTCTCTGCTCATCCTGGTCACAACTACGTACAACCTATGCATCTGGTCACCTCAAGGAGCACCATCAAGCCTCAACCAGCGCAGAGCTCATCTTTGGGGGCGCTTTCCTTGTCATAGAACAGTGCAAGTCTTGCTCTTTTTAGCCCTTCTCAATTCCCTAGCACTTTTGCATCCCCTGCATGGCTCCTGCCTCACACACAACTCAGTATTGCCCCTGCAAGCCTGGCCTGGGGTGCGTGACCTTTTACAGGACTTGGTCCTGGTATGTCCACAGGCGTACTCAATTTCCATACACATGGTAATAGTTATTGTCGAGATCTCGCAAGATGACGGCCTCTGGCTAAAAGTCTGTGCAGTGGGCTCGTCCTTCAGTACGTATGTAGTGTGGAAGCTTTAAGTTTGGGGGCGCATCGCGTTCCAGTCTGGGAAAGGCATTATATACATCATCTTAACAGTTCACAGCCACCGGTCAGAGTGAATCAAACTCAAAGTCTTAGGCTGTGATGCACTACACGACAGTCCTTCGCCCTTTTACCCGCATGATCATTCACCTCTGCCTAGTCCTGGTCACAGCGCCTCATCCTGCAGCTGGTCATCTTGAGTGTGATTCCAGCCTTGACCAGTGCAGAGCTCCTCTCTGGGAACCCTTTTCTTATCATAGCACAGTGCAAGTCTTCCTCCTCTCAGCCCTGCTCAATTCTCTGGGACCCTTGCATGTCCTGCATGGCTCGTGCTTCTCACGGTACTCAGTATCGTACCCGCAATGCTGGCTCGGGGTGCGCGTCCTACATCTGCAGTATTTGTACTTGGTGTGTCCACAGTTGTACTTAGTATACACACACATGATAGTAGTCGTTACCGTGATCTCTCAAGATGACGGCTGCTGCCTAGATGGTTTTATAGTGGGCTTGTCCTTTGATATGTGGTGTAGAAGCTTTTGGGTTGGGGGTGCATCGTGTTCCAGTGTGGGAAAGGCATTATATACATCACCACGACAGCTCAATCACGATGATTCAAGTAGCGATTTCAAAACCCGAAGCCTTGTGTTGATTATATTTCTGACTACACCTGGTCCGCTTTCCAGCAGATGGGGAGTCGCCCACTCCCTGAATCACAGCTCCTTGCAATCACTACATTTTGTCGACTTGATGACAATCGTCAACTTCCCTCCGCTGCAGAGCTCACGCTTGCGATGCTTCTCCTTCGTGCAGTACACAGTGTCGTCATGTCCACGGCCGTAAATTGTTTGAAAACACATTTCGATGCCCGATATCGCGATTCGCCCGCTGACGGTCTCCGTTGTATGAAGGGTGAGTTGCGTACTGGATTGTCCTTTTTTGAGACGTGTGGAGGTTCTTGGCGTTGATGACCGCATTGCATTGCGGTGTGGAAATGTTGTATGGTATTTATCACCAAAAGAATCCGTGATTCAATCCACTGTGAGGGTGGTTGTTGTGACGGACGGCTGGCAGCGCACACCGTCAGGCATACACAGCGAGAGAATGCTCCCTTTAGAAGGGAGACTTACCTTCGTCGCCGTGAGCGTGCAGAAGAATATCGATTGCGCCGACTAAAGAGCAACTGACGCTCCTCAGGGGCCAGGACTCTCTACACGAGGTTGGGTAGCTTTGCTGAGCATTGAGGCAGAGAACAGAATGGCAGGAATACGAGTCACACATCGCAGCCTACAACACATTTTTGACTCGGTAGCATCGATGAAGGTGCATCAGCAATCACTGACATAGGAATCAGAGTAATGACTCCAGACCTCATGAGAACACCAGATCACTCCTCGTAGCCTATCCTGTCTCAGCAAGGGATCATGCGACCGCTGCTCAAGGACCTTGCACTTTCTAGGATCGCGCCTGTCACAAATGAGAATCTCAACCTTCACATCTGGAACCCCGCAGAGTCTTGGAATCCATCATTCATTCCATGCTCACGGTTACAGGCTGATACCACAAGATGTGCCAAACATTCGTCTACGTCTGCGAACACAGCTCCCCGGTCTGGTGTCAGACAGCCTATGGCAAAGGTTGGATGTGTAGCAGCAGAGACATGATCAAGATGCTCTCATACCTGGTTACCAGTTGATAAATGAGATAGTCAAATACATCATTCTCCATATTCGCCTTCCTCATGCTGACTTGTGCACTCTTATGGCTTTGCGCCGGAGTACTTACGATACTATCACTGACAACGTTCTTTATGCAGCAACCAAGAGCGGTGAGTATTACTTCTTTGATGCCCATGTCTATTACCATGTATGTTACGTATCTACATATCCATACCAAGAGACCATGCTTCTTGCTTTCACGTCGTCTTCTTGTTTGCGAACCCGATCCTGCCCTTGCCGATGTCGAACACGGCAAACTGAGCCTTGAGGAAAACATCACCCACAATGGCGAACCCAATCCCATCAGAAGATTGAATACCTCCGTAGCAGTGAGTCGAGTTCGTCCTGCCGTAGTTCATGTACTTCCCAGGCACAACACCTCGGTAAGAACCAAGAGCAATCACAAAGTCCGGTGGGTTCACGGAGCAAGGGAAGACCATCATGCCCATAAAAGGGTCGAAATCCGCACCCTTCACGTTCTTGTAGTAATCGATGACAATGCCATTTGGCAAGAGAAGAAGGGTGGTTCCGGTGTCGGCGATTGCTTGGAACCGGTATGGTCGGAGGTTCTTGCTGTCTTTGCCGATCTTGTAGCCGTCGACGGTGAACTCCCAGTATGGTGAGTTCGGGTCCGTGGGCACATACTTGATGTTGCCGGTGTACTTGCTCTTGTCGACGTAGCCAAAGTCGTAAGTTCCAGGCTTCTGTGCCTTCAGGTCGACGGTAAAGAGCGGCTCGCGAAGTTCACTTTGGATGTTCTCGATGTATGTCCTCTGTTGGGTCGGTCGTACGGTGTTCGCTTTTGTGCGGCCCATGCCGAGAATGCCAGAGGCAAAAGGGTCGGCAGAGATTGCTGCTGAGACTGATATAGCAGATTGGATGGCCTGCTTGCTGAACGAAGTGGCTCCGAGTTTCACGTTGTCCGTGTACACAATGCCGCCCGCGCTCGCACCATCACCGTACAGTACACTCCATGACTGGCCATTGAGCCTCTTGCTGGTCGAGGACTCCTTGGGTCGGTAGAGTGTGTGGCCTCGAACAAATGGCCCATACGTATCTGTAGAAAATACCCAGCTGCTCACAGTTAGATATCTGTGCTCTATGATGTGTAGCCAATCCACTTACAAGTCTGCTGAGCCAGTGTCGAGGTTGAGGTACGTATTCTGCGGCGGCGTACCAATCTGTACCGGCACCACATACTGTGAATCATAATATGGCGCCGGATAAGCAGGAACTGTTCCCGTTATTGAACCGCCCGCGAGTCTGTTCTTGAACTTGGAGTTCAGATCAGGGTTCATGTCCATCGCGTTGCGCATCGCCTTCGGGATTGGCTTGCCGTACTTGGCGTACGCATTGATGAGAGCGGTCGGTGCATCAACTTCGCGGAACTTGTCGTTCTTCACCTGCTTGAGTGAGAAGGAGTTGTCATGCTGGCCTCGCAGATTGGCATTCGGAGCACATGAAGCCAGGCCAGCCAGCTGGGCGACTGCGATGGTGGTGATCGAGAACTTCATGATGCCTCAGACTTCGACAACTTCAGGTAGAGAATTGAAGAGCGACGATTGTGATCGCTTGATTCTCGAAGCACATGCAAATTATGGAGGGCGGGCTTGGTTATAAAGACTACAATTGCCCGCTATTATTTTCTCTCTGTCCACGAATGCGTGGCATTCAATGCCCCAGTCCATGGGATTGTGAGGAACGCGCCGTTGTCAGGAATGCAAATCCCCAAAATAATGGCACCGAGAGTCTTCTTGGAGAATGTAGTACCAAGCCGGCATTCATATGCACAAAAGCTTAGCATTGCCCAAATGTCTCACACTTAGTGATGGTTCGCGCCTCGACGCGTCGCTGGGGGGACCACCATGGGCCTTCTACCACAGGGAGACTAAGACATGGCGGCCGAGCTATGGCCATTGTAATAGCGATCGAGAAATTGTACCGAAATCATGGATTGTCTGTCAAGACATGATACTCGCGAGCCGCGTGCCCAGCGAGCTTTTCGCTGGGCGGGCATCAAGATTAAGGTTGGCGCATTCCTGGTTGGTGTTTCACTGGACGTATCCGCGCTGTCATGTATTGTGAAGACCTATCGAAATACTGAACAGAGCTAGGATGAATTGAGACTACCTTAGCCTTGACTTTGCAAGTTTTTAACTCTACATGTTTGATCATCGTTGACGCTCCGCAATCACTTCTATAAACTATGTCCGCCTCTTACATCCGTTGGAGGCACAGCTTCCCTTGTACCTGAGACCGTGTCCGAACTCGAACAACGGGTTCTTGGTGTCGAAGGGCACGTCCGCGAGCTGGTCCGCGGCGGCAGCTTCCGACCGAGGCATGTCAAAAGGCAGCTTGCCTTCTGGGCCCCAGCCATCCTTACCAAAAACAATGTCCAGGAAAGCCTCGTGGCTACTGCCGTAGCTTCCCATCAGAGCAGCCGCGGAATCCGCAATCTCTGGAATAGCTGGAACTCGCTTGAACCACATGTCGACGACGGTAGGAACTGCATTGTAGATGGCGGCTTGTCGAGCCTGCTCTGTAGCGTTGAACTCGATAGATCCGTTGGTGATGGTGGAGTATCGGCCATTGTACAGCAGCGGAGTACCAGGCGTGTCGAGACGAAGGAGGGCATAGTCTGCCTCGTCCGGGGTATCTACCGTGGTGAGACCATAAGCTTCCGTGGTCTTGGCGTCAATGCCCTCAACGTAGAAACGGGCTGTCTTAATTACGGATGAAGGTAGTGGGAGGAAGTGATCATCGTTGCTCAAAAGTGTGAAGGCCCGACGCTGCGTTTCCTGCCCGAGGCGGTGGAAGTAAGGGTTGTCAACCAAACGCTCTGCGGCGTCAATGTCGACAAATGGATTGTCGAACAGGCCAAGCTCAAACTTCTCCTTGATGAGCTTGCGCACTGACTGATCGATCCGTTTCTCAGGAACAAGTCCATCTTCAACCAGCTTCATCATGAGTTCAGTCCCCGTCTCACCGCCGAGAACATCGCATCCGGCCTCTACGAGACGTTGTGTCCTCTCCAGTGGCGTCAGAGCCTCCATGCCCCAGTACCGGCTGGAGACCACCTCCCAGTCGGTAAGAACAATGCCGTCAAAGCCCATTTCGTCTTTTAGGAGGTCCGTCACAATGGCCTTGTTCGCGGCGAAGGTGACATCTTCCCAACCCTTGATGTCAGTGCTCTTGGGCAGGAACGGCATAATCTGACGGGTGCCAGCAGCAATAGCGGCCTTGAAAGGGATAAGGTGATAGTCGAGATTGTCTCCGGGGTAAATCGCCTCTTGGCCCTGGGGCATGCGATGTTAGCTTGTCTCGATACGGGCTGCATTCAATGACAGAGACCAGAATTGGCATTGACAAAGCTCAGGTGTGTAGACTTACCCAAGGATAGCGCGAGTCTTCTCCGAACTCTGCTGGGCCACCTCCTGGAAAGTGCTTGGTTGTCGTGATGACAGAGTGAGGACCGATGTTGTCACCCTGGTAGCCCTTGATGAGCTCAACAAGCATGGAAGTGGTCAAGTTGGCATCCTCTCCCATAGTCTCCGCCGAGCGACCCCAGCGAGGCTCTGTGACGAGGTCGACCTGGGGATGAAGAGCTTGCGTGATGCCAACGGCTCGGTACTCTTCCCTGACAATATCCGCAAACCTACGCGCCAAATCTGTGTCTCGCAGGGCAGCAAGTCCCATCGGCTGAGGCCAACGCGAGAAAGAGACATTGCCAAACTCTTCTCCCGCGAGCCAGTCATGCTGCGCATTGGAAGATAGGGTGACGGGAATGCCCAGGCCATTCTCACGAGCAACACGCTGCACCTCGTTGTGCCAACTGGCCCAGTATCGCACATTAGTGACTCGAGGCGACGTAGAGAAGTGCGAGATGTGCTTGTCAACGATGAGTGACTCCATGGTCTCGTCGAAGCCACCGTCCACGATGGCGGACCGAGCATGGTACATCTGCCCGACTTTCTCCTTGAGCGACATGCGCGAGAGAAGGTCCTCTACGCGCACATCGATGCATAGACTTGCATTTCTGTAGGGATAAACGGTGGTGCTGTTGGTCTCTGCCACTGTTGGGAGAACAGACAGAGCTAGAGTAAGCACGCCGTGTGCCAGAAGATTGGACAACATTTTGTCAAGGATGCGATCTGTAGACTCGTGTCTTTGCAGAAAAGGCTCTCAGCGGAATCAGACAGCAGGTCTCAAGACACCACTGAAGCAGCTTATATGCCTCTTATAGGACTTCGAACATGCCATGATGGCGGGACATACCCTCCCACGTGTTCTCGCCCCGTTGCATCGGCGACTTCCCGAGATCCATTTCACTAAGCATAACTCAGCATTCCCGACATTAAATGATAAGACGGATCCAGTCAGTCGGGATAGATGCCGACCCAAGTCTACAAGGTTGAGAGATTTGTAGGGAAGAACGGAGGCACCATCGGGAGCTACGGAGCAAGGTTCACGGGCGCGGCTCCGAATCGTGCCTTTTTACGTGGGCCGTCGCCGTAGCACGTGGCTAAAGAACGGGCTGTAGTAGGCAGCTTCTTCGGAGGGTCGAATGAAGTTGCTGGGATGTTGAAGTTCTTAGCTGGGCTTGGCAGGGGATTGCTCGGAAGACTGCGTCGAAGATAAAAACTCCACAGCTTTCTCTCTTACGTGCAGCAGACATATACTGTGATTGCAGCCCAGATCTTCAACAATAACTGGTTTCGTGGCGCAGTTGGTAGCGCGCCTCGTTAACACCGAGAAGGTCTCCGGTTCGAGCCCGGACGAAACCATTTCTTTTGCCATTTTTTCCTCTAATTTTTTTTGGCTCCAGCCCGCGTTTGCCTCTCGCGCATTTCGATCATACTATGAGCGTCCATGAGACACTCTGATCCATCTTCAAGACTCCATTTTGCTGCCCAACATCATGACTCACCACGACAGTCACACGAGAGTCCACTTGGGAGTCACACCGCTCCTCTAATGCTCCTTCCAAAGTCCCCGTAGCTTCCCACGATGCAAGCGTGACCCCATAGTACAAACGCGGTGCGTTGTTGCCCCTCGCTAGACTGTTCGTCTATTGTTAGTGATAAGATAAGACTCGGAATGCCCCCCGCCATGGAGGGGTCATACACTGACGGCAGGTGAATTTCTATCTTGATTTCTTCAACCAATCCTCCCGAACGTTCTTTCAACCAACACACTTGATCAGGATCTTTCCACGACATTCTTGACATACGCTCTTTTCAGGATGTCTGGTTCAGCTGATACATCGGCGGCGTCTGCTGCTGCTCCGCATGAGCCTCCCTACACATACACGGCCAACCAGGGCTACCAGCAAACCGAAGAACTCCCACGCGACCTCGCATCACAGACCGAAGCACCCGCGGCCGAAGACAACTCAGACGATAGTGACTGGGATGAGATTCTGAACGACGATGACGACAACCTGGAGGATAGAGACCTCTCGAATGGCGACATTACGAAGAACTACAACCGCCAGCGTGCACCGCACGACCCGTCCGCTACCTCAAGATCAAATCGTCAGAAGCCCACTGCCAACACCATGGCAAGTGTTGATGACCAGATGGCCACGCTCTCCAGACATGCTGCGAAACTCAAGCTCAACAACATGAAGGATTCAGCAGGCGAGCGCGACAAGGACAAGGCCGACCGAGCCACCAGCGAACTCGTTCTCGATCAGAAGACACGCATGCTGCTCCTCCAGATGATCAACCGCGGAGTCGTCAGCGAGATCCACGGTGCCATCAGCACAGGAAAGGAGGCCAATGTCTACGGAGCAGTCCAGATCAACGACGAAGGCGAGACGATACAGCGTGCCATCAAGGTGTACAAGACGGCTATTCTGGTGTTCAAGGATCGTGAGAAGTACATCACTGGCGAGCACCGTTTCAAGCATGGCTTCGACAAGGGCAACAACAGGAAGATGGTCAAGCTCTGGGCTGAGAAGGAGTTCCGTAACCTGCGGAGACTGCACCAGGCTGAGATTCCTTGCCCTGAGCCTCTTGCGCTGAAGATGCATGTCATGGTCATGCAGTTCCTTGGAGACCGTAAGGGCTACGCATTCCCTCGTCTCCGCGATGCTGTCCTCACCGGCGATGATGTCGACGCCCAGTGGCAGTCGCTATACTCACAACTCCTCGGTCTCATGCGCCGCATGTACCAGACGTGCAAGCTCGTCCATGCTGATCTGAGCGAGTACAATATCCTCTACAACGAGGGTAAGCTTTACATCATCGATGTCTCGCAAAGTGTTGAGCCCGAGCACCCGCGGTCACTGGAGTTCCTTCGCATGGACATCAAGAACATCGGTGACTTCTTCCGTCGCAAGAATGTCGACACTCTCGCCGACCGTGTCATGTATGACTTCATCACAGCCACGGCCGGTCCGCTCGAGGAGCCCGCCATGAGCGAAGTCATCGACAAGCTTCACGAGGTTGCTCCTCGCACCGGTGAGGATGACACTGAGGCGGCTGCTGCTCTCGAAGTCGACAACGAGGTCTTCCGCAACCAGTACATCCCACAAACCCTTGAGCAAGTCTACGATGTCGAGAAGGACGGTGAGAAGCTCGAGATGGGCGAGGGTAACTCCCTTGTGTACAAGAACCTGCTCGCCGACCAAGTGGTCGACCCCAAGAAGGAGGACGCCCGTGGCTCGGAGACCTCAGAGTCTGACTCTGAGTCTGATGGCGAGGGTGCTTCATTGGGCAGTGACGAGTCAGGAGATGACAAGTTCGACAAGGGCAGACCAAGAGGTCGCAGGTTCGAGGACAAGGACGAGAAGAAGGTGAGATACCCGACGACCGATGCATATGGCGCGATACTGACTGGTTCCAGGCACACAAGGCAGCGGTCAAGGAGGCAAAGCGAGAGAAGCGCAAGGACAAGATGCCCAAGAACGTGAAGAAGAAGATCGTCTCTTCCACCTCTCGCAAGAAGAAATGATCGCCACGACTGGGAAAGCGATAGAAAGAGATGTTTGACGATAGCATTGGATGACCAGCGTTGATGATCCTCGACACGCATTTACGGATGATGAGCACACACCGTCACACAATGGGCACTCACTTTCGGGGCCTCGGATGGGTGCGCATGCAACCTCTGACTTCGTTTGTATTTGCCTTTTGGCGACCTGATGACCACCTTCTTCACTATGAGACAGGCTGGTGTTGAAGACTTCAAAGAGAGCACTGACGTATGCGTTGTATTACAGCGATCAATTAAAGCGAATCGCAAACTATAAAATCGAGCCTTCGTGACAACCTTTCCTGAAATTTTGACGCCATGCTTCCTTCGTGTCCATGCCTCATCGCATCACCGTACAAACAGGAGCTTGCTTCCTTGGCTGCTCAGATGAAGCGATGGATCTTTGGACGCGGACCATCCTGCACCATCCCATTGCGAAGCTCCCCCAGATCACGAACTTGCCGGTCCACTATGGGAAGTGTCGGGAAGGTCTTGCCAAACTCTGCATCTTTTGCGTCGAGGGATTTGTTGAACTCAGGTTCGGTACGGTTTGCGTCACCCTTGCCAGCATACTCTATGAGACGGCGCTGTCCCTTGAACTTGAAGAGGCGGCAATTGTATGTATGTACCTTTCGGTCATTCTCACGGTCGAACTTGTCGATGACCTGTCTCTTCGCTTCGTAAATGGTCCAACCTTCATCCATGAGGACATGATCCCAGCTGATGAAGGCACCTTTTCCATCCTTGATGTCGAAAGTGATTTCGCCTTGCTCGCGGCGCTGGTTGATATGGAGGTAGCAGGTTTTGCCTGGGCCGCGGTAGTCGTCCTTCATCGCGGGGCCTTCGTCGATTTTAGCCTTGATATCCGGGTGGTCTTTGTTGAACACTCCGAAGGCAACGCTTGTCTCCTCCGCCGTCTTCTTCAGTAGTTTCTCGTCTGGGCGGTCGATGTGTGGCTGTTTCGTGTTCCATGCACCCTCGAAGAGGTACACCAAAGCCTCTTCGCGACGCTCATCCGTGACCTGTGCCGTGGCCGCGGGGTCGATAGAAGCATGATTGTCGCGATTCTCCATAGCGACGATCATGTCATCGAGCAGATGATGCTTCTCATCAGTAGAGAGATCATCCGAGCAGCGGATGACGCGACCAGAATGAGGAGCGAGGCTTCGTGTAGGGGTCTGGACCTTCCAATCCTTGCGATCCCGGACTTTGGACGGTGTGGTGACACCAGTCTTCTTGAGGCGAGCCTGGGTACTCTTGTAGCCATCTGCCTGGGTCTGAATATCCAAAGCGCGCTGCTCATCCTCTTTCTGCCGGTCACGACGAGCTCGAGCAGCAGCAGCCTCTTCAGCGTCACGGGCGACTCTAGCGGCCTCAGCTTCTCGAAGTCGATTGACCTCCAACGAAAGCTGCCTGTTCTCCAGCTGAAGTCGCTTTTTGTCGAGCAGCAATGCTGAGATCTCCTCGGGGGAGAGCTGCTGGCTGAACGGCGAGTCCATCTTGGCCGTGGTGCTGTGTGGCGATGGGAGAAGATCGGTTTCTTCGTGCTCACGGTGCAGGATGGAGAAAAGCAAAGCGGTGAAGAACAACAAAGGTTCTAAGAGATTGCATGGGGCCGAGCCGTGTTGTGATTCTATTCACTGCATATTTGCAGCTGGTGAACAGCCGTTACGGCCGGCCGTCAGATGCACAGCGTTCAGCGGAACCCAATGACGCGGGGGCTCATAGGTACATGTTTCCTAAAGTTCTTCCTTCTCTCTTCTTACTTCATCAATTCACTACGAAGGCTTGATTGCTCTGATAGATAGGAGCATTGATTGTGTCCAGAGGTTGTGGTTGGAGTTTTCCTACCGATGTGTCAAACCTCGCGAGCTTCAATAATCGTGCCTTGCGTATAGTATATAAGCTTGATGTGTTATCTGCGAGCTGCTTGAATCTTTGGTCTTATGCAAGCTCAAAACCAAACATATCACTTTCAAGGCAGAAAACGTACAAGGCAATACGCAATTCCAGTCATGGGGGCCAGATATCTGCTGTTGGACGGCTGGCAACAGAGAATCACTCAAGCTGGCCAATTCACCATGGGCACCGCACTGAAAACCACCCACGCCACTAATCACCAACTTTGCAACTTCAGCGAGTTCAATTCTTTGCATTTTCATAATTGCTTCCTAGTTCGGGCAATATACCAGTATTTCGTACTCTCAGCTTCACTTTCTTTCCAGCTGAATCAAGTATTGGGTCCCAGCCTACCCTTGACCTCTACGCAACAAACTTCACGATCTCGCGGACTTGGCTGCTACACCCCCCCATAAGCAAACATCAGTGCAACAATTATCACTATTCATCAATCATAGCGAACGCATCCACAGGTTTTCGGAACGTGGTGTCAGTGGGAATGGGCCTTCAGAGAGACGTGGGGAAAGAACCGGGGAGAATGGGGGTATTCCCGAGAGAAAACAGGAAGACTGGTACAATCGCAGTCTGCACGGCCTGTGCACAAACGGCGGGATCTCTTAAAGTGACCTTTCATAACGATAAAACTTCAATAGCAGATAATGTTCCCTGTTCGTGGCTCGCATCATTGAGCCAAACCCTAAGCCGACTATTTGACCTATTGCATTACGCTGCATACCTTAAGGGATAGACAATACTGGACAGGATCATTAGTCGTTTAGTATGCAAATCTACGAGGATCCCTCTAAATGGCCTGAACTAGGCGTGATCGATCCGCAACTAGCGCAAGTCAGTACTCATCCCTCTCATCACATATACTGGCAGCTCATGAATTGTGTCTAGATGATCAAAGAGAATCCGCTACTTGCCACGCAGAGTCTCGCAGACTTTCCCGATACAGCATCTGCACACAGGGCAGTGTGCGCAGGCCCACCAGCAGACCTCACAGGCGTGAACAAGAGCGAGATACAAATCCCAGTCCGGGACGGCTCAAGCATCCGCGCGCTCCATTATGAGCCCCAAGAAAAGACACGCGGTGATTGCCCACTCGCTCTTACCTTCCACGGGGGTGGTCATTGCATTGGAACAGCCGAATTAGAGGACTTTACTTCATTGCTATTAGTCAGGAAGTTCGGCGTTGTCGTTGTTAGTGTCGACTACCGACTGGCACCAGAGTATCCCTTCCCAACTGCTATTCACGATTCTTGGGATGCATTGAATTGGGTATGTGACTCTTACCTGGACACAAGTTCCGTAATAATGATCTGACTCAAAGTCGCGTCAGTGTGCCGATAATGCCTCCAGCTTAGGTGCTGATCCCTCAAAGGGATTTCTTATTGGTGGCTCTTCCGCTGGCGCCAACATCTCTGCCGTGTTGTCACACCTCGCTCGTGATAATCACCTCTCGCCTCATCTCACTGCTGTCTTTCTGAACATACCAACCATATGCGCACCAGAACTGCTAGAAAAGCGGTTCGGTTCAGAGTATACGAGTCACAAGCAAAACGCGCATGCCCCGGTACTGGACGTCAAAGCTCTGGCATGGTTCCGTGGTGAGATGACCTTCCAATATTTTACAAGACAGCTTGGTGTTTATACTGACATAAATACATAGGATTCTATAAGCCTGATCCAGAGTCAGAGCTTTTCAGTCCTTTGCTCTGGCCGTCTGGTCACAAAGGTCTTCCGAAGACGTATATCCAAGTCTGTGGTTTAGATCCTCTGCGGGATGACGGACTACTGTATGCCCGGGAATTATCCTCAGCTGGTGTGGCCACTAAGGTTGATGTGTGCCTTGGTGTACCTCATAACTTTGAGGCTGTTCTGCCCAGTTTAGACATGCTTGCGAAAGCGGTTCAGGATAGGGAGGCTGGTTTCCGATGGCTTTTAGAGTAATGGCTGAGTGCCTTCAAACACAGCGGAGAAGTGGGTAAACCACATATTGAAACAAACAAAGCCTTATAACTTATTGTATCAGGAAGAACATACCAATGTTTTAAGATTACTCTGATCTGGTATTACATTGAGAAATCGTATATAGAAGAAGAGCTATGGAACAAGGCCCAATTCAGCTTGGCACGTTTATCATTTGACAATTGCATGCGTCTCGGCTTTCCTTCCTAGATGCACGAGGCCCTGAAGTAAGCCGCTACATGGTCTGATGTCGCGAGAGTAATGCTTGGAGATCCATTCTCAAGCTCTCCCAGGGTAGAGTATGCAACCACATAGCCTATCGCATCTACACAAAGCCAAGGTGACCATGGGTACACAGACGTCGAACCCAGAGTTAGCCTACATCCACGACGAATTACGCCTCCTCAGTCGGCAGAAGGGTCCACTCGGCTCGATGTCACCGACAAGTATGGGGAGTCGGCAGTTGTCTGATCAACCTCAGGTTGTCTTTCAGCCCCTCAACGACGTCCAGACTAGTTGATGCTTACCAGGGCACCAATGAGGAGCCACTTCAGCTGACCAAATTGACGGGAGAAGCCCTGGGGTCTTGTCCGTACACTGGTCTCAATACAATCGAACTGTCAGTGAACGCTGCGTCACATGGTCTGTTTTCCCCATGGGGTGGTGGATACCTGAACAGTAGCGCGCCCCAAAATTGGCCTGGACTTCGACGGGGGCTAAGAGGAAGATTGGCGTCGCGGGGAGGAGGATGGGGATGGGGGATTTCCCGGGGAGGGAGAGTTGAACGCGATTGGCAATGAAGCTAGTACCACATGCCTTCTACCAGACTCTCGGTTATGCATTGACCTTCGTAAAGCCATCGAAGTCTTAAAGACACGGATCGACACCATGACACCCTGAACATACATGCAGCATTATCTGTGTCTTGAAACCAAAGACAACCAGTATTCAACTACGATTATTCACAATGGCCTTCGGCATCTTGAACGACACTAAGACAGAGCATGTGCCTGGCACGGCGCTTCTGGAGACAGTAGAAGCCATTGGCGACGAATTCAGAGGCATTGATCAGAATGCCCTCAAGCGAGAGCCGGAGACTGGTATTGTGCTTGTTCCCCAGCCCTCGAATGACCCAGAGGATCCGTTCAATTGGTCCAAATGGAAGAAGACGCGGTTCATGATTGCCTACGCCTATGGCTGCGGCTGCGTTGGTGGTATGTACATCTACTCCCGGGACAAAGGTGGTACGCCACGACCTGCCAGATACACTACTGACAATAAGCAACGTAGCTGTCGGGCCTCTTCTTGCCCCTGCATTTGTACAGCTTTCGGAAGAGTTCAACGTCACTCTTACGCTGTGGAACATTGGTGTGCAAGGCACCTTGATCGCTATGATTGCTGTTGGTAGTCTTATCTGCAATACTCTGGCTGTCAAGTACGGAAAGCGGCCGATTTATTTGTCTACCACTCTGATGTTGGCGGTGACGAGCTTCTGGGCTGCAGAAGCCAAGAGTCTCGGGTCCCTCATGGCAGCAAGAATTGTGCAGGGCTTTTGCATGGCTCCTTTTGAGGCACTGGTTCCAGCTTCCATCGCAGATGTCTGGTAAGTTCCGATCATAACACCTAAGGTGGAAGAAAATAAGGGAAGTTGCTTATCGTACCTCACGACAGGTTCGTTCACCAAAGGGGTTACTACTCAGCGATTTTCAACCTCGGAGTCTTGGGTGGAATCAACCTCGCTTCACCGATAAGTAAGTTGTTTCTGTAGCCTACGTGGCCTTGCCAACCTCTTTCGCTGGCAGATGCTAACAAGACACGTAGGCGGTCAAATCATTCAATACAGCGGATTCAGGACTGCTTTCCGAGCCATGGGTGGTGCCTTCGTCATCTCTCTCATCCTGGTCATCTTCTGGATGCCTGAGACCGCTTTTCACCGCCCGAACATGATTCTGAGCACTGTAGCTGTTGGCGAGGTATGTAGAAGCCAGTTACCAGAACGACTTCCTGCTTTTCATTGAGAACTGACATCTCTCTAAGGGGTCGACTAACGGCGAGAAGAGTGGCCAAACAGAGCACGCCGAAGCAGCGATCGAGGCAGACAGCGGCCGATCATCTACACAATCCAAGTCCAAATCATCTGGCTGGAGACAATACCGTCCATATTCTGGCTATGTCAGCGACGTTCCTCTCTTGACGACACTTTTCCGGCCTTTCGTTATGCTGCTGTCTCCTGCGGTCCTGTGGGCTACTCTCTCGTTCACGATTGGAATCTCATGGCTTGTGGGAATTTCCATCACGATGTCGCAGATTTTCTCTGCGCCACCTTACAACTTCTCTGTCGGTGCCGTGGGTGCCTCTAACCTGTCCTCGTTCGTGGCTTCGGTGATTGGAATGGCTGTGGCACGGCCTTTGATCGATTGGACGGTAAGACTGTTGTCTAGAAGGAACAAGGGTGTCTTTGGTATGTAATTCCCCACACGGAAGGAGTGCCTAGAGGGAACAGCATACTGACCTGTACTACAGAGCCCGAGTTCCGACTACCCATCATGGCCACCTATCTTGTCTTCACCGCGGTCGGCTTCTTTGCCTGGGGCCAAGCAGCCGCCGTCAAAGCCCCATGGCCCGTGCCCATCATCGTATGCCTGGGCCTCATCAACTTGGGTATTCAGCTTTCAATCACCGGCCTCACTACATATGTGGTTGATTGCCATCGCGAGCGTGCTGGTGAAGCATTCGCAGCCATGAACTTTGTGAAGAATCTCTTCGCGTTTGGTCTTTCCTTTTACTTGAGCGACTGGATCGCATCTGATGGCACGCGAAATGTGTTCTTTGCGATTGGAGGAATTACTGCGGCTTGCGCCTTGTCTGCCATCCCAATGTAAGTGTTCTGCTCTATTCGGCCCCTGTAAGAGAGAGTTGGTCTAATTTCGAATTCTAGGTACATTTTTGGAAAGAAGGCTCGAGGCTGGGTTCATAGGAGTGGCATAATTGGCCGTGGAGAGATCGAGGTCATGTAGGGAGCATGTACAGTGTTGTGCTCGTGCGTAGTCGATTGGTTGTTTGTACTCGAGTCAGAGTGGTGCTTACCACAAAGTTAGTAATTGATAGGATCTACTAGTTCCTTAGTGAAGCTACCAGCTAGCCTATCATTAGCCACATAATTCACTTGTTGGTCGTCTTGCATGGAATCAGTGCATTAAGTGCATTGCCGAGAAGCGGGGAGGCCCAGACCCCCAGGACTCTCCAATATTTCCCCGCAATCATAACCTGGGGCTGCAAATTAGGGGCTACGACTGGTGGCTACGGCATAATTGCACGGCTGTAGTAGTGCGACTCGCGTCCTGTAGAAGGGTGTGGAGAGGTCTTGCTGCCGATTGCTGGGCTCAGCCGAGACTCAGTCGCCTCGATCATGCTAGACCTCACTCGCTTCAGCTGCCCTACTACCTCGACCAACACACTCTTCCTCGTTACTCCCGTGCAACAAACCTCATCAATTCACTCCACTGCAACACCTGCCCATCTAGCATACTAATTGATTGCCAGTCGTGATCGTCTCTTCATTTGATGGAATCGACACGGTCAGGCGTCCCCTAAAACACCCATGGCGTCAGTGTCAGTGTTCTCCTCTGGGCCCCAGTGTGGCATTTCTAACCCATTCACAGAGACAACGACACAACGACAACCCCCCCTCAAAAGACGAGTCACCGCTGTACAACTTGCGGCAAAGACTTCTCCCGTCAAGATCACCTCAGGAGACATAGCCTTCGTCGTATGTATCCCTCGGACGATTCAAGCTGGCTGCGTGACTCTAAGGAACCACTGTACAGATACTGGCGGGAAGCCTTACTCGTGTCTGTTTTGTCGACAGGACTTTGCGCGCAGTGACCGACTGCGAGATCACTACTCCGACTGTCCAGCTCGAGGCGACCGTGAGATTCCCGAAAAGACACAGCGAGGCAGACGTCGACGCGCCTGTGCAGCCGTACGTTCCTCGCTTCTGCAACTTGCACGTCAACGCATTACTCACCTTATGTCTTAGTGCACAGCCTCAAAGCTACGATGTGATGGAGGCACGCCGTGTAGTTGCTGCCAGAGGAGAAAGCTTGAGTGTGACATCTCGAGGGTGAACCAGCCGGCATATCGAGATGCAGCCGCAGGTGTGCTAGACTACCAACGCCCAACTTACTTCGCGTCTGCGACTGACACTGCGTAGATGACTCGATACTTGTACACCCTAGCCCAGCGGCATCCGACGCGAGCGATGCCAGCTCCATCAAGGCACTGATCGATGGAGGCACTCAGAGATTCACCGAGGGCTTTAATCTCCCGAGAGTCTGCGACGTGGATGCCGCTGAGACTTCCCCATCTATGCCTTCTGAGGCGACCGAGCGGGACCTTGGATCACTATCAGGCTTTCCACACCATATGGAGATGGACTATCAGATATCGGATATGCTCGACTTTCCGGCCCATGTCGCTGATCTCTGGGTCGGTCCACCCGGACATGAGCTTCCCTATTTCGCGGACAATGGCGACGGCCACCCTGGTTGGTCTGGGAACTTCACTGCACCAACCTTCTCCCAGGACTCTCAATCCCTGGACCTGGTACAAGGATATAGGCCAGACTCTCTACAGGTGATCTTGGTTAAGGACATGATGCTTCACAAGGCCCATGAGCTGTATCCTGATCCGACACGCTTCGATGAGCTCAGTGCTATTATACAATCGATCTTCTACCAGACAAAGGTCGACGGCTTTGTCAGACTTTTCTGTCAGAACTTTCATCCTAATTGCCCTATCTTTCACATCCCTACATTTGACGCTGATGAGATTGCGCCCGAGCTGCTCCTCGCGATCGTCTGTTTCGGCGCCATGTATGCCCACGACGGCACCGACAGGTTGGTGGCAGATCGCCTACTGGATATTGCGGAGCTGGTCGTCTTTGCGACAGACGTGTTTGCAAGGAGACACGATGGAAACTGTGCGTCTGAACAAGAGGCAGACTCGGATGGGGCAGATGCAGAATGGAAGCGCTTCGAACGACTTCAGGCGGGGTACTTGATCGTGACGGTGCAATATTGGGCTGGAGCTCGAAGTTCCAAGGCCCATGTGATGGAGTCTCGGTTTTGCGAGGTCATTCAGGTACGACTAGCTCATAGGAACTAGACTGACGCTCAAGTGCTGACGAAAACAAGGCTGCCCGAGAGACCGGACTGACACAGGTTCGTCGCGTGGCTCAAGACCGGATCTCCGAGCAACGTTGGATCCGAAAGGAGATCAAACTTCGGTGCGTTCCCCTTGATTGACCTTGCAGATGATTCTACAATTCTAACGAGAGATCAAGGACAATGTGCATGATCCGGTCACTCGATTGTGCTTTCCTGTTCTACTCCAATTATCCATGCCGCCTCGCGCTCAGCGAGCTAAACGTCGACTTGCCATGCGAGAGTTCCGTTTTCAACTCCGAACACCCCTTTGCAGAGGAGAATTTCCAATTCAGTCGCAGCGGTGACTTGGCCTCCGTCTTTGAGGAGTTGTTCTCCGAACAAACCCCAGACACGCAAGGTGGAGAGAAGCCCGATGATTCCAGAAGCAGAGTGTGTTCAGAGACGAGGAGAACGCAAACCGTCATGGATTTGTTTCTCAGTATTCACTGTACGTTCCCTTCGCTTGACTTTGGTTGAGACTTGTTTCTAATGGGGGATATGCAGTACTCTACGTCTTCACGCATACACACACACAGCTGCGACGTTTCATTCCTCGCTCAGGCCAACAACAACAACAAGGCGCGAAACTCAAATCAGGCAAATCGAATTTCTCCCATGTCAATGATGAGATAACCGCCGCTGTGCGAGACGCGCTCAAACGTTGGCACGTGCTGTGTCTGGCTGTCCGCTCTAGTGCTGATGATACCAATCTCTCCAATTCTGGTCTGTACAGACTGGGATATAATTTCTGGCGTATCATACACCTGTTTGTGGATAAGGAGAAGAGTCTCGAGCTGGCAAAGACGATTGATATCCAGGGTGAAGATAAGTTGATACTGTTGAAGACTCTGATATAGTGGGTAGCATGGATTCTAGAGTCATGCGGCGAAGCGATGGTTGTTGTGGATGCGATCGAAATGAAGAGAGCAGGCAATCCTGCAAGAGAGTTTGAGGCAGGATAGAAAGGCGGGTCATTCTGATTCATTAGGCCTGCTTCCTAGTAAGATCACAGACCGCCGGGTTATGTACGTTTTTGAGTGCCTGGCTGCACTGGGCTCCGACATTAGCCTCCGATGTAAGCCTCCGAGAAAAGACCACAATCTCTCACCACCACCAATCTGACCAGCTAGCCCTACTTTCAGCTCGTGTGCTGTCCGGCTGTAACGGGTCACATATAATGACCGTTGGATTGAGCTTTAGTGAAGTCTTTTCTCAATTCTTGCCCTCATTATAGTTGGATTCCTTTTCATCACATCAACAACTCTCTACAACATCCCCCTTCACCTCGGCAGCTCGTCCTGATACATCGTCGCTAGCCGCTTACTATGTCTTCGGGAATAAGAGACCTTGGTGATCGGAGGCCCTCTCGCAACCAGAGAAAGGTCATCTTCGACATGGGCGACGGCGACCAAAACCCCAAAGTAAGGGTCAAATTGCCATCAGCAACGTCCGCTGAGCATCACGCAAAACGCCTCTCTAGGCGAAAGGCTTCGATATCTGCAGCACTACACCGTCGGACCTGGTCTGTTCCTCTGGCGCTCACGACTTTGTTTCTTCTCGTCTACGCCGCCTATCCCAGCGAACGAAACCCAGCCCACCCGTTCATCTTCTTATCCTACAAGCTAGACAATGCACCCGACAACTTCGACGCGACTCCGCAATACAGTCAAGGGCCCAGAGACGTCGCCTTCGTATGCTTCTACACCATATTCTTGACTTTCACCCGGGAGGTCTGCATGCATGAGATATTGAGCCCTCTTGCTCGATGGTGTGGCATCAAGGCACGCGGAAAACGACTGAGATTTGCCGAAAACATGTACACAGCACTCTACATTACGATACTCGGGCCTTGGGGTATGTACCTCATGTCTCGCACTCCAGTTTGGTACTTCAGCACGCACGGAATGTATCAGGACTTCCCCCACCGCACTCACGAGGCGGGCTTTAAGTGCTACTATCTGCTTCAAGCCGCGTTCTGGCTGCAACAGGTCATGGTCATGGTATTGGGCCTCGAAGCACGGCGAAAGGACTTCAATCAGCTCATTGGACACCACATCATCACGGTAGCCCTCGTGGCGCTCAGCTACCGCTTCCATTTTACCTACATGGGCATAGCGGTCTATATAACACATGATATCAGCGATTTCTTCCTGTCCATCTCAAAGTCGCTCAATTACGCTGGAAGTAAGTTGCAGGGCTGGTCCTTTGCTCTTTGTATCGTCGTGTGGGTCTACTTGCGGCATTACATCAATCTGCGGATTTTGTACTCGACATTGCCTGGAGGAGAGTTCAGCACTGTTGGCCCTTACGTGCTTGACTGGGATGCGGAGCAGTATAAATGTCCGCTGGCGAATATTATTACGGTTGGATTGCTGGCTGCGCTACAGGCATTGAACGTTTACTGGCTGTATTGTTTGGTGAGGAATGCCTACAAGTTTGCTGTTCTCGGGGAGGCCAAGGATGACAGATCGGAAGCTGAGGACGAGGGAGAGGTCGAACAACACACGCAGGTGACGGTGGCAGGAGTTGTTCACGCACCAGCCCAATATCCTCCCAGGGTGCGAGTTCAAGGGTTAGTGCACAGGAAGAGCAAGCAAGCGAGATTGAGGTCCGTAGTCGTGTAAGTCTCGGAGATGAAACATAGAAGCAGTGTAATTGTATATACTCAAAGACGACCATTACGAGACTGTTGGGCAGCCCCAGCCCAGCTGGTCGTGCCGTTATGCAGATACGCTTGTCCAACCGCAAGACGCTCGCTATTCTTCTCTCCAAGCCAGAACGGCTCCAAAGCCTGCAATCTGTCCTCAATCTCATAGGGCTTTCCGCCACTCAGGTACAAGATCTTGCCATGGAACGGGGTCTTCGCGCCCTCGTGGTGATGTTCGGACTCTCCGTTCGCCGTGGCACAGATCAACATGGCTTTTGCAATGTCGCTGGGCTCATTGGCAGGTAGTCCGAGCTCATGCCACCCTTGCGCAATTCCTGCCGCCATATTTGTTTCTAGTGTGCTTTGTTTAGCTCGCGGTCTCATTCTACACTCTTCTAGAATGTAACGTACTTGTCATCCAGGGACAGATCGCATTGACTCGCACATTTTGCTTTATTGAGGTCAGTCGCATGCCTCGCAATATTCCCAGAACACCATGCTTGCTGGCGATGTAAGGTGTGATGTTTGCAGTCTCTTTGAAGCCTCCAATGCTGCTGACCAAGACGATATCGCCTCCGCCGTGAGCCTGCATCTGGTGATATGCGAGTCTGGCAGTGAAGATTGCGCCACGTAAATTGACATTAATGTCAGTGAGCTTAGGTTCGACTTCGATGTCGTCCAGGTCAGTAATCGGGTCCACCATGGAATTGATACCGGCGTTGGAAATGGCGACATTGACCGGACCAAAGGCGTCTTCCGCGGCTCGGAAGAGGTCAAGCTGTTGTTGGTATAAGGAGACGTCGCATGTTTTGAACAGAAAGTTGCTCCCAAGTTGTCCTGCGAGAGTCTTCCCTGCCTCGGAGTTCACATCTCCGACTACCACTTTGGCACCATTGCCTCACAGAGTATTAGATCCATGATCTCAAGTGCCTTTTATTCCAACTCACTATGAAATAGAATGGCAGCCTCCCTGCCGATGCCCTCTGCGCCGCCAGTGATAAGGACGACTTTGTCTTTCAATGATGGCAGGCATGATGAGTTCAGTTCAATGAGAGACATTGTGAGAGTTCGACTTGGTACACACACGTGAAAGGCTTATTGCTTGGTGATCTACCGCCCGAGCAAGGTAAACATGTATTCCCTATAGAGTCATATACATTCGGTTCCGATGCGTAAATCTTGGGCTCGGGCTTCCATTGGACAGTCGCGGAAAGGACTAGCATCCATTGTCCGATATGGGGGATAAGTGCCCTGTGGGGGGACTGGGGATGGCCTTGTGACCCGAGTTGGAGATCCCGGCTTTACCCCATGGGGAGAGGGAAAGGCCGCCATTCCTCTCGGACTTTCCCCATTCCCTACTCCAGACAGATGTATTATTACAAGCTCGCATAATATGGCAACTCAGGTCCGTCTGCTCAACACTAAGGCAAATGCGATGATCAACGATTACTAATCTACAACACGTGTTCGCAGTCATGGCAAATTTCGAGATTCAGGATTCATCTTTGACAGGACTTTCTGGCAAGGTCGTCTTCATCACTGGTGGCTCAAGCGGAATCGGGCTGGCCACAGCACATACCTTCTTGGCCCTAAACGCTCGTGTCATAGTCGGCGATCTCAATCCGCCTGCCGAGCCAATAGCCAACATCAAATATCTCACATGCGACATAACTAATTGGAGCAGCCTTTGCTCTGCGGTGCAGGAGACTGTGTCCAAGTATGGCAGACTGGACGTCTTCGTCGCAAATGCTGGAGTTGGGGAAATCGAGGACTTCTTCTCTGAGGAGATTGATCCTGCGACTGGCATGTTGAAGGCGCCTAAGCACACTGTTGTGGAAGTCAATCTCAAGGGGACGATGAACTGCGCCAAAATCGCTGTCTCTCAAATGAGGAAACAGGAGACCGGAGGGTCGATAGTGTTTACGGCATCTACGGCGGCGTACCTGGACGAGCGATGCATTCCAGCATACACAGCGGCGAAACACGGTGTAAGTTCTCTCCTCCACATGGGAAGAAAGTTGATGCTGATTAACATGATGATGAACAGGTCTTGGGACTGATGCGCGCTATGCGATCAACAGTCCCGAAGCTGAACATCACGGTCAATATTGTAGCTCCATGGATGACAGACTCCGCCTTGTTGAGCGACTACCACAAGGGGATTATGGCGAGCTCGGGAGTACCTGTCAATGACCCCCAGAATGTTGGTCGTGCAATTGCGTATTTATCTACAGGTTCAGTCAATGGGAAGGCATTATGGACCGGGAGAAATGTCTTCACTGAGATGGAAGATGCCATCACTAGATTGCAGCCAGAGTGGTTGGGCGAGGAGAACACGCGAGCATGGCACAAGGCGAATGAGCAGGACTTCTTTCACAATGAGAGTGGGATATAAAAGGAGCCGACGGAACTGAATGACTTGCCTCGAGAAGGCCCGGGTCATTTGCCCACTTGAGATTTAATTCAAACGATTCATACCACTACTTCTTGAAAGTGTCATTTGTGAGAATGTATCTGCTTTAAGGTAAGCTGTTGGAGTGTTGCCCTGGGAGTAGTGGGGATGCTCAGGCCTGGACATAATTCTTTTCTTGTAATAATATTGGAAGGTGCTCTCTTAAAACGCGTGAAATCCGAGGCTAGTCTGACTGTCTGGCTTTATCTAGAGTGGCTGCCTGTCCACGCCTTTCGGACATAACACACGAGATAGATGCGAAGATCGAAAGACGCTCTTGCTTTTGTATCAACTATCGATCGCTAGCCTTGTCAATGAAGAAGGGGTGCCCGTGAACTGCCATATCGTCAAGCTGGGCTTTTACTTCAATCCACTGAGGCCTGGACTACTTATTGATTCCATCCTTCGCAACAAGATCCGAAAATCTGTCTACCAGACTACTCCACATCTCAACCTGGTGCTCATGCTTCTTGTCACTCTTCCAAGCATAGTCCGAAATAGTAAATGGCCTGCCAGATTCGAACATGAAAGCTACAGAGTTGAGCGAGATCTGCATCACTGGAGGTTCGGATTCGGTCGCCGCAATGTATTGCTCATACGCAACTCCGTGTGGAACCACTAATTTCTTGTCAGTTTTGGCCAAAGGATTTCATGTGAACTTGATCGCTTACAGCCGCACTCATAAGAGATACTTCCAGGACGGAAGTCCTCGGAGCGACCACCATAGTCTCCATAAATCAGGCCCATGAGCTCAGAAGCAGCATTACGATGAAAGTAAGGGGGTCGGTAAGTGTCTGTCACTGATTAGCGTCAGAATCTTCATGAGGTGTACTCGAAACTTACGTGAAGCGACATCCCAGCGAGGGGAGAAAATGAGGAAGTCCGCGAGTGGAGTGCAAGGATCTCGAGACTTTGCAGTCAGGATGCAGAAGATGGAGGGATCCATGTGGTCTACAGAAATAGAGCCCACGTTGACAAACTTTGTCAGGTCGTACTTGAACGGGACCTGGGATATCCAGCGTCAGTGCACGAATGGCATAAAGAAGAGTTAGCGTCGAAGACTTACATAGTTTCCGTGCCATGCAACAACGTCAAAAGGCGAATGATCTTGTGTGCTTCGGAACTGTTTGCCCAATACCTTGAAGATGACTTCCCAAGACTCTTTCTCGACTTCGTAGAAGGCTACCGGGGCAAGGAAGTCACGCGCATTCGCCAGGCCGTTCGCTCCAAGGGGTCCCAGCTCCGGCAGCTCAAAGTTCGAGCCCCAAATCTCGAGAATGTAGCCTCGCGACGGACCATCCGGAAGCTCGACCCGAAAGCGAATGCCCTTTTGTATGACAACGATTTCTCCGGGCTGGACGAACAGCTTGCCGAACTCGGTTTGTATGTCCAATGCGCCCTGTTGTGGGACGATGAGGAAATCTCCATCGGCGTTGACAAAGGCTCTCTTCTTCATACTTGTGTTCGCAGTGTAGACGTGAGTGGCAAGACCTTCGCGAAGAGATGGCTCTCCCGAACCAGCAATGGACTGAATTCCGTCTACAAAGTCAACAGATCCGGTCTCCGGTACATCCATTGGCGTCCATGCCAACTGCGTAGGCGAGACGTGGACGTTTGGGTTACTGAGCGTGAAGTTGGACTCTGCAGCAGCATTCTGTGGCATGTCAACCTAGCGATATGTCAATACTTGTTCAGAGATTGCAAGGTGCAGCATCGCGTACAAAGCCGTTATGTGCAATAGCAGGTCTGACTCGGTAGAGCCATGCTTTCTTGTTCGCATGACGAGGTGCTGCGAAGGCTGAAGCAGTGATCTGTTCTGCGTAGAGACCTAGCCTAACATTACGTGGACTGTTCTGGCCCTGTGGTATGCAACCAGGGATTGCCTCTGATGTGAAGCTAGTTCAGACAATCAGAATGTGCACAAGTGGAAAGGGAATCATTATGAATCATACGAATTGCCGAAGCCGGCTTGGTACTGGACATTGTGAGCATGTCGCACGCTGCATGGGTGATTTTGACAAGTACCTGATATGGGTCATTCTTTCTGACGCTGAAAGACGGGACCTTTCCGTCCTGCTGAGTTTCCGCCCAGTGGAAAATCTTCTGATAATCTTGCGGACTGCTTGAAGACATTGTGAGGGACGGTATAGGGTAAAACTGAACTATCGTGGTTGGTGAGGCTGGGGAGAACAAGACGCAGAGAGTACTACCAACGGCAACCCATAGCTCAGTTCCTAATTATACATGTGACCCCATTACAAATATCTTTATAAACTGTATCATGCCACTTCCAGCGGGTCATTCATCGGGTCAAAGTCAAACAATGCGGGGGGAGTGAACGGAGAACTAGTCGGCAAGGAATGTCGGGGATCGTGCACTGCGGACGGGGGTTTTCCCGACTACAATTAAGGTCTCGGGGTTTTACCCCAAGTTCCGACCCCACGCATCCTTTGCCCCTTCGATTGTAAAAGACGGGGTATGCTTGCGAAAGAGGGTGCTAGGCACGGGAATGAAGGTCGGGTGAAAGTAGGTAGTGAATCATCCCGCTCGTTCTCCAAGAAGGTCGGCTTATAAGCAATCCCACCAACTGAACTCTTCGATGAGCCGCGCAAAATCACCACATCAACTCTACCTTCCCACTCCAGACGACCTCAGTCACAATGGCACAATTGGAAGTATCTCCTCCCAGCTCTGTGAAGAGTCACATTGCTGGTCGCGCTGTGAATCACATGCGACCACTGCGGGTAGTCGTCATAGGAGCAGGGATATCAGGCATTCTCGCAGCCATTCGATTCCCACAACGGATCTCCAACTTGTCCTTGACTGTCTATGAGAAGAATGCAGATATCTCGGGTACATGGCTCGAGAATCGATACCCCGGGTGTGCTTGCGATATTCCTGCTCATACATACCAGGCGACCTTTGCGCCGAATCATGAATGGTCTCAATTCTATGCGACTGCGCCGGAAATTCATGCGTACTGGAAGAAGGTCGCGCACAGATACGGCTGCAACAAGTATATCAAGCTCCAACAGCAAGTCATTAGTGCAACTTGGGACGAAGACACAGCAAAATGGCGTCTCAAGGTAAGCTCCTCGAAGCCAAACACTGCCGCCCCAAGCTAATTGCAACTTTGTCAGATTCGAGACTTGACCAGCAATGTCGAGTATGCAGATGAATGCAATGTCTTGATATCAGCGTCGGGCGCTCTGAATTCCTGGAAATGGCCTGAGATCCCAGGACTGCACAACTTCCAAGGAAAGTTATTACACAGCGCGGCTTGGGACGAGTCCTACGATTATTCGGTAAGTCCCCATCTTTTCCCGGGTCGACGTGCCCATCTTTATCATCTTCTTCTGACCAGAGATTTAGGGCAAGCGCGTTGCAGTGATTGGAAATGGATCAAGTGGTATTCAGATCGTCCCAGCAGTACTCCCCAAGGTCACACATCTCGACCACTACATCCGTGGCAAGGCTTGGCTGTCACCAACCTTCGCCAGGAAATTGGTTGATGAGCGTGAAGGCGGCGTTGATAACTGTGAGTTCAAAATGGTGTGGTCATGCACAATCAAGCTGACACGTCTGGCAGTTACATTTAGCGAGCAAGAGAAGGCCGAGTTCAAGGCTGATAAGACGAAGTATCAAGCTTTTCGAAAAGGTAAGAAGCACCACTGCCGTGTTCGGACTTAACTTGACTAACCGTGCCTCTTCTCACAGCTATTGAGCTGGAATTGCAGTCTGTTCACGGAACAACGATCAGAGGAACTCCCGAGCAGCTTGCTGCGCCCGGATTCTTCACCGAGTCAATGAAGAAGCGTTTGGAGCGCAACCCATCTCTTCAAGAGGAGCTCATTCCTTCATTTCCACCCGGATGTCGCAGACTCACGCCTGGCCCGGGGTACCTGGAGGCCCTCACAGATGACAAGGTCAACCTGATTCGAGAAGGCATTGCTGAAGTCAACGCAACAGGCATAATCACCAACGACGGGGTGCATCATCCTGTCGATGCCATCATGTGCGCCACTGGCTTCGACACAACCTTCTCACCTCGCTTCCCCATCACCGGCAGAGGTGGTAGATCCTTGGCCGAGAAGTGGAAGACTTTCCCCGACACATACCTCTCCATGTCAACAGATGACTTCCCAAACTACTTCATCAGTCTCGGCCCAAACTCTGCATTAGGGTCTGGCAATCTGCTTTTCGTCATCGAGAAGGCCATGGACTACTTCACCGACTGCGTCCTGAAAATGCAACGCGACAACATCAGCTCCATGGCTCCTCGCAAACAGGCTGTGGACGGCTTCTTCCATTACTGCAAGGATTACTTCGACACGACTGTGTTTACACACAAATGTCGAAGCTGGTACAAGGGCGGCTCATTTGATGGGCCGATCAGTGCATTGTGGCCTGGTAAGTTGCTGCCCAATACTACGTGCCAAGAGCCAGCTAACAAAGTCCCATGTAGGCTCATCATTGCATGCCAAGGAGGTCTTTGCCAGTCCTCGATGGGAGGACTTTGAGTACCGCCATGTTGACAACCAACCGAACGCATGGATCGGCGATGGCTGGACACAAGATGAGAAGGACAATGTCATCAATGTTAACTATCTGGATGACGACGAGATAGACTTCCCACCCATTCTGCAAGAGAATGGCATCATCAAGCTGTAGAGAAATTGTAGTATAGCAAGCATCGCAATCAAATTCCATATATCAAGAAGCCCCTGGACTCAAAACACTACGGCTCCGTTGCAGTTCTGCCGCATTACACAAAAGGTGCCTCCAGAAACGGTGCACGCACAAAGGGAAGATATTCCTCTGATAGGACACCGTTGAAATCGGTCATCCACGTCCCGTCCTCCTCCTCTCTGCCAGCAACCATCCAAGCGCGTCTGCGTCCCTTGTAGACAAGGAGTTGTCGGTTGTATTTGTCGTTCCGAGCCAGCTGAAGTTTGATGAACTGCTCGCTGGCACGAGCCTTGGCCGTCAGCATCGTCAATAGCTTGTCGAGAACCTCCACATCATGTTCAGACTCGACCCTGTTTCCGATGCAGTCGACGATCCTGTGATGAAATTTTGGCATCACAGGGTTATAGTCAACCTGAATGAAGGCTGGCTGGCCCTTGAGGCGCCATTTGTACACACTCCCGGACGGAATACTAAAGGATGAAAGCCCGGAAGTTGAAGTCGGACACTCAGTCAAGTCGCGCCGAAAGTGTCCGCAATGAAACATCCAGTCTTGAGGTGAGATCCGTAGGATTGAAGGGTCCGGCTTTTGAACATACTCAGCCGAGTATTGCCAGTGAACATGGACTGCCTCGAAGTCGTCCTCGAATATCATGTCGATAGCTTCGTCCCGATCTTCGACTGTAATGGTGTCGATGGAGACCAGAGCTGGCTCAGGCAGTTCCTGGCTCTTCCACTGCTGAAGCAGATCAAGAACAATTTCCCACTTCTCCATGACGAATAGATCTGATCGGGCTGCAATCGTTCGTGGGTATGGTACGTCAGGTAGCGTGCGCTTGTAGAACATTTCGATCTCGTCCTCAGCATGATCGATTCTCCATGAGCGTTCATCCCCGCGCTTCGCGAACTCTCCAGTGGGTACGAACTTGCCCACTCTGGGATGCGTATCATATTGCGGCTCGTACCGGACAGGCTCTTGAGACGTTGTCGTACAAGTGCAGAAAGAGCCATGTAGTTGTATTCCACCGCACCGCTTCTCGTCAATCTCTATGACCTTGCGTGTGACGTCGTATCTTGCGTACTCGTGCATGGAATCGTGCATGGAAGTATCGACGCCCTTGAAAGGATCAATGGCGGTAAAGTTTGCGTCTCGAAAGTACCATGAAACGCAGCTGCTGTCGTCGATGTTCGGATCTAGCACACAGTGTATGTAGACTTTGGCGCCCTTGCGGCGCCATTCTGGTAGTTCTCCGGTCGAAGGGTTACTTGTGTCAGGGAAGTCGTGGCTGAACACTCCCCAGACCTCTGTTCTCTCGATTGGACGATCGAGTATGTCCATGCTTGGGATTTCATCTGCGTCCATAGTCGTGTCCCAGTCACGAAACACATCGTCTAGCTTTTCGTCCCGTGCGTGCGCTGCTCGAAGCTCGGGGTCTCGTTGAAGACGGTGCCAGGCCTCGTTGCCTTCCAGTGGCATACAAGCAATGACAATTTCTGAAGCAGGAGGGATGTCGTAAAAGGCTTCGGGAGTGCCTGATAGTAAATCTAACTTCTCTTTTTCGGAAAGATCGTCCTTGCTTCTGATGATGCGGCCGTCCATCTTGCTGCTGATCCGACGGTCTGAGCGTTACGTTGGTTCTTTACGCCCAACCGACTTGCGACAAGCTTGGTATTTCCCCCTTTGGCCGACTTCAGTACAATTTGGGTTCGCGTGAGGCAAGCTTCGCGCTCAGCAGCGCGCGTCTCGAGTCGCCACAGACGGACAGCTGCCTGACGGCTGGCGCCGACACATTTACTGTAGACATCGCACTGCCAAAAACCTCGTCCTCCAGCCTTTCCCCTCCTAGGATTTCAGAAGTCAATCGTTAAGATCTCCTCCTCGACTCCTCCTCGTTACAGAACACACCTTTCCAGATATCCGATCACCTTATGTGGCCGAAGCATGGCCGACAATCAGAGTCCCGTACTTAGGGGCGACTATTGCTACATGTTAGAGCAGCAGAACCTATTGCTGAAGAAGCGTAATCATGAGCTCGAGATGAGCTTCCTTCGGAAGGCTGTACGAGACGACGAGCTACTGCCATCAATGGAACCTGGGCCAACACCCCTCCAAGTGTTGCATGCAAGTACACCCATGGAGACAGGGCCCTCGCCACAGTCGCGCATCATCGACTTGGATGAAGACCACGATGTGAACATGTCTTCGGGCTATTTCCCACGAGCCCCCGCTCTTCCAGACCTTTTAATGTACACTCCTCCTCCGCCTCCCCCGAGACGTGTCATTGGAACGAAAGGGGACCTGTCAGACGCAGAAAGGCTACACGTGGTCTACGATATGCTCAAATCTCGCCGTCGATGCTGCGAAGTCGAAGGTGCGATTTCAGAGGAAGTCACTGATGAGCATTGTGATAAAGCAATCGACCTTGTTCTCGAAGGCTGGAACACCAGCCTCCCTGCACGCCGTATGGAGAAGCTTCCGAAGCGCATCCCTGACACGCACCGCACAAGCCGAATGCTGTATGGAGCTTTTGCCGCCGATAATACTCAACTTAACCATTCAGATTGTCGCCAAGAGGGCGCTGATGTCTATCTATACTTCAGCCCGTACAACATTGGAGGAGACGCGAAGCGCTTCTCCTTCCGCGACTCGAAGGGCAATCCGGTCAGAGAAGATCAGTTCAATCCTTACTCATGGCTCGATCTCGACAACACAAAAGAAGCTCTCATGTTCCAGTATGACCAGGAAGAACGTGCAATCATCACAAGACTCAATGAACGGCTGATGATTGCGAAAGCCCAACGACGACTAGTTCAATTTGCGGACCGGGGTGAAGCGAACAAGACCGAGCCCTTCTTTGACCCTCAGCTGGAAAAGAAGCACCTTGACTTTGTTGTCGCCAGTATTTACGCAATCTGACGCAATACCTTGTGCGACCACTTGCTCTTGGGATGGCTGGTCTTGTCTGCAGAAGAGCTCATTGTGCGATCTAGTGTAAAAGTTTCATTGTAACAGGCTGCAAGAAATCGGAAAGACGCAAGAAATATGTTAGCTTCAATCACCGTGGCATGAGTATGCTATCCATATGGTCAGAAAGCGAAGTCGCTCGCGTGGTATTTGCTGTCCTACTCAAGCTATTGGTGCCTCTATGTAACTCATAACATCGTCCTTGCCTGTTCACTTTCGCACGAGTCATCAGACATACTCGTCATCATCACTGTCCGAATTGCCGGCCATCTCTTCGCCAGTTCTTCGCGCCAGAGCCCGTCCCTCGATCATTTTCCGATCAGGCTTGAGAACCGCATACATCATTGGTATAACGAGAATGGGCGCAGAGTCAGGAGTGCCCTGCGCCAAAGCCTTGAGGTAGTAAAGTTGTTGACCGCAAATCCGAAACACAAACTTAGGCTTCTCCAAGCCCCATCGCTCGTAAGTCACGGCGGCCTTGAATAAGGTGAACTCGTCGAAGTGGTGTTTGTTGTGACCCGTAATGAAAGATGGCTTGAAGTGGCGGGTGAGCCCTTCTGGACGGATGTCAATCCACCTTTCGTAGAGCCATTGGACAGTCGACGAAAAGTCCTTGCTCTGGCGAGTCAAAGCCCAGTCATCTGCCACAGGAACCAGCTCGCTTCTAAGCTGGGTCAGCAAATGCCTTCCTGTCGCGCCTTCAGGAGTCCACAATCTGATGAGTCGGGTGAGATCACCATCTTTGCTGTTGCAACTTCGTGAATCAAGGACGCTCTTGAAGCCTGTCAAGAATTTAGCGATCTCTTCGTTCGCTCGAGAGGAAAGCCAATCAAGAATATGCTCTTGTCTATAATTGACCTTTCCAGGTTTTGCCCTGTTCTCGTATGGTCGCGGTTCCAAAGGCATCAGCGCATGCTCGTTTCTGAACTCATCCCATTCGCGGCCGTAGAAGCAAATCCCTTGTTTTGGAGCATCCACCAAAGCGCTGAGAAGAAAGCTCATCCTCAGGACCTTCGAATACTTCAGAGAATAGCAGTAAGCGAGCCTTTCCTTGTACTTGGTCAACCTGCCAAGCACTACTTCGCGTGTATTAACCTCAAAGCAGGACTGAATAAATGTTCGAACGGCTTGGTCGAGGCTGGTCTCCTTCAATCTCTTGGGGCCTGGATGGCGCTTGGTGGTGACTGAAGTTCTGAGGATATCGTCAAAAGTCCTCTTGTCATACTTGAGGCCGAGATCCGGTTGTTCTGGTGGCTCCTCGCTCTTGAACTGCTGTACGATCTCCTTTCCCCAAAAACACCCCGTTCTGTCACCGTCAAAATCGCCCCCGCTCAGTTTGTCTGCGAGAGAGCGTTTGCCTTTGGTTGAGAAGAGAATGACGTCCTTGAACACTCGGAGTCCTGGGACAACCACAGCTCGAACTTTCTGGATGTCACTGGGAAGGTGGGCTGGCGATCTTCCGACCAATACGTCGCCCTCGAGCACGTTGTCGCTGAACTCCTCATTCTCAAATCTTTGAGAAAACCACAGAGAAATTTCATTCTCCTGGAGAACTCCGCTAAAGTCTGGCAACATGAGCACTGATGTAGAACACGGCACTGTGATCTTCAGCTTCTCGTTGACCGTTTCGGCCTTTTTAGTCCCGAAATCCTTGAGAAGGGTGCACAAATACGGCAGAGACGTATCGAATCCGGAGTCAAGCAAGACGCCGATCTCTTCCTCTGTGGACTTTGGTGCACCACCAAGGAACTTGACGAGACCATTATCAGAGCGATCTGAGGAGGATTTACCACAGCGTCTCATCCAGGCCCGCAAGTCAGCTCCGTGATCGACGGCGTCCTGCAGGGACGTAAGATCCTCTCGCAGACTCTCTTTGAGATAGTGTTCCAGTCGAGCTCTCATGGCGTTCTTGTCGATAGCATTCTGGTCGAGGATGCCGAGGAACTGGAAATTGAGTGTGCCAGGCTGAAGTGGTCTTGGCCAGTCCTTCACCTCGAAAGTTCTGTGGCTCACATCGATGAAAGGGCAGTCGAACTTGCGCTGCGAGGGATAGGTCTTGATCCATACTTTCTTGAAGTCGGAGGATGGTGATGCTGAAGTGTCCGATCTCGGATCAACTATCCACATGCCCTTGCAGCTTCCGATTCGTGCTTGGAAAGCGCAAGGCACGTCCACCAGGCCCAGACACGAGGCAACCCTACGGGCCATTTCACAGGACATTGTACCAGCGCCGACGGCCATGTCCATGTCGGTTCCGATGTGTTCATGCTTGTGGATGATCTGACCTTCCTCCAGAATGATTGTGGGTATAGTCGGTGTGTAGCCTAAGAGAATTAGTAAAGAACTCGGGAGAGAGATTGGCAAGAGGCTATACTCAAGGCCAATCGAGCGAATTGCTTCAGAGCTGTTTTCTTCCTGTTTCCCGGCGCGTTGACTCCGATAGCCCATTCGAAGAAATTAGCGAGACTGATACTTTGGCGGTCACATGGCGTAAGGGCTGCTTCAGGCGACGGAATGTTCCGTCCTTTGTAAAAGCCGTCTCCGTGTGTAGCGAAGAGTCGAACACGGCAAAAGTCCGATTGTTTGATGGTACGCTCCTGGGTGAAGGAGTCCATGACTTTGGTCTTCTTTTGATCGACAGAGATGAGTACGGATGTCCAGCTTCTGCCCAAGAAGCGGTGGTTTTGAGAAGCAAGCCATCTCATGATCTGCTGGCGGGCCTGTTCTTCCTGTCCAGAGACCAGGGGAGGAGGATGACTAAATGGAGAAGGTATTATAAGCTCCAGATTCCTATCCGCACCAAATCTCCGGATGATGCGGTTGCTTGTTCCGAGCGTCAGGGACCGCAACTTGACTTTGTACAAAGGCTTTTGTGGTTCCTTGCAGTATGAAAACTCGATGGAGTAAATGACCGCCTTATCTTTCTCCTGGCCAGAATCAAGCGCCAATTTCCATGCCTTGTCATCGTTCATTGGGGGAAAAGCCTTGTTCTTGAATGCTTCATTGTTCCGAAGGCTTTGGCGCAGCAGAGATTGGTCCCTCCAATCGTTCTCGTTCTCAAGAACGATACGAGCGCTTTTCGAGTCAACAGCGCAGTGCTGTGCGATGCGACATACTTCCCACATGACCGCAAAAGGGAGCTCTGTGGGGGTCTGCTGCAATTTTGGAACGTTGAACTTGGCTGCCAGGGTCAGCGCCGTTACTCAAAGATGGTTCCATGGACAAGACATACGCCAGATGTTGTGAAGGTTCTTGAGGGGCTTAGGGACACTCTCGTCATTGACAGTCTCAGAGCCACTGTCTTCGAAATCATCGTCCTCAAAGACCTCTTCGACGCGGATGCCTTGGGTTGGAGGCTTCTCATTTGGCAAGAGCTTGTCTTCCTCGGGTGTTGCTCCGCATGTGATCAAGTGAGTCTTTGGCTTCTGGATGAGGAATTTGCATATCGTGGGCTGATCTTCCAACTCCCAATTTTGCTGGAGCATCTGCGCGGGGCTTTGTCCGATTACTATTGCTGCAATTCCATCGTCAGTTAGGTCTGTGGAATAGTCAAGGACATTCGTATCCGCGCCGAGGTCGCGATCCGGGCTCAAAGTAGATCGAACAGGCAAGACATCCACCAGATAAGGATGAGGCTGACCGGTGCTTTTGTTGCGACTTTCTTTCACCACCATCTCTCGGTCGATTCCGTTTGACGGTCGTTTCATCGGCCGTTGCCGCGCATTGCTGCTGGTTCGCTTCATACTCAAGATGCGAATGAGGCAGCGAACCAATGCCTCTCGCTCTTCTGAAGACTGGACTTTCAAGGGGCCGGAGGGAGAGGGTGTTGAATCCGGTTCAGCATGTGGCTTCGGTACCCAACCTTTCTGGACTTCCTCTGCCTCTCGGCGAAATCGAGCGATCGCTGTGATAATTTGTGCACTGTCTTTCGCAAGGATTTGTTGATCGCTTGTTGAGGAAGACCGGGACGTCCCTGGAACTCTTGTTTGAGGCAGGACTCCGAAACAAGCGGAAGTCTTAAGTCGAAGTCTTCATTCAAAGACTCGATCAAAATCGTGGTGTCGTCGTCGGAAGCAGTGGGGGCGCTGTCATTGCGAGTCTTGAATGAGGAGGATGAGTACACCAGGGCTGGAGCCATTGCAGCGACGCGTCCAGCCTCGTCGTGTTTCATTCATCTCAGGCGCATAACAGCTGAGTAAAAGCAAGAGCAGCCGTCAGCGGTTGCAGCTGTCTGCAGATGCGCAGGCGTTGGTGGCAGGCGCCAAGTGCTGGCTGTCGATGCAGCTGGCCGGGATCCTTCTCAGGTGGCGGGGGTGCGAGCATGGGTTCTTGGGCTCACATTTCCACCTTACAAAGAGACAAGGTGCAATACAACGAGATGAGATGATCGCCGGCGAGGGTAGCTGCAGTGATTTTCAGTTGCTCTTTGCAGCCATGAAGAGTGAATGAAGCTTCCTCAAACACGATGGGCATTCACCATTCGGAGTTTAGCGTTGTGTAGCACACCATGTGAGACCAAAGATGTAAACCCTTTTCCAGATACCAAGCGGTAACTACACAACCTCCCAACCCGAATCAACTTGAGCAGCTCCTTCCAGTTCTCTTCGAGCTCATACAAGTGCGGGCCGAACGTTTAGACCTGTGAGCGATCACACTGTTGCTCTTGCACCACCCAGGCTCAGCGAAATGAGAGCAACGCCGGGACAAGCGGAACAGCAACATCAAAGCCAGATACTATTTTCCAGTCTTTCTACCTCCTTCTTCCAGCGCACACAATCACAGCAATGGCGAAAACCCCTTTGCACCCAAGATCGGAGCTGGAGGATACCGAGGCTGAACTCGAGTTGGTGCGAGCCGAGCGCGACCGCCTCTCGCGAGAAAGCGGCCACCACACGCGCCACGAACTGGGCGAACATGGAGCAACAGACTGCTCGGGATCGGGAGCAACGCCGAGCTCGAGCGTTGCGTTGCAATCGACGTGCGGGAGCGTCGTGCCCAGCCGGAGGTACTAGGGAGTTGCCAATCCAGAGAGCATGATGATCATCGCGCAGGCGCAGGAGCATATGTCCTCCAAGTGTGTCGTCACTCCCTTAAATTCTCGAGCCCGACTTCGTGTCACGCCCGACAAACGAGCACTCGTGCCGCGCTCAGGACGCGTTGTCCGCACCCCGGAGGACCTGTCCGAGCAGAAGACGAGTCATCTCGTCAAGGATATGATCGCCGCCATGGATGGCGGCGACAACTTTTAGCCTGCGGACCAGCAGGATGACGTCGCCGACGACCGCCGCCATGAAGGTATCCGTTCCTTTTCGAGATTGGCTGGAACAGTCTCCAGCCCCAAGCCGACCAGCCCCATCAGTTCGACATGAAGGAGGGCCTCGCCGACTCAAGCATCTGCTTCGGCAACTTCGAGATTGACCATCCCGAGGCAAAGGCCAGGATTGAAAAGTCCAAGCGCTGGAACATTTACGACAAGACGACAAAGGCCCTCCGACATCCAGCGAGTGGCGCCAAAAGGACGGCGCCTGCTACATCCACGTCAACCAACGTCGCGACAAGGGCGAAGTCGGTTTCGACTACAAGGATGACCTTCACTCGATGGACAGCAATCGGACACGGAGGATGGCACATAGTGAACAGAGGCTAGCAATGTATCGGAGCTCGAGACACCCAGATCTGTTGTGTCCAAGGCGCCGACACCTTTGCGCATCCCCACCGCTCTTCCAACCCAATTCCTTCCCGGTCTCCGGTGCGAACTCGTCGCAGTCCTTGGCGATGCAAATTCTCGGGCGCGCTGGTTCCCTCCTCCATCCGACGTGATCCGGGCATCGGCAGCGCGTTTCGTCGGTTCCATTCGACCATCCTGCCTATTTCCAGTCGATCGGCGCGACACGACTGCACCCCTCCGAGATATACGGACGCAACTCGACAGGCTTCCGTCTGCGTTATGGGCAGTGGCACTGAGAGTGGGAGCGGCCTCGTACCCAGCCTCGTGCTTCCCAGTTCGGCGGCACATATCGTCAACATCTCGCTGTCATGGGAACCCGCACTTTTCCATACTGATGTGCCGAATAGCAATAGCGATCCGTGAATGAACGATGTTTCCAGTCCAGTCCTTCTCGTTTCTGGTAAGCAAGATATGTTGACAGCAAAATACTAACCTAGAAGACCATTAAACTGGGGGTGTACAAGGGAACAAACGAGCAAGTAGAAGAGCGAGTGAAATATCGAGCAGAATAGTGAGCAGTATAGTGAATAGAATTGCAGGTAAGATAGTGAGAAAAATAGTGAGCAGAATAATGAGCAAGATAGTAACTAAATGAGTATGTACTCCTAACTCACCCGTGCCATCTCTCCATACCCATCTTCGCTGGCGCACTGCTTCAAGACACCCGTGTCATGGTCTAGACAATCTTACTTGTACCCGTGAACTTAACACTGCTTTACACAGTGGATTAGTGCTAGGTACACTGCCTGGGGAGTAATCACAGGAAACCCGTGAGTAGAACAAAAGATGAAGCTTTTTCACTCAGCATTTCGAGTAGTAGTATACGTATTGCATTTAGCAGGCAAATCGATTTGTTCTTCCATCGCACAGGAGAATGAAGTTGGCATCACGTGCCCTGTCAATGATTGCTGACTGACCCTAACCCGAACCCGGATGTCCGGCATTGCCCCGCGTTTTGCTGGAGCTCTTTAACAAACGACCCCGCCGCGTCAAGGGTCCAATAACTGCCTCTCGGGTTTCTCTCGGCATCCTCACAACATCACCTCACGCCATCGTCAACATGACCGACACACAGGCCTCCAACGAGGACATCAACATTGATGACCTCACTCCAGAGGAAGCTGGTCGCATCATTCACAGCCGTCGCAAGATTCGCTACGGCACCGCATGCTGGTTAGTGGTGACGGTCACGTACGACACGTCCAAAGATGCCGAGATTCACTGACGATGAGGAAGGCCATGTCGACAACGCAAGGTGAAATGCGACAATTCTTCTCCCTGCTCTAATTGCGTCAAGCGAGAGCACATTCAGCTATGCGACTACAAGCCTTCGCGTAAGAATGGCAGTATCGACCTGGCTGCGTCGCGCAAGCGAGCACACTCTTTCAGTGATTCGCGTGAGAGCCGCAAGGAGCGTGGAGACAGCTGGCCTCGGGCTATCGGTAAGATTCGGGCCTGCATGTGTGTGTTGTCAGTCACTTACCTTATCATTAGCCAACTTCGAGGAGCCCGACACTTCTTCATCGGACAGGTTCTTAGGATCAAATAGGTGAGTTCGTCCTCTCAAGTGTTCATTGTAAACATGCTAAATGAATGATGCAAGTATTCCTGCTCTATTACGAGATCAATCAACGCCAGAGAAGAATGATGCTGCCGATATACGGCTGCAGACGTCCGCCATCTTCGGCTTGGACACGAGTGCCCCTTTCCCACTCATGTCTCAACAACATCTCCACCGATTGACACAAGATATCCTCAATGAGCTTCCCAGTGATCGCGAAGTCATGAAGTAAGATCTGGATCATCTGTATTGATATGCGTACCACTGACGAGGATAGGTTGTTCCGAACGTACAAGGAGACACCGCAAGCCTTCTGGGGCTTCGTTGTTGACATCGACGACCTGGAGCAAAAGCTCATGCTTTACCTCGAAGACAGATCACGCAATGCTGGAACTTCAAATCGATCGTCACGGCCCGTCACTGCCTCGTGGCTGGCAATACTGTTCGCAGTCCTCGCCGTCGGCTCGCAGTACCACGAGTCACCGTACCACATTCGCACCAAGGACTCGCAGAAATACATCCAGATCTCTTTCCATTTCCTTCGCCTAGGGAACTTCCTTCTTCGACCTTCCTTCGATTCTATCCAGGCAATGTTGATGACCAGCTTTGTCTTACTCAATGACATGAAAGCAGAAGCCTCGTGGGCACTGATGGGGCTGACATGCCGGCTTGCGCAAAGCCTGGGTCTACATCGTCCGTCAACATCCGAACGGGCGTCACTACAGCCTGACGCCAAAGCGACAGAAATGATCCGACGCAAGCTTTGGTGGACTGTCGTGTGGCACGATACTCTGACTTCATTGTCCTTCGACCGGTGAGTCGCTTTCGACGCGCTGTCAGTCCGTGAACTAATCATTTAGGCCAACGATGACCAACTTCGCATGTTGCAAAATCCCAGAGTCGGGTGACGAGCTTCATGGCTATCTCGAGACGATGTACCACCTGATGGAAATCATCAGCAGGCGACTAAATCCGGATGCTGTTGCCACCGCCACATACGAGAAGATCATCGAAAACTGTGAGGCTGTCGAAGCGCTCCGAGATCGCGCGGCAGAGCACATTCAAGACAAGAGCAAGTGCAAAACAGCCCTCGATAGGCTGCAATACTACGCCATTCGTCTGCACACATCGTTCGTCATTTCAGTGGCTTGTCGGCCGGCGCTCCGTCGGGATTGCAAGATGGAGTCATCGCAGAAGAAGGATCTTGCCGAGAGATGCAAGGTCAATCTAACCGAGACAGTGCGCATGTTTCTGGCAATGCACCAGCTTTCCGTCATTCCTACGCGTAGCTGGGCTTTCACCTATCACGGTCTATCCTCGGCTTTGCTTTTGGGCATCTTACCGGACTCCAAGTCTGATCCCGAGGTTCGTCAGCTTCAGGGTGACCTCATAGCTGCTCTCTCGGCCACTGCTGCGAAGGAGGTGAGCTCGCCAGAGCCACATGTCCCAATCTCGGACAAAGACATCGAGCTTTCGGGTCCATTGTGGAGAGCCCTGAATGCTCTGAAGAGCATATACGACCACGGTTCTGTGGTTCCTGCCCGTCTGAAGAACGATGGTGAACGTTCTGGAATCCAAAGTGGTGCTCGAACCCCGCTGCCTGCCCTAACAAATGCAGCGATCGCTGGAACACCTCTTCCCTCATTGCGTGGCCTGTCGCCTACATCTGCAGCTGCCGCCGCAGCAGCAGATCCCCGTGAGAATGCAGCAATGGCCATGGCCGAGATGCAAAACGGCGCGTCTCTCGCAGACTTCGCAGGGTCAGTCTACGGCCCAAATGGCTACTACAATTCCTCCTACCCAGGCGGCCAGGATCTGACCACTCGGAACAGGATGTCCTTTGCTCAACAAGCTAATCAACACAACCTTGCCATTGAGAACCTTGCTGCTGGTTTGCCGGTTGACCCAAGCCAGTATATGGCTCCAATGGATCTGTACGAATCGATATGGGGAGGCATGTATACATCGACCTTACTGTTGAGATCTCAGCTAACTTGAGCAGAATCGCCTGATCCATGGAATACTGGAATGGACTCCATGAACTTCGATTTCCTTGCGCAGGCCCCGCCGGGACAATCTCAACAACAGTTCTACTTCTAGGCATCTTGGATACGCAACTTACGGCCGAAAAGGGAAGGGCGCTTAATGATTGTGCTTTATTTAATGGAATGTAGCCGAACAAGCGGCGATGTAGTGTTAAATGTATTCAAAAGCGTTTGGATTGTATGCATCGAGTCACGTCCTGGTGTGCTTCATATGATGGTCTGCAAGCTACGGTTACCACCATGGCGCCTGGGCCTGTACAACCCTCTTTCGAGATCAATCACCATCCTCTGACGTTTCCAGGAGAAGACGGCGCAGTATATCATGATGACCAAGAAGAAGAGAACTGCTGTTCTTTCTAGCCAGGTGTTGTCCTCTACCGGAAGACGTGCGACGAGAACGGGCACGTCCCCGAGCTCAGCGATAGAGCCGTCCCTCATGTCGAGAGTGTCTGTCGTGCCGAGTATATTTCCGCGAGAATCCAAAGCCGCTGCAATTACATATTGGCGACGCATGTCGCTCGGTGGTGCGAATGACACAGTGGTCTCGAACCCTTTGCGATCGCTTTTGGCAATCATCTCGCCAGGCTTGACTGAGCCGTGCGGGTATGTCGATGTATACTGTCAAGCTTCAATTAGCTGTAGCGCATGGCTTCGGATCTTGAGGGCACTTACAATAGCCCATGAGTCCACCTCGGTCGCCCCGTTCCAGGACAAGTACACTGTCGTGTTCCCAGCGCTTTCAGTTGCTATGTCCATCGCGATACTCGGCGGCCATGTGGGCTTTCCGACCCAGTCACCCTTCGTCACTCGATACGCGAACATATCAGGCAAATGCCGTCGCTCCCCGCGATCGAACGAAGAGACAACCTCGCCATCTGGAGTGTGCTCGGTGTAGCTTGGGTGATAGCCCCATGCGATCATTGTGTTGCCATTCTTGAGGGTCGTCATGCTTCCCATAGCTCCAGAATTCAGACCATCTGGATGATAGTACTCTTTCAGGACTTTGGCAGCCATTGCTTGGTAGTCCAACTCAAGGTGAAGACCTCGTGACATGCAATGGGGTGCTCTGTCGGCATGACAAAGGTTGGTCTGCTCGCCCTGATTGTCGAACATGGTGATCTGTGAGGTGTTGCCGAGATAGAAGCGGGCATCATGCTGCCAACTGAAGTCAGTGGCGCTTCCATTGCTGAGATCTTTGAACTGATTGAGCTTGCCACCCAGAGTCCAGAGTAGATGGCCGTCTTGTCCTGACACTAGGGCGACGACGGACAGATGGCGCATCGAGACCAAGTAGTCTCCCCCAAGAGTCTATCAAAGTCAGAAAAGAAAATGTCACCAAAATGCATACTGTCTGTAAACTACCTTTTCGACACTGTTGACATGAGCAAAGTCGTAGCCACTGTTGGGCCCGATTCCGTATCCTTTGCCATACGGTGCCCTGGAATCTGCGATATTGAAGTGATCAGACGCTGCCCAGTCGAAGACAACCTCATTCGTTTCGATGTTCACTTCCTGGAAACCGCTATCCATGATCAAGCTTTTGCGTTCACCGCCAAGAGCCGAAGTATCCCATGGCACATTGAAGTAAGTCGTGAAGATCGCGTTCCCGTCGTGAGTGATCCTCAGATCATGCATATCTGCCAGGACTCCCCGTCTGCCCTGTGCTGTGATATTATAGACAAGCTCGTACGTCTCGTCAAAGAACAAACAGTGGCCATTCGCATGTCCTCGGCCATGTGCTCCCTGCCAGAACATGAAGTAAGGCTTGCTTTTAATATACTGTACATCTGAATGGTAAGTATTGGCATATTGCTGGTCAGCGTACACAAGACTGAGATCGCGAGCGTCCAAGATCATTGGTCCGGCTTTCCCTTCGCCATACACTGAACCGATGAAGATGAAACGAGAGTCGTCAGCTGCGGACTCATTCCAATCGTTCGCTCGGAAAACGGGACCGAGGATGTTGGAGCTTCGGTATTCCTGGCGTGGGAAGCCGTGATGGTGATCTGTAAGTTGTTTGAAGTTTGCTGTGTCTGTATATACTGGCAGGTCGGCTTTCGTTGTTGCCAATAGAAGCAAAATAGCAAGGAAAGACATCTCTATCCGCAACATGTTCAAGTTTCGTGAAGTCATTTTGGTCCTCGGTGTGATGGAAAGTGCACCGAGTTAAGATAGCAGGGTCCTCGTGCGCAGGGTTAGAAATAGGTGAAGCTCGAGTAACGCTGAGCAAACAGAGTTCCCCGCAGCCTCGCTGAATCGTCGCTAGATTAAGGGTAAGTCTGCGAAGCGTCCTCGAAGTTGCAGTTGCAGAATCACATTACGGCTGGTTGTGGCCGATGATTTAGTAGCGAGGAGCCGTCCTGGACTCGCGCTTCGTGAGTAACGGTCGGCACGGCTGGGCGCCGGTGTAATGCGCCTGCATAGCATCATACTCCACCGAGCGTGACTTGGTCAGGGAGACCTGTAGCGATGCTTGTGAAATGGCAATTCATATTGTCGTGAGCAATGCTAGAACTTAAGCAGCCAACCAGAACCCAGTCCTCGTCTTCAAAACGCCAAACAGCCAAAATCCCACTGTCTGAAGGTATCAAATCATGCCAGAGACGTCCTATGCTTTTCCTTTCGCAGCCATGGACGGCTAGTCTTCTTCAATCGCGTCCGTCTCAACTTCTGTCACCTCTCCTGATGCAGAACTCCAGTACCTATCGAGTATGTTAGCACGCGAACGTGATGCAGTGGCCGTACTGCACTTACGCAAGAATCTGAACCTTGAACTCGCTCAAGCAGACAGAGAACAGCTTCAGGAGTCTGGTTTGCCTTGAGTCAAGGACATCTCCCTCTTTGCACACGACGTATGGCTCGCCCTCGCCGCTCTCCTCTCCAAGCACAACCTTGCCCTTGACCATCTTGGTCGGGACACCCAATCTGCGGAGCTCGGGCTCGATAGAGTGCTCAAGCGGGACATCGTACTCAGTCGGGACCTCGCCCGCTGTGGCGTAGACGACGCCTGTGGGGATAGTGAAGGATCGTGAGGCAGCAACACCGGCGCGAGCGAAATCGACCTGGCTGAGATTGGCGAAGTATTCGAGGACTGTTTCGGCGGGGCGGTTGGTCATGATCAAGCCAACAGTACCGGCCAGGTACTTTGAGAGGCCCTCGATGCCGGGGGCGGCTGCCTCTGCTGGGTTTGAGCCAAGGGCCCTGATCATAAGCTTTGTCTTGCCGAAGAAGATTCTATGCGCCGAAAGTTGATTAGTGAATGTGCTTGTACAATTGAGAATCGCAATCCTTACCGGCTGTCGGACATCTCATGGCGAACCTGCTTCAGGTAGCTGTTGCGCATGTTGTCGACGCTGAAGACGAAGCAGTGCTGGTATTCGGGAATGGCATCGCGGATGTTCTGGAAGAGCTTCTCCTTGTCCTCTCTGGTCTTCTTGTTGACCTGGGTCATGTGAAAGACCTTCGCACGTCTTGACTTGGGCATCTTGGCGGTATTGTCTGGTTATTCGATTTACCGTGGAAAAAGTGGTGAGACTGATCGAAGTGCACTGTCGCTGAGGCTGGTCTCGATAACTTTAGGTGGGCGGCCGCAACATTTACTGATAAGATTGTGGAAATTTTCCAACCTGGACTTTTTTGGTGGGGTCCAATCGCCTGTGGGGGTGGTTTCCCAGGCCGTCCTGGCAGAGTGGGTGGCGCTGTGGCAGAGTGGCTAGCAGCGAGTCCAGGGACCAGAGCTCACCGAGGTTCACCGAGAAGAACGGTTTGGGTTGCCATTGGCCAATCCGAGCTGACTAAAGCGAAATAGATTGTCTGAGCTTTGCCATGCGATTATTTGAAGCATACAATTTGGCATACTCATGTTAGATGCCTCGAAGGGAGGCAGCAGGGATAGAGAAGGGTTACAGTGGATTTGAGAAGGCTGCGTCCTTCTGAAATGCTGTTTGCCAGCCTACCTAGCAGTTCGTCTTTGTGCTGAATCATCAACCACATGCTGTGTAGCAGGCAGGAGCTTCCCATCCGGGTACGGCATGTGCGGCTGCCTGACGTGCATCAATGAGGTAGAGAATTTTCCTCCAATGCATCAATGCATCACGGTTCACATTTGTACAGACGCGAGTGAATCCTATATATGTTGCTACCCGATCTGGTCACATAATTTACCTGTACTTGGCTTGTACAGGGTCAACATCGGCAAAACCTTCTGCTCTCGGCGCGAATCGAAGCGAAGCCTAAGGACTGCCTCCGTGATCGCGGGCGCACGGACCAGGCTTTCCTTTCGCACTGTGGAGAGAGTGAAAAACCCCCATTGCCTTGTCTGCTGGTCTTTCCACGGGGACCAAAGCTCGACCTCCTCCCAGGCCTCGCCCTACCTTAACCTCACCTTACCCATCCAACTCACGCGCTGCACTGCATCCAAGCAAGCATCCGCTCCCTCCGTACAATCGACTTTGTTCTCTCTCTCTCTCCTCCTCTTCCCTCTCAACCTTTCTCTATCCTCTCCACAATTCCTTCTTGTGCCGACGATCTCCTCCCAGGCGCAGCCTTTTAGCTTCTATCACCTTCTCCCATCTCGGCCCAGACGAATTGCGACTCTCGTCATCGGTTTCCTTCTTCACGACATCCCCAATTACCTCCCTCTTGCGGTGATACCCCAGCACTCCCGATTCATCTTTCCCGCGCGCCGACAACCGTCGCATCTACCCAGTCTGCGCAATCGCTCCTTGTGCCTCGGCCATCTTTCGGACGTCACCCTATCCATCGAATACTTCGGAGCTTTTCGTCTCCGATCGAGATATCACAACCATGGCCACCAACGGCAACTTCGGACAGCAGGAGCAGTACAAGGGTGCCCTCGAGGGTTACCCATCTGCTCCCGCCAGCAACTCGGCCACCCGTGCCGAGAATGAGAGCGACAAGCTCACCAACGACCAGGTCGGCTGGTACTTTGTCGAGCAATACTACACAACCTTGAGCAAGGCTCCTGAGAAGCTTCACGTAAGCCAATCGAATCGATTTTTCATTATTCCGTACATGTGCTAACACACGACTAGCTCTTCTACGGCAAGCAGTCGCAGTTCGTCTACGGCCTCGAGGCAGAGGTTGCCAACGTCTCTGTTGGCCGCCAGGTACGTATTATATGCGCCAATGTCCTCATCAGAGCTACAACTTAACATCTACCAGGACATCCAAGAGCGCATCAAGGCCCTTGACTTCCAAGACTGCAAGGTCCGCGTGTCAAACGTCGATTCCCAAGCCTCCATGAACAACATTGTCATTCAGGTCATTGGTGAGACTTCAAACAAGGGTCAGGAGCCGAAGAAGTTTGTCCAGACCTTCGTGCTGGCCCAGCAGCCCTCCGGCTACTTCGTCCTGAACGACATCCTCAGGTACATCAACGAGGACGTCGAGGAAGAGACCGAGGCCGAAGCACCAGCGCCTGCTGATGCTCCAGTCGAGGCACCCGCGGCTGTCGAGGCTGAGGCCCCGAAGACTGAGGCTCCTGCTCTCGATGCTGATGCCGTTGATGAGAAGCTCGAGAAGACAGATGACACTCCCGCTGTCAATGGCGATGCCGAGGAGACTGCCCCAGTCAAGGAGGCTGAGGCCCCTGCCGCCACCGAGCCCGCTGCTGATGCCGACACAGCGGCTAAGCAGGTCGCGGAGGAAGTTACCAAGGAAGCTGAGAAGCCCCAAGATCCTGCCCCCACCCCTGCTGCGAAGCCCGCTGCCCCGGAGCCCGCTCCCTCTGCGCCTGCTGAGCCCGCCGCGCCGCCCAAGCCCATGACCTGGGCTAGCCGTGCCGCTGCTGCTGCTGGCCCTCGCCCTGTTGTTCCCCTGCCAAAGACCGCGACGCCTCCAGCTCCCGCTCAGAACCGCGCTCCTGCTCCTGCCGCACCCGCCGCTGCTCCTGCTGCTACCACTGCCGCCCAGCCTGCAGCCGCCCCCGCTGCCTCGAAGGAGGGATCCGAATGGCAAACCGCCGGAGCCGACTCCAAGCGTCAGAACCGCCCGCAGTCTGTCTCTGGAAACGTGACCGAGAAGGAGGGAACCATGGGTTACGTTAAGTTCGTCACCGACAAGGTTCAGGACTCTGACCTCAAGAGTGCTCTGGCCACCCACGGAGAGCTCAGCTACTTCGACATCAACCGCCAGAAGGTTTGTGAACCAGCCCACAAGCTTTGCCGAACTCGTTACTGACATCTTACAGAACTGTGCGTTTGTCGAGTACAAGACCACCGAGGGCTACAACTCCGCCATGGCAGCCAGCCCCCTGACTGTCAACGGAGAGAACATCGTCATCGAGCCCCGTCGACCCAAGGCTAACGCCTACGGCGGTGCCAGCTACGGCTCTGGTCGTGGTGGTGCCTCTGGTCGCGGCCGTGGCGGATATGACGGCCGCTCCAACAACAACTCTCGCGGCAGCTTTGGCGGCCAAGGCCGTGGACGCGGCGGTGCCTCCCGCGGTCGCGGAGGTGCTCAGGCTACCAACGCGTAGACGATGCGTTGCATCGTGCCATTTATCACGAGCCATGCTCAGCGGCTGGCTCGTGGAAACCATTCGGATCCGCTCGAACCTGGGCAGATTGGGTCTTTTGACCTGACAGCCTAGGCTGCGAAGCCTTCAATAGGCTTCGAAACACCACATCATCATTGTGTTTCTCTAATTTCTGCCTTCTTGTTACCCCTTTTTTGCATGGCGATGGCATTTCCTGCGTGGCACAGCCATAACGGCCGAGACGGGTTCGAACGGGCCCACGGAACGTGAGGAAACAAAAGTTGGAAGTCGGTTTTTGAGGGGCGCACAGGCCGGAGCAAAAGAGTTTCAGATATCATCATTCAGTATTGTAATAGGTCCAACATTGGGGAGAAGGGACGGGCGCGGTGGCTGCTGGGAGAGGTGATGAGGGTCGGTTTGCATTGGGATGGAGGTCGAAAGTCGGGAGGGACTAGCTGTGTATAATATGGATCACTGTGTCTCGGCTGTACGAGCTGGGGATATTACGATTACTTGAAGCGTTACAAGTCTGCGGTGGACGAATTATGAGGACGAAGACATTGACGTGATCATCTCGAACGTGAAGGTCTTGTCAGAGATCAATTCATGTTCCACACAATCCGTTGCCAGCACTCATCGAATTTACCCCTTCCCCTCTGACACGAGGATACATCTTTCCACGATACCAGCGTCGGCCATAGTATATGTCAGACTACTACTACATCATCACAGCCCGCTACCTCGCCGCCTCTTCTACCTTAGCTGGATAACTCAAGTACTTTCTACATGCCTTTGGTAAGCGCAAGGCTAGGGAGGCCGGGAGGTCAGTTCCGAAAGACTAGGCATATGTCATATACGAGCACACGTTGACAGCCAGGCCCTCGAGAGCTACATACTTCGTGTAGGTTGCCACGCGATTGGTCAACTTTGGCCGATGGAAAGTTACGACTGAAAGAGGTGGATATCAGAGATCATCTCGGGATTGAGCCTTTACCCTTCGTGTCCGTCGCAAAGAGATCTACCGGGTGCTTGGCTTGTTAGGCTACAGCGTAGCTGATCTGAGCCGACGGTCGCCTCATCGGTGTTCTGGTTGAAGCCAAGGCCCGAGGGATCAAACTCGCCAAGATGTGACATCGAGCATGAACGAAAGGATCACCGTTCCGATACCCATGTTCCTACATTCTTACAAATAGTCGTACCTAGGATCGAATCTTCTTTCCTAATTCAGAGACTGGGCGAGGGTCGATATAGGGAAGGATTGACGTCGTGCCCCAGAGTGGGGGCCATCGGAAGGATGACATGACCGATGGATAGGCTTTGCGAAGGGCGCAGAGCGAGGTGCCGTGAGCCGTCGTTTGTTCTTGGCTTCAATGTTTGGCAGGATTGCGGATGACGAGGAGTCCATCACGCAGCCTTGTGGCCCCTCTGCCTCGCTAGACGGTTCGGCACCGAGCGTAGGCGAGGCTTCCCGCGCGGTCCGAGAAATGCCTTGAGTGGATCATCGGACTATTCTTTTGTTTGAATTATGACATTCTGTTTCCGTTAACATGACAATATGAATAGTCGACTTGCATTGATCTACATGAGCTGAAGAGACATTCATGCATTGAAGGCCGTAGGATGGTTCTATGTGTCGTTTTACGTGTGCTTCGAAACAATCGGCGCCCCCGAGGAGCGAACGAGTAAGACCTAGTAGCCTTGGCGATATGCAACACCACATTTAGGTTCTCTTCCTTTTGTTTTTATGACTGGCACTTATGCCTAGCCTCCAATCATTTAGTGTACCGTCCAATGCGTTTCTAGTTTCTTGGCTGACCTCAATCAAGGGGCACCAGGGGCACTATGTGCAGAGTGGCCAGAAATTGCGCCGTCACCTTCCAGACAACGGGACACCAAGCTAGCAAGGAGTCAAACATGATGAGTCCGTCGCTGGACTGCCTTGTTCGTACAGTATCCGTGATCTAGTCGCCGGCAATTGGTACAACAGGGATCTACCCCGTATGTGTTAACTACGCAGCCCCATTCCTACGACATTGTATCTGCGACAGCCTTAGTTGGTCCATTGTGGCTTAGTGTATCGAAGGATTCGAGGGTTTCCTGCATGACGTCTGCCTATCCGCTCGCGTAGCCGCCGGCAATCGGATCGTCGCTCGTCCAGTGGGCCAGGAAAGGGGGACTACCGGTAGGAACCTGAACTGCCGCACATGGGGAAGAGTCCGTTACGGCTTTTTGCAGACTCATAATCACTCCCTAATGAAACAGAACAGTAATGTCCAGAGTCGACGAAGATCTCGATGAGTTCGTTCGAAGATGAAGCCTCAATCGTCGTAGCAGAGGAATAGATCCTAGGCCTATATGTGCGGTGGCGAAGCTTATGCACGGCCTCGGACAGGAATGTCTCAAGAGCCCGATCAGTGATCGTCGTCATCGTCTGGACTATCTATGTGATGCTCCATTATCCACCTTCTATGCTGGGGAAAGAGCTCAGGTGCCGTTTATCTTGGCGCATCCTTGTGGTCTCACTGCAACGTGCTCAACCTCTTCGGTCATCGAAAAGCGCCTTGATACAACGTCAGATCCCTGAACATGATCATCCTCATGTCGTCTAGGAATGTTTCCACAGTGACGATCAATCTGGAGAACCATGATCTCTTGAACGGGTATATAATGCCTGGTCTCAAGCCGTAGAATTTGAAAAATATACTCCTCAGCTCACTCCCCAGCACTCTTCCTCGCCTTCTCGCACCAACACTCTCGATCAGTATCGACTCTCTTGCGCCTGCGCTCTCCATCTCACAATACCACCCACTATGCTCACCAAGGCTACCATCCTCGCGGCTGCCTGCGCTGCTGTCGCAAGGGCCCAAGCCAACGAGTACTGGTTCATCCCCGAAGGTCTGACAGACCAGTTCTGTGATGGTGTCTCTGTGTAAGTCGTCTTGATGTTGAAGTTGAACCTTATCTAGTCACTAACACACCTCCTTAGCCCGGACTGGGACGCCTGTGAGGAGGCTTACGTCGACTGGTTCATCAACCGCGACATGAATATCGGCCCTGGCATGCTCGAGGGCCAGACTCTCACCGTCGAGGGCTGCCAGCTTCGCTACGTCGAGTGCGGTGGCAAGGACTACGGCTGGACCGAAACAGAGGAAGGTGGTCTCTTCAGCATTCTCAGGAGGACTTGCGAGCCTCTCGGTGCTGGTGGTGTCCGTCGCCAAGGTGACATGTGTGTCATCGCCGAGAACCCCATCCGTCCCTTCGGTCCTCGCAAGAGGGACCTGAGCGACATCGAGGCCCCTGCTGCTGAGGTCAAGCGTGAGCCCGCTCCCGAGCCGGAGCCTATCCGCACTCACCCCAAGGACATGCTCGTCTCCCGCGACCTGGTCGCTGAGTCCAACAACCTCGAGCGTCGTCAAAGCTGCGGCGGCGAGGGCGAGTGCTACGGCTACAGCCAGACAACCTTCGCCGGCAACATCCGCGGCACCAGGATCGATCTCTGCCAAGTGCCCACCGGTGGCTCCTGCACCGAATCCTACGCGAAGACCATCTCCAGCTCCTACGAGGTCAGCTTCGGCGCCTCGACGGGCATCAAGGATATCATCGACGTGACTGCCGGTTTCTCCATGACTGAGGGCGAGTCTTACACTACCACCCTGAGCACCACCATTACTGTGGAGTGCGGTGAGGGCGGTCGTGGCCGTGTTGTTTACTACCCTTACATGGAGGTCTCGAGCGGCGAGTGCACCAGGGGAACTTGCAGTGGTGGCTTCTGCTCTATTGATGAGAGGTCTCAGTGCACTACCCGCAAGCCTGTTCCTGAGGACTCTTCCTTCCTCTCCGGCGAGTACAGCTACGAGTGCAACTAAACGCCCCACGCAGCTGTTACAAGGTATTGCCTTCCACTGGTTGGACTGCATACCCACGTCTAGAGGATGCTGAGACTGGAGAGAGTTCGTTGATGCGAACAACGATGTATGAGAAGCTTCAAAACAGAGCCTGATTTATCCCATTTATTCTTTCAAATACATGTGTATCTTCGAAACATAAGTCTATATTGCAGTGATGATTGAGTGAATGCAATGTGTTTTCTACTACCAACGGACATACAACCGACGACCTATTACTCCTGAGGTCATATAGCTGACTCTCACTCCTACATCGTCGTTCCCTACGGGCTTTTCATGCAATTGGAGGGCCTTAGTCTCCCCATAGGAATTACCGACTCTGAGGGAATCGCATCCACAGATCGCTCTGACTTATCACCAGGGCATTCCTGAGATGTCCCCTACAGACACCGACGGTCGCAAGTAGAATAATATAATTCGATATTGGTTATTATGAGCGACCTCGTTGGCAACCAGGATCTGAGAAATGGCGGACAAGGTGATACCAGGTGTAGCATACTATCGTTGAATAAACCAAAATCAGGTATAAAACTTGTTTTGTGCAAATTTGGCTCAAAAATAACGCTGATTCAGGTACAATCATCAATCGTAATACTTTAGAATCCAACACAAAGTCACAATACCTCTTTCTCTTCTATTTCTTCATTCAAGCCGAGATATATGCTATTCAGTTCGTCTCATTCAATTTGTACTAACCTACCCTGTATCGAGACCTCGCGCGCACCCCCGACGTTCTGCGATGTTGAACTGGGGCGTACCCTAAGAAACGCGTATTCGGAATTGTCGACGGACCGAATCCAAAGTGCCAATATAATATCAGCTCATCATCAAGGTCTTCACGTCGGGCCCGGAATGGTCATTTCGCGTATGTCGGTCAAGCGCATTCAACTGATGACTCCTCCATCCTCTACAAAAGGCCGTGCTGGGTGCTTTTGTTCGGCGGCCAGAGCTTCTGGAACTTTGTTGGAAGCGAAGATCCACAATCTTACCTGATGGTGGGTATCTTGACAAAAATTAAGGTACCTTGTTGGATTACTCCCGATGAGCCGATGTGATGCGTGCCCAGGGAACGAATGGGGTCATTAACTGAAGGGGGTGGGTTCTTGGTGGTTGGTCGGGTCGCCAGCACGGGTTTTCTGAAGTCGGTGAGGATCATCGTATGTGGTAAGAAGAATGGTTCGTTGGTAGGACATTGGCATTGGAAGCTTGGTCCGGGGTGTTATTGCTCCGACACTTGGCGCATCGCCTAGACGACGTTTTCGAGCGATTCAAAAGGCGGACTTCTGAAAATAGAGCCTGTATGGCAACTGTCTGAAGCGCAGACCGTTAAGTTATGCCAAGAAAACATTTCGGCTTATGCTAACCAGGACAGGTACTTGGATTTGCTACCATGAAGCTGTTCAACTTGCATCGATGAGCGGTGGCTGTGACGGTCGCTCCTACGTCTGCATCAACATCAGACTAAAACAAACTTCTGGACCGAAGCCGCTTCTATTTCTGCAATTAGCTTTTCCGGGTCTGATCGGAACGGCAGTTGTACAAAGATCTCGGGAAACCGGGGAAGTCGCAGTTGATGCACTTCTTGGGCCGGATGATGTAGGGGGAGGGGGAGTGTTATCAAGCTGAATCGCCTTCCCCTGAGAGGTTATCAGGAACCCTCCCCAAGGCGATTCGACACCTTTATCGTTGATTGCGCAATCGCCCTGACAATCAACATGATGCTCGAGTGATGTTTGGTTCAGGGGAGGCAAACCGAAGCTGGGGGTTCTTTGCAGTGTTTCGCCAAGATTGCAGAGTCGCATTGTCCGTCGCTGTGCAGTCGAACAATGCCACTTGCCTATACCATCCTCAGTGTGCTTCTCCTAGTCTGCCAAGAGATATCCTGCTCAAGTTCGCTCACGGGACCACTTTGTAAGCATTAGCACACCGTGTTAAACCCCATAATTCGCTGTGGAATACTGGGAACACGCACGCACGTACAGCGTCCATTGAGGGCAAGAAAGCATCATACAAGTCGTTCACAGCGACATCTCGGCTGTCAAATGTCTGTAAGATGCAAACGAGGTCGGTGCTTGAAGCAAGCACAGCGATGTCTCAAAGATGGCTCAAATGCTAAGAGCCTAAGATCTGTACGATCGGCGGGCGATCTCTTGGACGCCGCGCCACACCGCGCACCCTCCTTTCTCGGCCGGGGAGGGAGAGAGTGGCCCGAAGCGAATGACTGAACAAGACAGGGCACTCAGCACTGGCACTTGCGATGGCCCGCGGGCCCATGAATAAAAACCTTTTGCTCATCGTTAGTGATTTCAACTCATCTGAAACAAATCTGCTCCAGGCCTCTCACGCTCAATTGCAAGCCCTGTTCGAGGCGAACGCCGACCGGGGGTGCGGGCTACAGAAAGCCCTGTGCAATGCACTCAGTCTAGCCTGCGCTCGAGTCACTTTACTGGCACGCGCAGCCACGTAGGCGTGCACGCACCCTCCTTCATCGGCTTGGCTCTGCAGCAAAGGTGCCAAGGGGCACGTCAAAAGTTCCGACCAGCTGGCTGCCCAGGCCCTGTCGTCTCAAATTTGCTCTGGGTATTATTACCACCGTTCTGCGTCATGTGCCAATCAGTGCGCAGCGCTCAGTGGTACATTCCTTGATGGACTCGAGATATTTCCAGAGATGCGCTTTGAGCTAAAGGCCGTCGAAGGGAGGCATGAAAGCACGTTCGTCAATCATACGCGCATTGATGTCGTTTTGTCTCTACGAAGAGAGTCTCAAACGTGACTGCACCTTGATTCAGGAATTGATATGAAAGCATCACCGGCGTATCGTCGTCAAGGATTGAGTGCTGCTCGTAGCCGTCGAAACTCCGCCAGCCCTTCGCGGGACGAGGATCGCGTATAACACTCAATATCGTACATAATAGCATCTTCCCAGAAAGAGCTTCGCGAGGCCAACCTCGTACGAGAACTTTGTGCGGCGAGCTGGAGGCGGAACTTAGCCAAAACAATGATTTGCCAATTATGACAACTGCCAAGCCTTTCAAGTCCTGTTGGGAAGAGTACTTCGAGGGAGTCGGAGACTGATGAGGGTACGCGGATCCGACTTCACGGATGTCTTGCGCATTCTCATTCGGCTTTCCCGATCCTTGAACACTTCACCGGAGTGTCTTCCGGATCAAGCTAGCATCGTAGAGCTATACTCAAAGACAAGATCGCGCCACACCGGGAGGTGCCGTGTTCCTTTGCAAGAAGGCTGTTCTGGATCATTTCGTCAGTGCTTGCACGTGCCGCCTCATCCGGCGTACGAAGAAGGGTCGTATGCTCCCAATTGTCGCTTGTTAGAGCTACAGCACGACATCAGGGCTTTGACAGCGTAAAGCAATCGCATAGCGCGTGCGTATGCAAAGGCTTGGGGGAGAGAAGGCCCCGTGGCGTTCGTAGCCGCATGGCACCTACCCAGGGTGGTTTAGCGCATGTATAACGCGCCGCTCTGCGCCGGCTGGGCGTTGCAGTCTGGAGTTGGCCTGAACCAGTGGAGGGTTCTTTTGGGCTTCTAGAGACGGAGTTGGCGGCTAACATTGGCTGGAGCAGGCGTGATTGATGAGGAATGCCGATGTTGACGGTGAACAAGTCTTGCGTAATTCCGTATAACGTTGCTTCATTGGAGAGCATTGACAGGCGTGAATGAACGCTCCAGATCGGGTCAATTGAGCCGATGATTTGGTACATGCTGTGATGCAAACTCTCCGGCTACTGTATCCTGAGAAAAGCCGGTGCATTCATGGCAGAAGTGCTTCTGCCTTCTGGAGCAAGAACCCCGATTCTCAGTATCAGGCACCATAGCGAATGTGAGGCAGGCGCATGACAGGCACAGAAGTGTCGCGCCTTCTCTCGCGTGCAACAGCCTGGTGTAGCATTCGGCCCTCTTCATGAGCTCCTTCCGTGTTGCCTGCCGCTCCTTCCTGGGGTGAAGGGTGTCCCACTATGTCCCCATTAAAGCCGACCGAACAGGGCAAAGTACTTCCAATACCTGCAAGAGCGACTCAGTCGCACAAGTACCTTTGGCATTTGCCAGTAGTAAAGTGGTTCCCCTCGTTAATCGCTTTCAGACTGTTTCGCTAGCCCTTCAGCTCCGATCCAGTCTTAATAATGACATTGCATTTTTGACGACTTACCCTTCTGAGTTCTCGATTGCCTTGCGCCAATCACGAATTCGCGGCGACTCGATACGCGAGGCTCAGCTACAATTACAACCACAACGTAGGCCTGGCGACTTCAAGAAGCACGAGCAGCCGGCCTGTCGTCGGCCGGATCTGCCTGCGTCCGTAATTTGTCTTTCCGACGGTGCAGATCTTCGGAATGAACAATTCGAGTTCTTCGCGTCAGATTGTTTCCCAATATTATACGCTGTATGTGCGAGTGAGGTTACAGGACACGTCCTAGTGGGCTGAGCATGGGCTTTTTGTGAGTTCGAACTTTTGCAACCCGCTCCGAGCACATGCACCACATGGACCAACCCTTGACCTGGGGCCCTTTTTCCAAAACTGCTGATCCCAACTTCAATCAGGTTCACCACAACCTCTCATTGTCCTCCGTGCGACGCTGTGCTTTCCGATGTAAAGCCTAATAATGTGGCAGCCGTCAACGAAAATGATTCATTGGCCTTCTTGATACTTGTCCGGGAGCTATTCTGTTGCAGCGCAGGACGATCTGTCCGTCTTACGAATCAAGCAAAGCCCACCCTCCTTCATCATCGCCCGACATCGACCTCGTCTCCACAGACACCCCCCTCCCCCCCTGTTGGTCGCCCGCGCCATCCTTGGTGTTTGCCCATTTTCGTCCTGCTTCTGCCCCCCTCCGCTCCACACTGCGCGACACAAAGGGACATCCGGACCAGGGACTTTGTCCCTCCTCCAGTAGACTCCGTTCCCCGTCCTTCGGTCGCCAATGCCAGCACAACGGCATCATATGCAGACAATTACGAATAGGAAGTCCCCAAACCTGCGCTGTTCCGCGACCCGACCGACTTCGTCTCTTCTCCGTACTTTGTCGCTTCCCTGCTCTGTACATACGTTCCTGTGCCTTTTCGACCATACAGATCCCGCGACGACACGCACGCTGACGGACATTCCCTCCAATCCCTCCAACCTAAACCTTCGTCCGGCGCATTCTCCATCATCGTCAACTTGCGCATTCCCGCGCCCACCCCCACCGTCCACCGGCACCTCGGCTGCCTTCGCTCTTGCTCGCCGCCGTCGTCCCTGGCCGGTCTAAGACCTCGATGCGGCTGGCCGGCTCCTCTCCTCTCACGCCCCTCAGCGACTACGACGCACTACGACACTTCGACCATCGCCTTGCTAGCGACCCTCTGCACAGCGCTCCCAATCATTCACTGCCTATTACCGGCACTTCCAGGCGCCACTCCTCTTTGACACTAGCAAAAGAGCCGCTCTTCGTTATAACCTAACCCTTCGCAAGGGTGTGGTGCATCGGGGCTTTTTGCGCATCTATCCCAAGGCCACTGCTCACCTTCCATCCCTCTTCTTTTCTCCTCCATACTCCGCCTCGCGTGTCACTTCTCTGCACTCTGGTTACCTCTTTGTTATGCGACTCACCCCCCCATGATGCTATTCTGCGGGTCGTTATGAGCCTGCCTTTCTCTATGGAGACTCCAGTGATCGTCCATCACTCGTCCCCACGCCCTCCGAACCCATACGTATGGTCACTCGGATACACGGCCTTGGACGTCCCACCTCGAGTCTAACCTCCTCCGACCCATTTGACAACAGGCTACAGCACCCGCCGTCGAAAATTCAACCTCCTCGTCCCACTGGTCGATCCGATCTGACCACCGGCGCGCGTGTTGTGTGGTCCCGCGCACGCGCTCCTCCACATCGACGAACGACCCATCCCTATATATAACACCGGCCCTCCTCTATGGATGCCCGACGGTCCTTGTCCGATGAAGATGGACCTTCTCCGTCATCCGCCGATGCGCCGTCGCCGCCCGAAAGGCGGCGAACCTCAATGGACGAAGACTTCCTCTACCGCCGGATCATGACATCTGCACCAGTACCCCGACCTTCGCGACCGCCGCCTTACGAACACAAGCATGCAGTACCTCATGCCGCAGGGAATGGGAGCAGCAGGCCTAGTTGGCTGGGCGGCGGTGCCTCTAGCCGTCGAAATGAGAGTGCAATCATCGAGGACAACGAAAGCATAATCGACAACCTTCCGCGGTATTCGCCGTCCGTTGCCATCGAGGGCGTATTCACCAAAAAGCATGAGATCGAAAACACCATCAAACGAGCTGAAGACAGACATTGGCACACCCGTTTCGTGACTTTGAATGGAACAGCACTGAATATTTATAATGCCAAGAAGGATTGGGGATGGGGAAGAACAAGAGATGGACCCAGTATCAGTCCAGACAATCCCCCATGGATCAGGAAAGGGAAACTCGAGAAGAGCTACAGCTTATTACACGCGGATGCTGGTATCGCTGCCGACTACAAGAAGTCAGTACATTCCTGCGCGGAAGCCTCGTATCGACAAGAGCTAACAATATGAGCAGACGGCGATATGTTATCCGCATCCGGGCCGAGGAAGATCAGTTCCTGCTTTGCTGCATCGAGCTGGAAACTTTCGTCAAGTGGTTGGAATGTCTCTTCGCGGCAATCGATGTAGCAGCTCCGATAGACGATCGCGATTTCCCCCGAGACATGTCAATACCGCGAATGCAACGTATCCGATGGTTCCGTGGGCAGTCGCCTGTCCGGATATCCCCAGAGGACGAAACAAGGGATATCGGCCCTGGTCAAGCTGAAGATGAGGCGGCTCCAGTACCGATGCCTTCAGTACCACCTCCGCGAAGGCGTCGCTCTTCGACTCCGGAACCGCTGCCGTCTACCGAATTACTCACAGAGGCGACAGAGACTGCGCTCAGTCGTGAGGAGCCCCAGAGCGAACCAGAGCTCGATTCGGAGATGCATCATGCGCCCGGTGACGATCCAGACTCAATTCCCCATATTGCGCCACGAATCGATCCCCCTCACCGTCTCAGCACATCATCATACCCCAATCCGGCAATCAATCCTCACTCAGGGAAGTGGTTCCCCGAGCACAACTGGTCGAGCGCCCACGACCTCTTATATGCCAAGCTCTGTTACAGTAATCTACTGTTTCGCAGTCCTCGAAAGTCGAACTACATCATCAGCAAGGGGAAGCAGTGGTATGTTGATTGGGGCACGGGGCGCATGGTTCGTGTGCTACCGCCTACTTACGGTGAAATCGACTATTTCGGGGCTTGGCAGACGGTTCATACCGAGAACAGGCGGATCTAGATGCCAAGATCTTCAACTCAACGTCAGCCAAGACTCGAGTTGCTGCACTTCGGCTTCGGGTCCTTCCACCATGTTCTGCAGCATATATATCACGACACTCACGATCTCATGTCTTCTTGTTTTTATTCATCATACATACAGCAATACCCACGTCGGGTAACGGCATGGTCGCGCACCATCTTCGGGGGTGGTTACTCATTCATATCGAACACATCGGGTTGTTCGTAACAAGAGCTTCTCCAGCACATAGCACATCATCTAGGGAGGGATGGAAGCGACGGCTGCGAAACGTACGCAGGCATCAGGTGTGACATCTAGAGGAGGCATCAATTACGGGGCGGAAAATATTCGAATCACATATACGGCGTTTTACGGCACAAATCCTTTACCGACTGTACATATCTTCACTTCGGGGCACTTTGCATGGCAACCTTGCTAGGCTTGCCGAGACGGGATTACGCCATCTGCTCTCTGCACGTTGTGCATGAAACAGACAGGCAAACAAGTTATCAGTGGACAAGCTCTTTGGGCGGGTCAAATCAATCAAACTTCTACTACTTTTACTACTGTGTATGTGCAACGGCCATTGATTGTCCTACACTCACTCCTACACACTTGTATCGAGCGTGCCGAGTGTTCCGCGCGGGTACATGCCCCGAAACATTGGTTGGTCCCGTGCAATACCTCCGTGCAATAACCCGCACTTTTGACAGTAAGGTAGCTTGCTTAGCTCTTCCACCATTTCCCGAATGAGTCAGACCGCCGCCAACATAGAAGCCCTAGTAAGGTAGGCAAGTAGTATGCTTCATCCCTGCGTGGCCCAGGTATTCCCGGCACTTGATCCACATGATTCGATCGGTGACATTGTTGGTTGATTACTTGGGGTCAGCTTACTGGAGTTTGAGTTTGCTTGGTGCATGATGAGGGCGAGGCATGCATAGACGGTATATACGGTGCTTTTATGGGTTTGATTTGTGTTGGGGGTAAGCGGCTTTGCAGATGATGATATTACTCCGAGTGACGGCTGTCGGTCGAGTGGCACATAAGTGCCGAGATGGTGCATGGCACTTTTGGGAACATGTTGCTGATTCGATTGAATGTGATGTCAAATGATTGAGGCTCTTTCTTTTAGCCTTGAAGATACAAAGTGACTCCGTTTTGTGATAGATACACGCGTAGTTATCTCGCTCCCAAACTCCCAACACCGACCAAACACAAATCCTAGACGCCATCCCATCATTCAAGTACGTAGCCTTCTATGACCAAGCCATCTTACAATTAGGCCGTCTTACCCTTCAAGACCGCCTCTCCCTCTCTAGACTCCTGCGCCAACTCCCCCACCAGACCCCCCAACGCGTCATTAGCAGCCCTCACATCCTCCTCCACACCCTCCAACTTGGCCAGAAGCTCGTCGATCTCTCTTCTTTGCCTCGTCACTTCCTCATGCAGAAGGGCGTTCTGACTTTGTGTGGAGGAGAGGCGGGCGGAGAGCTCGGCGGAGTGGTGGGTAATGCTGGGGTGGAGGTGGGCGGAAAGGATTGTTGATGGAGGGAGGAGGTGTGGTCTGAGGATGCGGAGTGTCAGTATTGCTTTGCTTGCAGAGTAGCTGTGGATGCAGGAGACGTACGGTGTTGGCTCGGGGCCGTTTGAGGAGGTTCTTCGAGTTGCTGCCTCGGCGATCAAGCTCTCCAGCTCATTCAACTTCGGCACGACCTGCCTATTCACCATAATGCTCTCGAACTCCCTCTGCACTTCCCTATCAGCCCACAGTCTCAAGCCACATTCAATTCCATCCCATTAATCACTTACCTCGCACTTCTCCCCGAGCTTAGCCACCATTTGCGCTTGTACCTGCTTCAGCGTCCCCTCGGAGCTCTTCGCAACCGTAGGATAGCAATCCTTGAAGTTCTCCCATCCCGCCTTCCCCAGCGTTCGTTTTAAACTCTGCGCAAACAATTCCTGAAATCTCTGTGCGCGTGGACCTGGTGTCACGGCTGTATGCCTCTCCGGCAGCGGTGGTGAAGCCGGTTCTGCTTGCGCGGGTTCGGTAGCTTGCTCGCTTGTCGCTGGTGGTTGTGCTGTTGATTGTGCTTGCGCCTGCTCGGATCGTAGTTGCTGGGTCGGGTCGGCTGATAGCTCGCGAGATGGTCTTGAGGCTGCCATGATTGCGACCGTGATGACCGAACTTTCGTGGTTGGCGACTGGAAGAAAGCTTGTCGCATTCAATTGCTGGGAGACGCGTCGTGGAGGGGAGTGACGCGACTGAGATGGAGGGGTCCCCCACGTGACACTATTTAAGCACCTTGACCGCGGGGCAGTAAGTAAAGTAAAGTAAAGCTCTGAACACAGAATTACATGCAGCCAATCTCGAAATGGTTTTAATGCTGAGCTTGAATTCTTAATGCTCGGCAGAAGTGCAAAAGCCGTGATGTTGAGGCTTGAAGACATCCACGATGGGGATGAAGTCGTCGACAATTGGGCGGGCGGTTCCGGAGGCAACGGGGGGCAACTTGGTCCAATTCTGAGTTGAAATACCTTAGAACACGAGACAGCTATAGTAGGGTAGTCAGGCATAACTATTCACCTTTGTGACTGATCAACGAGGGTGGGGTCTGTCTAACCAGAGACTTCGTTCACTTATCATAGGCATGCATACAGCTGGGTGAATGGAGGGTCTAGGTGAATGATGCGCCTCGGTGTATGGAGGCGGCATTCACCGTACGCGGCCCATACACTGCACACGGCATACTGGTAAATAAGGAGGGCCTTCCCACCTCTCTCATCAATGCCAAACCTTCTCTCCTCATCAGCCAAGTTGTATGCATCAATTGATCTGTTATGCTGACGGGATGTGTTCACCCAGATCTTCGGATCTCACGCCCAGCTCGCCATGAGAACATCCCTTTGTACAAATGAAAGTCCCGGATGCCAATCCGTCATCCCAAGTCTATAAGGGGTATCAAACCATAAAAACCCAACACCAACACCCTCGGCTCTACCCTCAGTTGGCAGCTAATATGACTGCTGCATCAGCCGGTGACTCCTCTCCTCTCCTAACAATCTCCCTCCTCTCTTCCTCTTCCAGTTTCTTCCTCCTCTTCGCCTCCTCTTTCCTCTCTTGCTTCACATACGTTGCGTATCTCAGAGTTCCCAGTGTCAAGACTGCCATGAACAAGATACCCAACACTGATCTCCTGATCAATATCCACCTCACGCCTTCGATTTCCGACTTGGCATCGCTGCTCAGCATGATGCTGATCTTATAGCTAATCTGCTGAACAGCTGATTCGACGCTCTTTTGTTCTTCCCTAACGGCCATCTTGCGGTCGTTGAACATTCCGCGAACAGTATCGTTGAGGGTAAGCAGTTCCTGATTCAGGGACTGGTTGAGAATGTCGACTTCGTGCTGCAGATGCGTGCGTTGCTGGCGCATTTGCTCATCTTGTAGGCGGCGGTTATTCTTGATCTCTGTGCTGAGCTCAGAACACGCAGCGCGGAAGAGATACGTCTCCTACAAAGCAAGACTGTCAGCACGCAAGATTTCCTCAGTCTCCAACATACCTCAAGGTAACTCACATTTTCGACATCGCTCTTGCTAACCAGACTCTCCTGCGCAACGTCCAAGTTCTGCGCCAGAATCGCCCTCACACCCTTCATGACCTCTATTGCCTGGGCCTGCGAGTACCCTCCATCGCCGAGTTGCTTCACCAGTGAGTACGTATCGAAGTGATGCACGTATGGCGGCGGTGCCATGTGTGGGTGTTGACGAGGGGGCGCCATGTGTAAGACCGCCTCCAGCGGTCCAGTTGGCTTTTGTGATTCTCCTGGCTGAGTCTGCTCTGCTTGTTCTCCTGATGCCGTCGCCATTTCGGGTTCTGAGGGCTTTCGTTGCTCTTCGCTGGTTTGTGTCGTGTCCTCCTGAGTTTCCTCGCCTGCTAGCGATTCGGTGTTCGGATCCCTTCGCTCAGTTGTCCTCTCTGTTTGTCCTTCTGGCGCTTTTACCTCCTGGTCTGTAGGTGGCAAAGCATCCTCCTCGATTGCTGTGGTAGACAGTGTCCGCAGTTCTCCTTCTGCCTCCCCCTCTTCCCCGGCCTCGTTCAGGTCCTGCGCCTGCCTCTGTTTCTCCCAAGCATCGCCCTCAACCCCCGTGCCGTACCGTTTTCTGACATGTTTCTTCAGTTGCGTCGTCGCAATCGCTCGTCTTGATGCAATATTGGGTGTAAGCCTCGCGGCATTCGTGCTTGCGAGCAGAAGTCGTGAGGAAGAGCATGCTAAGCGTGGGAGGCGGGCGCACGCTGACGCCATGGCGCCCGGATACCGCAGTCCGGTTCGCGTCCTGAAGAAATATGCGCCGCAATGTCTTTGTCGCGTAAGAAGTCCGGTCGTCGTAAAGATCGCGTCGAAGGGGTTGTTGAGTGTTGCGATAGCCTGTCGTTATCTTCGGTCAAGAGGGAGAGAAGCTGTAGGGAGCTAGCCCCTCGGGTTAAGCCGGCTTTCGGAGGCTCCACGTCCCTTCACGATGCCCAGTGCTAACGACAACCAGAACCCCTTACAAAAGTGGCTACAGCATTCGTCAACGACCAAATATTGACCGCAAGGCCAAAATACATATGCTACTACTAAACGAACTATCATCGTTTATATGAAGCAATATTTTAAAGCCTATACGGAGCGTTCTGGGAGCAGCAATCAATATTTGGTGCAGTGGTTGTCCCAGACCGCTTTCCGCTATGCCTACAGGGCACCGGGGCTTCTATAGCAGCGCCGTAGCGTGCTCAAACCGCCCAACGACAGAATGGAACATTGTTCCGTCTGACTTACAAGCTTGCCAAATGCGAGCTATATTTCTACATAATTAAGGAAAGGCTCTTCGCAAGGAGGGTCTATCGATTCAAGCATGCTATGAACATACCACTGATATGCTATCGGTATGATTTTGTTGGCATGCTGCTAAGTAGGGGGCGCACTGCTCAGAGTTTACACTCTGTTGAAGGCCCGGACCAGTGCTATTGGTCAGTGTGCGTGCTCGCGAAACAACTTTATATTGGCTCAAGCAGGCTATGGACATAGCATTGCAAGTCTATTGGAGTTCTGTTGGCATATTATTAGAGGTAAGCGCGCGCACCCCGTGAAGGGGTTCATCCTCTGGCTGTCGGATCCCCGGGCCTACGGTATTGAGCACCGCGCGTGCACACAAAGCAGCGTCATACTGATCATATGATGCTATGAACATAGCACTACAACTCTATCGGAAGTCTATGGGCTTGAGGAACGCTCTATTCAAGGATTTGCACCCTCTTGGAAGGCCGGGCCAATGTATCGGTACCGCACGTGTTCACAAGACCGGCCGGCGGGACCGGGGCCCGATCACGGGGTTCACCGGGATGCCCGCAACCCACACCGCACGATCACAAGAACGTCAAAACAACAACGGAGACGACGGAGAAAATATTCAAGTAACAAAAGCAAAAGTATTACGAATTCCGCTTGAAAAAGCTGATATCTATGGACCTTGTAGGACCAAGTGAGCATCAAATGAACGCATCACTTTCAAGCCCTTGTCTATGGAACCAGTTTTACCGCTCAAGGCCGTCTTCGTTGCTCCTTGCCCCTTTCCACCTATGCAAAGTGACGAAATTTTCCTTGCTCAACTTTATTATCCTTAGAGACCGAGTACGGAAAGAACGCAGCAAATATGTCATTTCCTCATGTGTGTCGACGATTGCTGACGGCCATCCTGTATCTTCCGGGGCCGATTGTCAATAACCGGCCCGTTTGTGATCTCATGTTCGCTTTCCGGCAAGAAATAGACGATAATGTGCAATATCTGGGCCCTTCAAAATTGTGCATAGGCTGAAGCAATGCCAAAAAGAGGTGACCAGAAAAAGCATTGAAAAGAAAACCGGTATAAATCGGGTGAAACCGATCATGGTGAAGACGGGTCGGGTTAGGTTTGGGTCTGGGTCAGGTTGGGTTATGTAACCCTGCCGCCAAACACCACCCCTTCCGAATTATGAGATATTGACGCCGGGACCGGTGAATGCAGCCGTTGGTTTGGCTCTTCCTGAGAAGTATGAGTGCCCCGTACTGTATCATCGTCTTCATATGGAACCGAGACTCCGTGCCTCCCTCCTGTGTGCCGAGATGATGCCGTATAATTATATCATATGTCCACGAAAAAGAACTTTGTAAGTCAAGGTGAAGAAACAAAGTGTTCCTCCGTTCAGCGAATGTGTCCGGAAGGGATAGAGACAAGCGCTGCCGAATGTAACAGAATAGACTGTCCGCGAACCAAAGTCATCGCCGCGTGGTTGAGACTGGCGACCAATTTAGTCCAGCAGGAAACTCAGGTCAAGGCAAGGCTCCTAGTCCTCGGCGTCCTGGGCCCCCGGCTCGGCCGACTTATTGGCCTCTTTGCCAACCTGGCTGCTGACAGCACTGGCAGAGGTGCTGCGGGGGCTGCCGTTGGAGCTGCGAGTGCCATTAACACTGGATGCAGAGGTAGCATCAGCTTGGTTGGCATTTGCTGTGCTGTTCTTGCGGGCAACGACACCGCTGGCCTCGATGACCTTCTCCAGAGCCTGGATTTGACGAGTTGAGCCAGTCTTCTTCAAGAAGGGAAACTGGTCCTTGATCGAATCAATGAAGCTCGCCTTTTCGTCACCCTCAAGCGAGCCTAGCAGCTTTTCTATACAATGGTTAATTGCTATAAAGGGGTTAAAGATATCGGTATGTACTTACGGATAACGTAATTGCCGTATTGGTCGCGCATCAGCTGCTGCAGGGGGAGCGTACCGTCGCTGCCGGCCGTTGTCAGCTGCTGGCAGACCGTTGACCGCTGCCCCGCAACATCATGCTCGATACACTTCTCCACAACGTTCGAAGCGAACTTGTGCTTGGACAAGGTGACGAAGTCGCCCATGACCAGGTCGATAATGCGAGCGCTGTCCTCGGGTTTGCCGTTCTGGATGACGTGCTGTGCCACATAGTTTCCGTACTGATCCGTAATCAGGAGATGGGTCGAGGAGTGCAGCTCATTCATAATCTCTGCTTTGTCCTCCTCAGTGCCATGCTCCAGCATCCGTTGAATTACACGGCAGCCATAAGCGTGCGAGGCTAATGACGAGACTTGGCCGCGAATGGTATCCATGATGAAGTCGAGGTGTTGACGGGGCACCAGCTCAATGATCTTTTGGATCACGTGGTTGCCGTTCTGGTCACGGATGACCTTCAACGCTTCAACCTCAAGTTCCTTGGTAAGCTCGGCTTGCTGCTCAACGAGAACATGTTCCAATGCCTGCAGAATATGTTAGGGCTGTTCTAGGCCACAAAAACTTGCCAAAACTTACTTTCTGAACAACACGGCAAGCGTAAACCTGAACAGACAGATCGACAACCTTGCCCTTCATTTTCTCCGCCAACAGCTTCTTCTGCACCTGGTTACCGTGTTCGAAGAACTTCTGCACAACGTAGTTTCCGAATACATCTTTCATGAGTTGAATAGCGTTCGGTTCGATCTCGCGGAAGACCTGATCCTTGTCATCGCTGTTTGCTGACTCGAGTTTCTGCTGGATGAACCTAGAGCCGTGCTGATCGCCACTGAACTCGACGACATGGTTAGTGATGTCGCGGAGCTCGTACTTGCGGTTGTTCTTATTGCTGAGTCTGAAGTCGTCAAGCAGAACACTGCGCAGAGCTTTGCTGGGGTCCTGGTCTCTAGCAGGACGCACTGGGGGCACGTTGCCATTAGCCATGGGGAAGCCACCGTTCATGTGCGGCATGGCGTAGTTGGTCATAGCAGCCTGGCGGAAGTTTTGGGTGTAGGGATCAATGTAGCCAGCGGGAAATCCCTGAGGCACGTAGTACGAGTTGTTGTAGTACGGGACATTGTAGTTAGAGGTGAATGCCTGAGCATTTTGGCGACGCTCAAACTCAGCCGCGCGAGGGTCGCGTGAGGTTGGGCGGGAGTTGTTCCAGACGTCAGCGCTGGGAGCGAAGCCACGTTGGTTCATTCCCGAGTCCAGGCGGTAGCCTGATGCTGGGGAAGCCCGATCGACAGAGGGTCGCTTCATCGCGTTGAACTGTCCGATCATCGCGCCCACGGGATCACTACCGAACATATTGCCATATTCATCTCCTGCACCCCATGTCTGTGAACCGGGGTTCAACTGGAAGGGCTGTGAAGCAGGGTTGAAGCCCGCACCGCTCGCTGCAGAGCCATCACGGCTAATGTGTGCACCCAGCTGAGCTGTCAGGTTCTCATCGATCTGCTTGTTGAGGTTGAAGGCACGCTGGTTCGCATTGTGGTTGGCCGAGAAGGAGGAGTTTTGGTTATGCATCGTGCGCTGAGAGTGCATCGAGTTGCTAGGGTTGTGAGAGCGGTAGAGATCTTGGTGGAAGGCAGGAGAGCCTTGAGACTGGCGAGAGGGAGGGTGGCTAGCATCGCGCGAGGACATGCCGAACGAGGACATCGAGTCGGTGAATGTGGGCTCTGGTGGGCTACGCTTCTGGGAAGCAAAAGGACCAGTGTAGCCGTTCGGCTCCTCGTGAAGCGGCTGGCTGTTGCCGAATGCAGAGGGCTTGGAGCCTACGGCAGCCTGCGAAGGCTCGTAGAAGCCAGTGCCATTTGTACCATCCCTCGTTCGGTTCGGAGAAGTGCTGGTCGATCGTGGCTGCGTGCTCTTGCCGTTCCAACCCCAAGATGTTGGCTCGGTGTTGGCATTCAAAGCACTGGAGCCTGCTGGAGTGTCATTTTGCTCAGCTGCAGAGACTTTGGGGTCAGAAAGACGGCGCAAAAGGTAAAGGGAATGTTGAAGAGCTATCGTCGGAGAGGACTCACCACCATTCTTGGCGGGGTTGTTGCGATCACGGTTCTGTGATGCTTGCGCATACGATGGGCCATTGTCCCAGATGTTGTGGCCGGGGTAGAGGTTCGAGACTGGAAAGCCAGACCCGAGGGACTGTTGGGTCATGTCGCCCGACCCAGTGGGCATGGTGATGTTGGCGAAGCCTCTAGATTGTCGAGCCTGGTGAAGTTGCGAACGAGTGAGCACACGAGATCAAATCAAGGTCGAACTGCAGAATGCGAAGATGCTGGAGAAATTCCGGAGCTGGCAAAGATGAACAGCTCATGCAAATGAAAGAATGGGATAGCCACAGAATATGTGCGGAGTTGCCAGAACCAACAGTGGAAAAAAAGTTGGCCGTGGTGGAAGTCAGATGGAAAGAAAGGTTGAGGAAATCGAAAATAGCAGCAGAGCGAAAGTGTAGTAGCGCGAGTGTAGTGCAGTGTATCAGCGCAGCTGGGGCCACTAAGCGCAGGGCTGGCCGGGGGGCTAAAGATCCAGGCTTCAGCGTGGGGAGAGGCGGGAAGGAAGCTTCACCACCGCCAGCGCAGAGCCTCGATCAAAATGAGATGATGATGGTGCAGCCGGCTCAGCAAGGGCAAACAGCAGGGAGCCGGAAGCGCTAGACCAAACACACAAGCTTTGTTGCGAAGCTCTTGAGACACTGGCCCTTAACGGAGCCGAGGCCAGGGGCCCCGGTCTGACGTCGTGGTCGTGTGTCTGTGCACTGTGTTGCGCCATGGCTGGGGCGGGCCTGGCAGACGGGATCGTCTTGTGCCGGCAGTGATGTGACATATCAGACGGGCAGTGCAGAGCAGGAGTGACAGACAGCTGATGATACGTGGTAGACAGCTGTAATGAACAGGAACAGGAACTGGGCCAGCCGGTGCCGGCTGATGCAGCCGACGGGATACGGAAATCGTCGAATTCAGACAGAAAAAGTGGCACTTACTGTAGTCGCCATTGTGCTGACAGAAGCGATCTGGCGGCGAGATTGATAGGGATTAGGAGGTCGTGAGAATTTCAAGGATGCCGAATTCGAGACTCGAAAGCTGGAATCAATCAGGTCGACAACTTGTAGCTGAGTGAGCAGACTCGAGCTCAGAGTCGTCGATGCAGAGAGGAAAAATAAAGGAAGAGGAACAAGGCCGAGTCAGATCGGATCTGCCTGAACAAACAAACGATGCTTTTTCGGACCTCACAGCGGGCGCTGGGGGGCTGACCGAGGATTGGACTGGACCGGACTGGAAGAGTGCAGCTGAGGCTTCTGTGCTACAATGCAACGCGGGCAGCGGCACAGCGAGGGTCGTGTCGTATTCAACCAAGGAGAATCCCGTTCGTTCGTGTCTTCAATAATGAAGAAGAGGGGGAGAAAGCCGAACGAGTGTTGGCCGTTGACGTGATTCGACAGGAGGTTTCAATAAGCTAGACGACGCCTGTTGGCAGTGATTCACAGGCAGTCCCGGTGCAGATGCTATGACGACAAAGCGGTCAGCATATCTTCTGGATGAATCGATGGCACGATAACGCTTCTTCATGATGCCAGCCAGCCATACACAGCGAAGCGTGAGCCTCAGCATCCGCAATATCTGACCATCTGGTTTCTTTCTCCGCGAGTATGGCTTTATGCAATCATATGGCCATAAGGCTGATGACATGCTTTCCATGCCGTTGGCGAACGCAGCTCAGTTGGCCAAGATAAGGCTACCCCGGTCCGGCGCAGATCGTCCTCGAAGATACGATGCGGATCCAACCTTAACGCGGCACCACGCCAACTATGGCTGGACTGCTCCCGTGCGATCCAAATGTGCTGGTCACTCACCTGGGCTTATCCGAAGATATTTCGTCACCCTGTTGGTCTAATGAATTGTATTGGCTTCGATGGTCGTTAAACAGGTTACGTTGGCTGTGATCGCTCACGTCGAGTATGTTCGGAGATAAGTGGCGCTTGTCTTTTTATCGATTCGACGGGTTGTCTTGTAGCTGCAAGTCGCGGTGATTTATTACAGAATGACGATGAAGTAAGTATCAAGGCGATAGACGAGATCCAAATTTGACAATGAAGAAGACGAGTAAAGTAACAGGTGTCGTGCGAATGTTTGCCGACGAGAGAGACGAGAGAATGTGAATGACCGAGAGTACAGTGGAACTAGAAGATGAAGAACCACAGCATGCAGCAGCCAGGAGATATAGTGAAGAGTCAAGAAGACAAGGAGGTAGAGAAGATGAGTAAAAAGGGTCGACCGCTGCTCAAGGACGAGAAATACCCTTCTCGTGGAGGACAGGGCGACTCAGATGATAGTAGTAGTGCCCGTACCGCCGATAGTCTGCTGAAGATGCATCCGCTCACTCTATTTGCCCCCACAAGCAGTCTTTCCTGCAGAAAAAGGAGCAGGTGCCAATTTCGCAGCGGAATGCTCCAGTTCGAGGGAGGCAAGGAGACGCTCCTCCCACAAAACAAACAGCCTTGCAGCTCGCTGCTAAAAGGACCGTGACGGTGGTAGGAAAGGGCTGGTGGCGCGGGCGATAGTAGTAGAGAGGAATGAGGGCAGCGCGAGACACGGGGGTCCACAATGGTGCATCCCCAAGGGGGTAGAGGCGGTCGAGATGAAGATGGAGACGTTGCAGTTCGACAAGAGATGTTTGGCGCTCCAGGATGGATTAAAATGTGGAAGGGAGATTCTCGAGTTGCCTGATGAAGGGAAGAGGGAAATTGGAGAGCAAGAAAGGAAGAAGGATGGAAGAGACCAAGGAGGAAGATCATAGTACCTTAGACATCACGGGAACTGTGTAAGGTACATCTCACAATCGCAAGACACGACGCGGGTGGCCACACTGCACAAGCTGCTCTGCTTCGATGCTGCAAATGTCACTCTATTGTCTGTCTGCACGTCCTCCCAGGCTCAAGTCGCGTACAAGCCCCCTGGCAGCCGTATATTGGCCATTCGACTCGGCATTGGGCAAAGCGTTGGGTATTTGTGCTTCACCTCGTGCGATAGGAACCGCCCTGCCTCTACTCCTCTGCACGATATCGCGGTCGCACCATCCGCTTGAGTCGGTCAAGCTGTACTCGCCAGAGATCGAAGATTGGGACCGCTTCTGCATCGGCAAATTAGGTTGGTCCAATCTGCAAGCCCACTAGATGCCTCGCACGGTGACATGGTTTGTCGTTCATCTCCCTCCCTTTGCCCATCACCGTCTGGAGCACAGGGAGGCCACATGCCCGATCCACCTCCAAGGGAATGTTTGTCTCCCTCCACAAGACCCAGAACTACCCGGTGCTCGATTCAACAGCTTATAGAGCTTCCTCTTCCCGCGTAGTTCTTGGTCGCTCGCCACTTTGGTGATCGCATCGTCCACGGATTCTGTCCCTTGTCACAGCTACAGATCCAAGGCGCGCTTCATCCTACTGTATCAGTCAAGACCGTGTTCCCGTGCATCATCAGTAATGTGATGCACAAGGGACTTCTCCTCGTGCGACACAAGGACATTGTGAGAGCTTCGTGCGCCAAGTCCCACGTTCTACCCAGAACGCGAACGAGCATCTGCCACCCAGTGATGTGATGCACGCACTGGCTTCGCAAAACAGCATCACATAAATTGGCAGGTTCACACGGGCATGACCATTGTTGTCCAGCAGGCCTCATGGTTGGCTGATCGCTTCCAGATGCACTGGTGCCTGATATCGTTGGTCGACTCGCTCACTGTCAACCCTAGAGCCATTAACGTTGATGCCAGTCTTGGGGAATATGCCCTCTTAGAATTGCACTGCACTGTGAAAGACATGCAAATTCTCGCATTGTTTTTCATCTCCAGAACGCTCCCCGTATATTTTCAAGTGACTTGAGGCAGGCGAGGAAGTAAGAGCCGTGCGGTATGTGTTCGTAATTGAACTTGCCAATGCGCAGAGCAGTGGTACGCCCATATGGCATATTGGCCAAGGGAATACCAAAATTCTAGATAATAGTACATCACTCGATGGCTATGTATCTCGGCAATCACCGAAACATGATAGTAGGCAGGGGCGAGCTTTCTCTTGATACTAGCGAGGAGCCAACGTCCCCGCATTGTGTCACGATAACTCAGGTGAGGCGAGCTCCAGGAGGCGGTTTGGCTCGATGCCGAAGAGACGTTGGTGCGCTAGTCACACGGCACCCAGATACGTGCTCGTAGCTTACCCCTGATGTGCTCGATCTCGCATCGATGGGATCGAAGCTTCCTTCTCTGAGGCGGTCGTCCTCTTACTCTCGTGTCAAGCGGGACACGTGCCTTGACCAGTGTGAAGAGGCGTGCAAGCCATTGTCGAGATCGGTCAGCTTCATCTGCTTTAGCGAATTGCTTTGTACATGTGAATCTTGATAAGGATCGCGCGCCATAGCGAAGTCGCACTTGGGCACGCACGTCGGTGAATGCACGCGTGGCACGGCAGTGCGACCTGTTGGTGACGCATGCAGCATTTGCTCGAGCCGCGGGGTGGCCTCACCGAGAGCCACGATGAAATGTAGAGCCTCACCGAGCGACGATGCGGTAAGGTACTTTACGCAAGAAGCAGAGAAGCGTCACAGCTCGGCACATAAGGTATCCTGCAACTCGGGAAGAACACAGCATCGCTTCTGATAGTTGCATTTTCTTGGTGTTCTGGCTGGAGACTTCTTGAACTCACATCCAAGCATTTATAGCCAGGGAAAGAAAGGCTTTAGTAGCGCCGTCTCCCGACTCCTGACCTCGAGACTCTGCTACCATTTATAGGGACCAAAATCAACGAGTGCACTGACTGGCGAGAACCCGTCGCTGATACTTTGGCCTAATGGCCATGGTGCCAGCGTAATCTTTTTGCACATGCTCATGGTTCAATACCTGTCTGGCCTCTTTTTTGTGTGTCTCGTTCGACGAACAAGCTTTGACAAGTTCCGGGAAGATCGAGGGAGAGTTGCTTCGTGTTCATCTACCTAAGCACGCTATCGGGAAACAATGCCAGGCGCAGCAACGACTTAGTGGCCCGTGATATCCGATACGGATGCTACTGGCAATTCTACTCGTACTCAGGCATTGCAAAGCACGCGACGACAAGGGCGAAACTCCCTTGATGTTGGACTAGCTCCTCGACATTGCTCGCACGAGCGCATCCCTCCTTTAATCTAGCTTACCTTGTCAAACTTGAATGTGATGGATCTCTGGCGACATCTGCATTCACAGAGAGAGATAAGGTCATGTCGAAGTGTCCAAGCGCCTTGCTGGGGTGATGGCTGCAGGTTCCATCGCGTTGCGCCCCCGCCGACTCCGACCTCCATCTTCTGCAAGCCCCACTGTCCACCAGGCACAAGACATTCGTGATTGGTTGATGGCGCCATTGTGCCCCTGGTTGCCCCTGGACTGTCCCTCGAACCGCTGCAAGACTCAGCCAATCAGGGATGTCATGGCGGACCCAGGCCTCATTTCCCAGAGGCCCCCCCGCGGCTGTCGTTCTCTGTCGTCTGTGCTTTGTCCAGTGAGATCGAGGCACCCACTGCAGAATTGTGTGATGGCTGGCGCTGTCGCTGTGGTTGGTGCTGCCGCCGTCGCTGGGCTGTGCTGTGCTTCGTCTGGCCGCCTCTTTGGTGGCCGCCTTCTGCCTCTCCTCTTCTTTCACCTCTTCACCTCCTCAACCCCCTCTCCGACCATCACGACATTCTTTTGGCGGGCTTCCTTCTTCGAAGTGCCTTGCTGTCCTCTCTTTCAGGATTCTCCGGCTTCATTCATTTAGCCTCAGTCTCCGTCCAGTCACTCCTTGCATCTCGCGACCTAGCCATTTTCTCCAGCGACGCCTTTGCCGTTAAACGAATTCCACTCGATTCTCTCGACGAACCCGGAAGAGGTCTATTGCATTCTTCGCTCGGTCGTTACGACGCACAGTGGCTTCTCTGTGTTTCTTTAGTGTACGTCAGCTTCCAGCCCCCAAGTTTGTTTTGGCTTGTTTCTTTATGCGGACGCGCATCTGTTTATGGGTGTGGTGTCTCATAAGGGCACTGGAATGCAATCACCCATCATTCGCCCTACCTACGTACCCTCTCCGCAAACCAGACCAGCCTCCACAACATAACGCACAATGCGCTTGAGGGGTCGCCCTCACTAGGCTCAAGGTCTATTGTCTGTGGGATTGATACAATGGTCGCGACGCCCACCACGGGAATGCACCCGCCTCCTTGTTTCGAGTCTATCGACCTCGACCGTCACGAGGCTCAAGCCATTGTTTCTCTCAATGACCACGAGCCAGCAAAGAGCTGACATGATGTTTCTATTAGACCGACTGATCTTCGCTCCCTTCGTTTAACAACTCCCTAAGTGCCCGCCTCTGTTGGCGAGCTCCGTTCTTTACAGTATGATATCGCAATCCATTCGCCGGGTGATCAGCATCACCCCCTTCGTCAAGTCGCCCGAGGACCTCTCGAAACGCAGTTCGAATTCGCAAGACATGCCCGCCGATATTGACGACGGCTCCGACAGCATGATTAACCTCATGCTCGTCGTTCTTGGCATTGTCTTCTTCGCCCTCATCCTCGTTTCAATTCTATTCGTTTTCCGTCGCGTGCGACGCAACCGCCAACTTCAGGGACACACCCTCCCCTCATACTATGACGCTGCTGGCTCCGTCAAGAACCCTCGTGGGTTGACCATCGAGACGACTCATCCCAACGGTCGCTCTAGTGTGCTCGTCATTGGACGTGACGGACAGCCCATGCTGCCCAACCCGAACTCCCCGCCTCACTCGCCTGATAACGTCCCCGAGATCCGCATCACTTTCCCCGATGAGCAGGATGCGCAAGGTCGCCACCAGAGTGGCCGCGTTCTGGTTGTTCGTGTCGGCGAGAATGCCACCGTTGGCCTTGAGCCCGTGCAAGAAGAGCAGCTCCCAGCCTACGAGAAGGACGCCAAGGCTGGTTTCTATTCCGTGGACATGGACCAGATTGGTGGACTGAAGGAGAAGGACCGCAACCTTTTCCAATAGACACTGGCGGGAAAGCACAGAGACCGCAATATTCGAATAAATGACCGTCATATTTACCACCCAGGACCACCTCAGCAACTTAACGACCTCGACCATTCTCTTCTTTATGGGGACCCAATAGGCTTTTGCAACATGTCGGCTTCTTTCACGGACTCTATACACTTTCTTCTCACTGCCCAGCTCTACGATTTTCAGCATCTATTGGACATATTCAGATGCCGAGCAGGCAACACAAAAGCTTCGCGCGTTTCCTGCGTTCGGCTTAACTTACGACCAACAACGACAACACACGCTCTGCGTAAAATCTTCACAGCATCTCACATATATGATCGATCCCGATGACGCCCTTGAGCCCCTGCACCTTGGGTGACGCTCCTTCGTTATATCAGCCATTTTCCTCATTTTCACTTTTCGTGCCCCGGCCAGTCATTCGTCTTACCCCCTAGCATGTGGTTCGCTTGGGTCAGCGAAGGACCTCAAGCAAATGCGCATGATCTGAAGATTCCGCCGCCAGGATCATGTCTGTTGTAGTAGAGCTGCGTCGCTTTTGGGTGCAGCGTCAACGGTGGTCTCAGCCTCCGACGAGGTGGCGGTGTATAGCTGTATATTATGTAGTGTATAATTGGTGCTACTTTTTTCAAATTCGTTCATGCCACCGTCGATGAAGCTAATCCCAATCTGCCAAATTTGTGCCTACTAAATCGGTTGTAAATTCAACAAACTTCAAGCCACTTACATTGGATTTCGGATCCGATTATTCCAGTGCCGTTTGTGCCGACTCATGTTTCCGGTGATGACATAGCATTTCTCACGCGTGAGCTACAACCCGGATTATCCTCACCGTGAAAGCCGCGAATGCAGATAATCTTTGTCGACAATGCGAATTGTTGTTTCTGATTGCTTCGGAAGGTCCATCCTTTGTCGCCAGGATGGACGGATCACACAATGGCGTGATTCCTCCCGACGCGTTGCCGTCATTGTCTTCGACAAAGCCACCCACGACGCTTTCGCGACGGAAACACAAGCGCTCATCCGCCGGCAAGGGAGATTGCTGCCGAACATGCAGGTTACGCAAGGTTCGGCATTTCTACTTCTTGGCTGAAATGACTTTGTGCTGACGCTTTTGGGGTTTAGGTCAGATGTGCCGGGAATCCAGGTGGTGGTGAAGTTTGCACCAATTGCGCACGGTTGCGTCTGGACTGTAGCTTCAAGGACGCTGCTGATCCTGCTGATGCTCTCAGTTTGTTCTCTCCCATTGTTTGCTAATGTTGAATGTTGGGCGAAGTAGCTGATCTGGATGTTGTGTATAGACAATATTTCGAGGACAACTCCTTCGCAGGAAATCACTGAGGCTGGGACGGTTCGCAAACGTGCGCAACGGGCATGCGCGGCCTGTCATGCGCTCAAAGTGCGCTGCTCGGGGGAGTTGCCACGATGTCAGAGGTGTGTTGATGGAGAGCTGGTATGTGAATATACGAAGGCAAGGAGACGCAAGCTGGCGGCACTGTCGACTAGCGACGACTCGGGCTCGAAGACCTCGACACCTGTGGGACCGGATCAGACGGATCAGACCAAGGACTGTGGAGCTCAAGAGTCGACGATGGCGGTTGGAGTTCCAGGGCAAGTGTTGGGAACGATCAAAGCGTCTGGAGAAAAGAGGGATCCGTGCTTTGTGGACATCGAAACACTGTCGAGAGGGTAGGTAGAGCTCAGATACCTTCGACTGAAGTATGAAGACGACCACTGACGCGAGCAGACAATCACTCGCCCTCAAGGACATCCTCAAGCAACATTTCGACGCTTATATGGAACACCTCTTTTACTTACCTTGTCTCGGCTTCCTTCATCCAGCCTCAACACTTCAAGCCATCGAGGTTGGTCTCTTACCTTTCGCGCTTTCGATGGCTGACGACTGACTGTAATGACGTTCTAGGATGGCACATTACCAGCTCCGCGTGCTGCGGCTCTTTGCGCCGCTGCCTCGCCGTTCCTCAACCCAGCACGCGACAACTCGGACTTTGGCGCTCGCTGTATTGACCAGGTTGAGCTCCAAATCTGGCGCACTATGCATACCTTCTCAGAGGAAGTCCTCGTTCTGCTCGCTTTGGGCATGGTGTACGACTTCTTCAGCGGCTCATTCGCAAAACCGTGGCAGTCTATGGGCGTGGGTGTCAGACTAATGCAGGGTCTGCAGCTGAATTGGGACGTCTCTCAGGCATGTGTCAGTGCAGCAAAAGGAGGGAAAGGCCCGACCAAGTCCTTCCTCGAGCAGGAGAATATGAGGAGAGTCGCATGGCACTTATTCACATTCGACAGAGTCCTTGCAGGCGGGTACGATGAGTACATCACATGTCAGAGGAGTTTCATGAAGATTCGCCTGCCTTGTGATGATCAGTCTTATCTCGATGCTAGGGCCGTGGAGGCCCCGAGACTAGACGATATGACTAGCAAGATGCGAAGCATGACTGGGTTGTCTGGGTTTGGCATCCGTATCATGGATCTCCGACATCAGATCCAGGCGTAAGTAATCGCCTTTAGCTCATGAAACAGAAATGGGGATCGGCTAACAACAGCCTTAGATATACTCGTACACTCGCCTCGCAACTTTCGCGTCCTCAATCCAAGCGCGAGCCGTCCTCACTGATGTCAGGCATCAACGGCTTCCAAAACGCTCTATCTCAACTCCACGCCTCTCTGCCACTGCACCTACGCCTCTCTGAGCAGACTATTGCAGCACATATGTCCCGTCCGCAGCGAAGTGGCTACATTCACTTCCATACTCACTTTCTTGTCTCGCACATTGATCTCTATCGTTTCGCTCTACCAGGCTTCCACCAGAAGAGTCATCACGATGCTCTGATGAAGTTGCCGAGGGACTTTATAGCCAAGTCACAAAGACAAGCGATTAGCCATGCGATCTGCCTCGCAAAATTCTGTGAAGATATCCTGAAAGAGTCAAAGGCTTCAGCACAAAGAAATGGTAGCACCACAACCAGCACAAGCGATGCGTTGAAGATGGCCGGTGATCCTACCATTGCCCATATGGCTACTCAGGGACTTCGCGTTCTGCTGGTCGCGCTTCAGCATCGGCTTTACGAAGGACTAGACCTCGCTGAGCACAGCACTGTGCCGATATGGCGACACGAAACTACAGACTGGCCGCGCATTCGAAGTCTCATCGATAGTCTGATCAAGATTAGTGAGCCGTGGGCAGAAGTGCTCGTCATAGCCCGCCATGCGGTAAGTGCCATTGCATCACGCGCAATACCAGAGTCCAGCTGACATAGTCTTGCAGCACGCGAGTAATGTTGCAATGGTAGAGCAATTCGACAAGACCAATAAGTTCACTGATCAACCGGAGACGATCAATCACTCCACTGCTGTCCTTGGGCCCTCGAAGCTGCCAGGTTCACATTACTTCTTAGACTCGATGCATATTGGTGCTCATGCTGAAGAGCGGCGCGCCAGAGCTCACGATGCGGCAGCTCAGTCATGGTGGACTCAAACCGGCAGACCGACCCCCAACGGAGACTCTGCAGGTCAAGAACAAGTCACTCAAACTTCCGACCCCTTATCAAACGATCTGAATCCTTGGTCGATGTCGACTGATGGCATGATGATGGATGCCTATGGACCACCAGGCATCCCTATAGCTTTGGCGCGAGCCAGAGGGATCAATTTCGGAATGAGTGACCCAAATATGTATATGGTGGACGACAGTCTGCAAGCCATGCAGGAGATGATGTGGCCTATGCCGGATATGAACGCCATGGTTGTGGATCCTCTACAACAATCGGGTCTTGCAGCTGATGCAGGACTGCCGTTTCTACAACAGCAACAAGGTCAAATGGCGGAGATGTTGCCAACTACGTGGACAAGCATGGCTCCTGGTATTCCAGCCTTCTTCCCGGTGCCAACAACCAGCGAAGGCGATGGCGTGTACACCACCGCGAATCAAGATTTTGCACAGCAACAGCCGAGCAACGATCAGTATCTATTATAGAACACCGTCGACGCCTGTTCAAACCAGCAGCCTGAAAGTGAAGGTCGTGCAGCTTCAGACCGAGAAGACAAGCCGTCACGAGTCATCTGACCAGGAAGTCTTGCCAAGTACCGACCCTACCGCATAGTCGACTGCATTCACCAGGAGCTTATGCTCGAAATAGCCTTCCCCGAGGAATGCTGTCAGGTCGGCATTCTGACTGAGACAAACGAGGGACCCCCGTCTGGGCACGGGATATGTCCCTTTGTAAGGCAGGGTTCCGCGATCCACACCCAAATGCCTGACGAACCTAGTACAGACGAAATTGCTGCTTCATGGGCTGCGATTTGCACACGAATTTGGCGGTGGTCAGTGGCGATGCGCAATTCACTGCGTTCATCAAAGGGACATTTTGATGGTATCGCAAAGGCTTCAATTTAGTGAACCTATCCTGTGGTTCCGATCCGATTTTACTCCATAAGGCAATCCAACGCTATAAACCGAAAGTCTCATCCATCACGTCTTCCCTTCGAACTCCCTTCAAAACTTCAGCAGCCCAGACTTAAGCCCTGTCAGGTCTTTCAGGACGCTCGGGTCTCTCAGGCCTGTTTGGTCGTCCTGGACGAGTCGATGTTGTCTCAGGGTACAGAGTCTGCGCATCAGCCGGGCAAGCAATCAAGATGCAGACACATCCATCATTTAGTGGTCGAGCCGAGCAGACGTTATTTTGTCCATCACAGCAGCAGCACCACTCAGAACCAGGTGGTGGCGGCGGGGCAGATGTTTCTCCCTGGCGCTTCTTCTCGGCAACGGCTTCCTGACGCTTCTCCTCGGCCACGGCAGCGTAGACAGGAGGAGATGTTGGCTTGGGCAGGGCTTTGACGATAGTTGGTGCACCGGCGGGGCAGAGGACCAGAGGGCAGAAACAGTCATCGGCGGGTTGGTTGGGGTTGCAGACGATGGCTTCTTGGGAGATGTCGCAGCAGCAGCAGCCTTTGCTGGGATCTTTTGGGAAGGCGATGGCAGCGGCTGTGCCGGCGAGAAGGAGGAAGTTGAAGAACTGCATGGTGATTGATGATGTTGATATGATCAAGTCTGGCAAGGGTGTTTGTTGATGATGGATGTGTTTTGTTTGCTGGAGGTAATGTCAAGGAAGACAAATAAAGTCTGACCGTGCAAACACTGTGATCAACAAGCTGAAACCTTGTGTCCCCAAAGTCTTTTCCCAGAAAGTAAAAATAGTCAGAGTGCAGAAAAGTGGCAGTGAATGAAGGATCAGCAAGCAAGCAATCCTTCCGTCAAGACAAGGGAGGAGAGTGAGCCGTCTTTATAGAAGAACCCCTACTTGCCGGGCTATGTGTGCATGTCTTTGAATCAAATGAAGAACAAAAAAGGGTCTAAACACATAATCACCGACCAACCCAACTGAGAAACTCCCTGGGGGCCTTGTCAGGCTGCCTGAAATCCTCCCTTTGTTGGTGAGACAAGCCGGCATGTTCCCAAGACACACTTTCATTCCATGGCGCGCATCCTTTGCCGTCCTTCGTTGGGTTGAATCAACCAACCAAACCGACCCCGTGGCCGGGCGCACTGAAGGACAGCTCAGCAAGCCACATTCCCGACGAAAAAGAGTCTCGAATCACGATCGACTTGTCAGCTTGCGTGGTGCGTACTATACGACATGAACACGCAGCAGGGTTGATATAAATTACTATTACCTGGGTTGCGTCCTGACGGAGGTCCAACCGCGGGATTGGGTGTGGAGAAGCCAAGGGGTATGACGTCCCCGTTCCGAGAGACCGAACTGGGCCAAGAACAATTCAATGATGAAATGATGCAAGGTCAGCTGATCAAAGGATGAATAAGTATTGGACAGTGATTTCTTGGCTTTTGAGAAGGAATTGCTGACCACTTCGCGGCGATCTTTTGATCCTGTTGGGGTCTGGCCTTGGAATCTGACGTTAGGAATCGGGCGGTCGGTGTAAGAACTGGACACCGGTGAGCGTCGCTTCATCGGGCGTCCTTCTTGAGCAGTCTATCCGTCCAGCCATTTAAATGGTGTCATTTCATTTGGGAATATTTGATCATTGGATTCAGCACAAAGTACCTTCTAAGCTGACTGTCACACAAAGTAGGACCCAAGCCACTGAACCACACCATACAACGTCCCACCGCCATTGACAAAGCCCAGACCCGGATAAAACGAAACCAAACAAACAAACAGACGAAATCCAAGACTTGCATTCATGTTGAATAAACAACTTGCATCAACTCTCCACCCTATCATCCTTCAGAATCCTCTGGGCTTATGCAGCCCTTTATACATCAGCGAATCACAGTCGCTCCAACCCTCCCCGGACCATCTAAGCTGTGCCCCTCTCTGTTATTTGCATTCAGGTCGTAAATGCGACACAAATAAACCTTAAAATCTGGCTGGGACCGTCGTGCGACGGAACCGTGGATGGTAAGCAATTTACTTTGACGCATTCCACGAAAATTGATTGCAGGAACCAGTTCATTTCTTGGAGTGGCACATACAATTTGAAGTCCTTATTGGCCCTCTTTCCAGCCGGGGAGCCTCCGGTAGAGACCATTGGAGACTTCCTTTCGTCAAGAATTCTAGACATGCTCTAATGTTAGGCGGGATTCTGCTTGCCTCTCTCCAGCAACACGAATGCGCCGGGGAACTTCATGCTGGTGACTTTGGCTGTGAACAGCTATGTGGGTTTGCAAAAAGGGCAAGTGGAATTTGAAGCTTTGATTGCTGCGTCAACTTCTGTAGTGAGAGATCAATGACACGATGCACTTGTGTTTGTAGGCCAGGGTCGGACGATGTTTTGGACTTTTTTTCCATTCTGAAAACAATCGAATGTCTTCGGTAATCATGCTGAAGAAGTCTTTCGTCTACACCTAGCTACGATCCTCCCTTCCTACACTCCACCCTATTCAGAACATTTGTTCCTACTTTGCTGATGTGAGTGCCTCCGAAGCTGGCTTCTCTGGAATAGCCTTCACCTCGATAGAGGCGGCTTCCTCATCGTCGGTCGGCGTCTCGCGCTGTTCAATCGGCACATGCTCCTTGACCACCAACCACGTCGGGTACACGGAGAGTCCTGGATCATAAAGGTCAGTAGAATTCTATGAGCATTTTATCGCGAAAGATCGCTTACCGAGTAGAATGGTGTTGACAGCCAGAGGCACTCGGCCGCCCTTGAACTTCTGAGTGTTCAATCCAAAGGCGATCGCCTGGGCGAAACTCTCCTGCCCACGCAGGATACCAGAGAAGCGGGTCAACTCGGAGATGTTATCGGTCTTGGTCGCCAGGAGGTAGTAAAGCCAGTTCTGGAGTGCTTGACGAGAGAAATCCCAGAGAAGCAGCACGAAGAAACCCTCAACGAAGCCTGAATCCTCCCAATCCCAAGCAGGAGGGTTGCTGGTGTACTTCTCCTGGATGACCCAGCCGTAGACCCAAGCAATGATGTGCCAGACAATTACGTAGTAGAAACCCCATTCGATACGGCGCTTCACTGACAAGCCCTTGTAGTCGAGAAAGCTGCTGATGAGCTGCGACGAGAGCAAGGTACCGAAGTTGCTCACGAAGCCGATCAAGGCGCGAGCGCGGACGCCGAAGTAGTAGGCCTGGAAGTTACCGGAGTATTGGTTGAAGTAGGCGGCCCAGAAGATGGGGAGGAGGAGGATGACTTCGCGCCTCTTGCACACTTTCCAAAGGGCGGCCATTTCGGCCTTGAAGCTGCTCTCTGCCTTGACGATAACCTGCGAACCATCCTTTCGCTGGACCTTCTCCGGTGGTGATAGAAGCAGAGCGACTGGGACTGCGACACACTGCAGCGCGATGAAGATGAGGTAAGTCTGTGCTCCGACTTTGCCCTTTGCCTTGGCCGCTGCGTCATTGTTGAGGGCAAGAACGATAGCACCACCAACCAACGGTCCACCAGTCCTGAACCAAAGCCAGATGTTCATGTATCGACCACGCTTTCCCGGCTCAGGATATCCGAGGGCAATAGCACCCTCCGAAGCCCAAAACAACCCAGCTGAGAAGCCACAAGCAACAGCCCCAACAAGCACGAACCAAACATTGCCGAACTTGTTATTGGTGTACAGACCAGCAGAGTAGATCGGGTAGCCGGCAGCGCCGAGGAGAAGCGTCCACTTCAGACCGATGCGGTTGGCGATCGGTCCGCCGAAGAGGCACAGGAAACCCATGATGGCGAAGACGAGGGCGTTAGCGGCGTTGACGAGGTACGGCTCTTGTGCGCCACCGGCACCGAGTTGGTTCATGGCGTTCCATAGACCGGGAGCTAAAAAGCCCACGGCACCGATCACGAAGGCATTGAACAGGGTGGTGCGGTACCATGTGCGGTGTGGCGTCACCGCGGGTGCGGCCTCGATGTCCGACATGATGGCAGTTTCGTGTAAGTGACTACCGAACGAGAACAATAGAAGATTACAGATAAGGAAGGGCAGTCATGCACGGATATCGTACCCGTATTTATACAGACCAGAGAACCTTTAGAAAACCTCTAGAAAATCTTTATGCCGACCCGACCCGTCAACATCGCCGCCGAAATATCTGTATAAAACACCATGCCGGGGGGCGATTGCGACATACCGATGGGACCCATCTCAGCGGGGGTCGTTCTGTTTAGTTGATCCATTCACTCACGTTTTCTGCCATTTCAACGCAGTAATTCCCCAATTAGTCCCGCTTGTGATGGATCCACGCGGATATGTATAATGCTAAAACAAAGGGTCTTCTTCATCGGACAAGGCTAGTCAAGAAAGGGGTCCCCAACACAGAAGAAGGCGGAGAGCCTTATGAGCGCTGCTTCCTCATTGCCACGAGGCTCCTCACTTCACTCCATGTAGTGAGATTGGTTTCTCGCCACCACGGTCCTCTTGACGGACTTGAACTTTTCCAGGTGAAGATCACACAAATCTGTGAGGCACGTATGGCTTCCAAGGACGAAAGGGCGTCGAGATTAGATCAACTTTCTGCTGGCGATATCGGAGATGTAGATTTGCGATTCTCGTGGTACCTGTCTAAAATTTCTCTTGAGATCCTGCGCCAAGCCCACATGGCTTCGGCTTCTCACCGAACAGGAACGCTAAACAAAATAAGGTAGCCGGTGGCTTGTAGGCCGGCAGCCGATGTTCACTTGACGACATTACTTAACGAAGGGTGCATTCTCACTGATTACATAGATGTGATTGACAGCGCAGTACATGTTCACCAATATGTCGAAGCAAAGGCAGTGTTTGAAATTGTTTCTTGAGGTGTGATTGAAGAAAACGTCAAAATACACACGAGTTACACAGCAATCCTCCCATCCATGGGATGCCATACCGGCCCAAAACCCTTCCTAATGCCTCGTTTGAAGACCAAGCCTTGCCCCGGCCTTTTGTTGGACGAGAACAACTGAAGTCCTCCAAGGCTTACAGGCACCATCTGCTGTTTTTTGTATACCATAAATCCAATCCTGTCCTTCCCAAATCATTTCGTCAAGATTCTTTTGCCAAACGCGCAAAGTCATAAACACAAATACGGCCGTTAAATTGCACACAAATGTAGCCTCAAATCGTGCCCAACCTTATGCCTTTGGGGGCATACGGAGGATGGGATACAGAGATGATGGGCCAGGGAGCTCCTTGTGCTGGGGCGCCGGGCTCTTGGCGTCGACGTCCATGGCATCAGAGGGAGGGCCTCGGGGTGAGGCACCTTCGCTGTTGTTTGACTCTTGGTCAAATTCACGACGCTCAAGACGGCCACGGACATACTCGCGCAGTGTCTCAATGACGCGCATGTTCTCGAGCCAGCGGTCGTACTGCTCCTCACGCTCACGAGCGGACTCGCTCATGTCCGACTCGGAAGAGGGAGAGCCAACGGAGGCAGGGCCAGACTCAGACGCACGAGGAGTTGAGGTAGGTGGCTCAGGACGTCCAGCAGCGCCGCGAGCGCGCTGGAGCATACCACCAGAGTAGCGACGGCGCTCGTTGTTGTCAAAGTTGGGTCCAAGAGTGGTCGTGGTCGACTGGCCGAATCCTTGGCTCACAGCGGGGAGGCTGGTGGGCAGGCTGGGGTACATAACCGAGGAGTTGGTCTGGCTGTGGCGAGACTGAGGGGACATGCCGGACGAGGACGGGCTCGGTGACTGGCCAGAGGTGTACGACAGGGCGCTAGAGGGAGGAGTGACAGCCGGAGTTCCGGTGGAGGAGATGGCAGTCAGCGGCGAGTGCATGCTAGCTGCAGAGACGGGCTGGTATCCCTCGGCGTGAACGGGAAGGCCACCGTGCTGAGTCGGGCCACGGGGGTTCATTGGCGGGGAGGGGCTGTGACGGTAGCCGCCGTAACCTCCATCGTGGATCTGAACACCTGCGGTGGCGTGGTTGGCGTTGTCGTAGATGGTATCTTGCATCTGTCCGAGCATGGTGTCGATCTGAACGAGATCCTTCTGCGTACGGGCGTTAGGCAGGGGCAGGTAGTACTGCTGGGCAAGTGGGTGGTTGTGGCTCGGCGCAGGTGCAGCGTGCATGACACCTGGGCCGGCTGAGTGCTGTGGCATATACTGCGGTTCAGCGGCGCCCATGGGACCATTGGGGATCGACAGGGAACCGTGAAGAGGCAGCAGGGATCTGCCAATCTGAGCGTAGGAAGACGGGTCAATCTGCCGGCGCTTGGCGCTGCCGAAAAAGTCATCAACCATGTCGAAGGTGCGCTTACGGTCGTAGCCACCAGCGGCACTGTATCCCATATGCTCGGTACGCGGGTTGTTCATGGTCGGTTGGTTGAAGTAGAGGCCGTAGTTAGTTGAAGGCTGAGGGGCGTAGTAACCGCCTGGGTGACCTCCCTGGTGAGGGAAGGCAGCCGCACTGGTGCGCATCTGACCATTGTGATCATAGTAGCTGGGCGGGCCTGTGGTTTGTCAGAGTCTGATGATTGGCATTGGAGATCAGGAATCAAGAGACTTACCCTTGGGCTGGGGGCGGTAGTTCATGCCACCAGGGTCCTGGCGCGGAGGCACAAGAACGGAGTCATCGGCATGTGTCTATGGCAAGCAAGTCAGTCGTGGTTCAGAGTAGGCGTGAAATGCGAAGTAGCTTACCTTGACGTGCTTCTTGAGATCCTGAGGCCTCTTGAAGGACTTGCCACAGAACTCGCACTTGTGAGGCTTGAGCGGAACGTGAACGCGAATGTGAGAAGTGATGTGGTCACGCTTGACAGTGGTGGTCCGGCATGAGTTCCACTGGCAAGTGAGGTTCAGGTTGTTTGTGCTCTTGCGGCCAACATGGCGTTCGCAGATGTGTTCCTACGCACGAGTTAGTCACTGATATCATGCCACCAAGTTGTTGAAAGCAACATACGTAGAGGATCTCAGGTGTGGGAAACTTCTGGTTGCAGTGGCTCCAGCGGCAAGTCAGAGGCTCCTCGGCGGCTGTTGAGCTGGGCGCATTGGAAGTTGTGCTGGAAGGGGCCGGAGTTGTGGACTTGGAGTCATTGCTGTTGCTTGAGCTTGACGAAGCCTGGTTATCAGCTGCGCCAGACGACATGATGGGCGAAGTACGCGCTGTCAACGACAGGGCGATATGTGAAGTTGAAATGTCCGGTGTGGTGTAAGACTTGATCAATGTTACAAGTCAAGTCAAGTTCCGAAAAGCACCGTAAGTAAATAAAAGTTGGACGATGTCAATGGAGAGGAAGAAGGAAACAGAGAATCGGATCCGGGACGTTGGGTCACGACGGGACTAAGTAAGAATAAGAAAGCCGGGCGCATGGCCTCCCCAGAAAGGGTCCATCGGAAGAAGAACGTCCAGGGGAGAGACAGCGCCATGATTGCAAGCGATGCTCGTGGCCGTGAGAAGGCAAAGGCACACCATCTCGTGGATGATGGATGGGGCACAGGAGGCGCTTGGGGAAGGAGGGGGGAACGGCTTGGCGTGAGTGAGCAGCACAAGGGCGAGCGGAAAAGTCTTGGCGGTCTTGGCGGCCAAGCCCAGAGTTTCGTACTAACTGACCTACTCGCTGTGGCACATATTTATGGCGGTCTTTAGGGTAGCGCTGTTAGGCAGCAACCCTCAGCTGAGCAGCGGAGAGGGAAATGCCAAGACTTGGCGAGTCTTGGCATACTGGGCACCGCCTCGTCTTCGCAGCAGCTGATTGGTCGGCCGTCGAATTACACCTGACAGTGGCCACCAGCTGCTGCGTCAGGCGGTTTTGCCGGGTTACAACAGAGGAAGGAGTCACCTGAGCATTCTTTCTTCAGCAAATGGGCATGAAGTTCGGACAGTTGTAGGAGTCCGAGCCGAGTCATGTCTTTTTGCATTTTTCTTTTCTTTCTCAACCTTTGTCTGCCTTTACAGTATGCGCATCGCTCTGTCGTGATTGTATGTGGTGAATGCACGACTGACGGCTGATGCTTTTTACCCCAGTCTTGGGACGACAAGAATGCGCTGCCTCTGGCTGCAACACCAAGACTTGACAAGAAACTGCCCAGACTCTTGGCTATTGCTCTTGGCGCCTGCTTGGCACTCGCTTGGCAAATGTCGTCGGTGTGCTTGGCGCTGATCTTGGCGTGAATCTTGGCTCGTTTTTCACCATCATCGACTGGTTCCAGTGCATTTAGCCCTGAATCACACCATCTACTCGAGTAACCCCCCCTGAGGCGGCCGACTTGAACACGACTCGAAACCACTGAAGCGCTGGAAGCAGACAGACGCCGAACGCCGTTACCTCACATTCCCCTTCTTCTCAAGCGTGTCTGCAGCAAACATGTGGTCATTAGCCGTGGGAGACATTCCAGCAGGACACCCTCTCACTATGATTTGCTCTTCGCTTCTTTTTCTTCCATTGACCAAACCTTTTCCGTTCAGACCATTCTGCGTCATGATTGCAGCGCTGCCGAAACTTTAATTCATCGTACCAACCAACACGAACACGCAAATGGGTCCTCCTCAACCACAATAACACATGGACGGCATGCTCGGTCTTCCTTACTAAGGAACCACAATCAAGCTTTCCGCCGCCCAGACTTTTCTTTCGCCCCTCTTCCGCTGCAAATGCCCAGGCAAAATCGCTAGTCCTGGTCAAGAACGGTCTTGGCGATCCCTGGGCGCCAGGTCTCCTAACTTATCGCTGGTGTACATCATACTCGGAGTCACGATAGACTACTCATTCCTCGGTAGTCCAAAGCATCTCTGTGCTACCTTACAAGACCTTGAATTACGAAGTGAGCGCAGCGCAGACACGAAAGCCGCCGACAAAAACACAGCTGCCTGCCACAATATGCGTGTGTCATACGGCTAGAGTTGCATTGGCTCCAATACAACGTGATTGCATGCGTAATGGTGGGCACATGGCAAGCCAGTGGTTTTGTCCCTCATTCATCACCGCCAGCCATCTCCATCGCAGCCTTGGCTTTATCTTGGCTTTCACTTGGCACTATCTGCCCACAGCCAAAGGACGCGCAACGCTTTGCCGACACGCTTCTCCGCGTATGTAATGAGGAACTAGACCTCTTTGTTTCTGCAGACCAGGCTGATTTCAAGCTGGCCACTGACGGAAGTCGAGCGGCTCCCGACTCGATATTCCGAAGATGAACATATCTTGCTGGAAGTGAATCATCCGCTTCGGCTGGATGTGGAAGTCGTGTCGTCTCAGGATTGCAGCAGCCCCAGTGATCGTCTATCTTTTCTCCTGTTCAGCCACGTTGTTGTCGAATTACGGAGACAGCTGGGCACAAATGGGAATTCGACGTCTGTCTCAACAAAACCACAACAACAAGGTTTCATGATGCCCCTTCTCAAGGCCGTATATTGCAAAATTGCAAGCCTCCGGTGGCCTATCCAATATTATGACGCTCACTTGCAGTCAGCCTGATCGCGAATCGAACCATGAACCAGCCTCCACGCGACTTCCTGATCTCGATAGCTCGTCGTTCACTCACTACCTCCAAACCTAATCTCTGGCCTTATCGTCTGGGCATTGCAAAGCCAAGTCTTTTTCATCTACAACGCCCTATTTATCCCACTTTAAGATTATCTTACCCCGCTACACAAAAGCCAAGATGGCCAAGATGACCAAGAGGCGCAAACCCCGGCCGCCATTGCGGCAGTGCAAGCAAATCTCTTGTCGCCGAGCGCTTATACAGTACTGTGTTGAATTGGACGAGAAAGACGAGGGGAGCTTGATGTCGAAATGTGTCTCCTTCCGTGCTCGTGCTTTCTTTGGTGAATGAGATCGTTTCTCATCTTCGTCTACAGTCATAGTCAACATTGCTTACTCTTAAGTGCCTTCAATAGCTCCTGTTGTATATTTCATACTTCATAATGAACCAGACCGAACTTCTCGTGGGATGGTGGATGGGGTCATCATCTTATGCTTTTTAGATATACGTTTTTAGATATACGTAGAGACTCTTGAAGTTATATTGGAATACTAGGTATGTTATCCAGCTCTTGATCTGCCTATGCTACTTGAGGCCATGAGGGTTGAGAACAGTCGTTATTGAAGTGCTTACCCTGTACATGAGACACAATAGAACATGGCTTACCTCATTTCAGATGTCTACTAAATAGACACTAAAGAGGAACTGCTCTTGCATTTGACTTAATCATATATGAGAGTTTTTTTAAGTTAAATCGCAGTAAAGCTGAGAGTTTAAAGCTGAGAATAGTGTCTCAGAGTGCCAGCCTGATGTAAACAACCCGATGCCCCCGGGGTTTCAAGCTGATGGTATAGCGTCTTCGCCGTTCTAGCAAATACATATTTATTGATGCAGTGCAAGTCAAATGTAAAAACTGCTCAAGATACTGTATGTAATTGTTCGATAGGGCTGCGATTTGCAAATCGAAGAATCTATACATGCGGGTTCCTTCTTGGATTCGTCTTCGCTGAGGTAGTAAACCATGGATACCTTAGAGCGGTCCTCTAATCAGCTAGTATAAGGCGGTGATGGCCACGGTATTCAGGAATGTCCCCTCTATGCGTTTACTCCCATTATAAGAAGTGTATAGACAGTATATTTACGCGATATGCTGAGCCATCAGGTTCACTCCAGTCACACGCTTACATCCTTCAATATGCAGCTTTTAGAGCATACTCTCCGGCTAACATGATGCGATTGAGCTTAAGGTAACAACGGAAATGAGACCACCAGTATCTTGCTAATCACATTTGTGCAAGTTGCATTCGATTGGGGCCCAGCCCGTGTGCCGAACCTTGGAATTGCTCACGGACACCATCCGAACCTGGGGTAATGGTGTTTGTTGATCATTCGGTCCATGATCTGCAAAACCCAACCTCACTTAGCGCTCCAATTGAAGATGTGTTTCCCCGCATAAGTCAAATTGACGACCCGCCTTACATGATTTGTCGGCTCATTCGGAGCCGAAGCTTGAGGCAAATGTCGAGTACGACGTCGCTCGAGGGTGCTGGTGTTGCATCTAAAGTGGGATCGCGTTGAGAGTTTAAGCAAGAGCTACATCGCGTGATCACCACGGGCATGAACGACTCTATCATTCGCCGTCTTTTACCATGTGCAAACCAGATTTTTCCTCATTGTATTATTCAGATTCGATTCCCTTGTGTTCTCACGGTCTAAGCTTATTACGAGTGGCTGCCGAAGCCGCGTGAAGCTTCCGCCAAGTATAATTGTAGCTCTATAATGATGATCGTGAGGGGCACCATACCGGCAATGCTACCTTGCAGAAAACCGGCTTCATAAAGTACCGGCTACTCTGGGGTAATCGACCGGTTTACGATGCACTATGACGGACATGGCAGGTCCCTCAATGGCCCGGTGCCGGACGTACGTGAACATGGCCCTTGTCAGCGTCATATTGTCTGGAGAGGGGAAGATGTCCGTGGTGGCGATCAGAGTCGATATGACGGAGTAACTATGCCCGCCGATGCGCTCCAATGCAATCTTGCGCAGCAATTGAGGCCACTGTATATAATGGACGGTCATTGCTCTCGGAGAATGGGGCAAGGAGCTCTCCAGGCCTCTAGGTGACTTGCAGCTCAACACCACCAACATGGCGCACCATAGCTTGAACAACGTGCTTCTGGGCCTGCTCTTGCTCCTCGGCTTGACGCAGGTCAATGCAGTGCCCGGAAAAGAAACACCAAAGACTCGCGAGCGAACCAGTCTGAACTCCGATTGGACGTTCAAGCGATTCGAATCTGACCCTGACGGACTTACATGGGATGTGCTCGAATCATGGGTTCTACCATCTGCCAACGACTTCATTGCGGATTCAGAAAAGCACACTGAGCGCCCCGATGGCGAATCCCCGGAAGCTGAATATGCACAAGCCGACTTTGACGATGGCAGCTGGGAGTCACTCAACTTGCCTCATGATTGGGCTATTCACGGTCCATTCTACGAAGGCGATGACTCGCCAGTTGAAGGTGGCGTCGGCAGACTACCTATCTTTGGAGTCGGCTGGTACCGTCGAAGCCTCACAGTCGGACCTTCGGACAAGAAGAAGGCTATCTATCTCGAGGTCGACGGTGCGATGGCGTTCGCCAGTGTATGGGTCAACGGCGTCATCGTCGGCGGCTGGCCTTACGGATATGCATCCTTCCGCCTGGACTTGACACCCTACCTCAAGTTTGGAGAGAATCAGCTTGCCATCCGTCTCGAACAAGAACCAGACTCGTCGCGCTGGTATCCTGGCGCCGGCATCTACCGCAATGTCTGGCTAACAAAGGTTGACCCAACCCACGTCGGCCAGTACGGGGTCTACGTTTCGCCCAAGGACGTATCCGCCAAAGAAGCGACCATTGATGTGACAGTCAACGTCGAGAACTCTGCTTCGAAAGGAAAGGAGAAGAAGATTCGTGTTGAGACTGAAGTGCACGAGCTGGACTTGGCGACTGGCAAGACTGGAAAGAAAGTCGCAAAGGTACCTAGCTCGACAGTCAAAGTCTCCGCTGGTAAGATTGCCTCGGCGAGCAAGTCTGTCAAGGTTAAGAACCCGAAGCTTTGGGGTCCTGTGCCTTCGCAACAGCCTCACTTATACGTGGCTGTCACTCGCTTGTACGATGGTCACCGGGAGATTGACTCCTACGAGACTGAGTTTGGCATCCGATCAATGGAGTACCGTGATGACGGCTTGTATGTCAACGGAGAACGAATCTACCTTCAAGGTACCTGCAGGCACTCTGACATTGGCTCCCTCGGAGCAGTCGTCAATGTCGCAGCCCTTGAGCGACAGCTTGAGATTCTGCAGGACATGGGTCTGAACTCCATCCGAACTTCGCACAACCCGCCGGAGCCTGAGCTTCTTCAGTTGGCGGACAAGATGGGTATTCTGATGTTTGACGAAATCTTCGACACATGGAGTGAGCACAAGGTGCCCCATGACTTCGCGACCATCTTTGAGAACTGGTCTGAGCCAGACCTCCGGTCCTTCATTCGTCGTGACAGGAACCATGCATCTATTTGGGCGTGGGGCTACGGCAATGAGATCCCCGAGCAAGGTGAACAGAAGGGCGTCGACACCGCGCAGCGTCTGCACGATATCATTCACGAGGAAGACGACACTCGCAAGACGGCCCTCGCCATCAACAACGCTGGCCCTGACGAGCCAATCATCCCCGTCCCTGATCTCATTGGTCTCAACTACCAGGGTGAGGGCAAAGGATACGATGGCCCAACTTTCCAGAACTTCCGAGCGGAGTATCCCGAGATGTTCATCTTCAGCTCGGAAAGTTCGTCAGTCGTGAGCTCAAGAGGCACCTACCTCTTCCCAGTAACAGACAAGAACAACGAGATCATCAACGCCAATGGTACAGGCGCAGATCCCGATACACAGCAAGTCAGCTCTTATGACCTGTATGCCGTGCCATGGGGCGCGACACCGGACAAGGTCTTCACAGCTCATGATCAGTATCCGTATGTTGCTGGAGAGTTCACCTGGACAGGCTGGGACTACATTGGAGAGCCAACGCCATATGACTCTTCTCGCAGCAGCTACTTTGGTAGCATTGATCTTGCTGGTTTCCCCAAGGACCGATTTTATTTGTACCAAGCACGCTGGAACCCGGATGTCAAGATGGCACACATCCTTCCTCACTGGAACTGGCCCGACCGCGAAGGTGAAGTCACGCCCGTCCACGTCTACTCATCCGCCGACGAGGCCGAACTTTTCGTCAATGGCAAGTCCCAAGGACGTCTCACGAGGGAGGAGTACGAGTACCGTTTCCGTTGGGACGAAGTTGTCTACAAGCCTGGCAAGGTTGAGGTCGTGACTTACAAGAATGGCGACATCTGGGCCAAGTCCACGGTTCAAACCACTGGAAAGGCCACCAAGCTCCGTCTTGAGACATACAAGGACCGAGAGTCAATCACTGCTGATGGCAAAGACTTGCTGTTCGTGACACTAGCTGTGGAGGATGAGGATGGCCTCATCGTACCTGAAGCTGAGCCTACGATTGACTTTTCGATCGAGGGTCCTGGAGAGATTCTCACTACCGACAATGGTGATCCCACCGATATGACTGTTTTCCAGTCAAAGCAGCGTGCGGCTTTCAGAGGTCGGGCGCTAGCTATCGTGAGGGCCGAGAATGGGGCTTCTGGTGAGATCACCATCACTGCGAAGGCATCGGGACTTGAGACTGGTCAATTCACGGCAACTCTGCAGTAGACTATTGTGCAGGACTGTGGTATCAGAAATAAAATAGCAATACGAGGGTGAATGAAGATCTTTGGTATTTTCGCAATACTTCATGAATAAAGACTCATCACATGCGCGGCAAAGCACCTCGGACTCAGTGATTAGCTGCCGAGCACAAATAGCTCCACGATAAGAACTGCAAGTTCAAAGACGTCATTTCCCCTGACTTGCCATTCTGGTCGCCTTGGCTTCTTGTGACACGCGAGAAAGTAATGGCATAAATACTCTATACCTCATGAACTCGCATTCTTGCCCAGCGCATGTTGGATTTGAGGTGCATATGCGCAGCTCAGGTGCTTGCGCGTCCTTCACTTGCATCAGTCCACCAACACTTACAAAAGTTGGCAAAGTTGGTATTTCCCGATTCCGATCAAGATCTCCTGCATCTGTCAAGATCTTGGCGGCCGGGTGCCAGAGAATGCCAAGGTTTTCCCGGCAATTGCGCTGCCGTGCCGAGAAGCTTGGTGTAAGTGGATAGAGCAACACACCAAGACATCGCGAAGCCTATGCTGTTGTTCGGAGTACATTCACCGAGACAGTCATGATTCTTGGCATGGTCATGGGATAGTATGAACGGCGGACTTGACGTCGGATGCGCTGTCGCATTGACAGCCAGAGCAACATCCCAGCTATTCTTTTGCTCTCAATATTGATTGACACACAGTACACACGGTAGAGATGAAGTTTATACGGAAATACCACTGCGTTAAGACCTCCACACAACTAGAAGAGTGTGGGGCTATTAATTGATTCGGCGAGCTGGAACATAATGGGAAGTGTACCTACACACAGTTGGCTTCCTTAGTCTACCAACTACAGCCAGTCATGGTTACTGACTATTCACTCAACACACATGAAACGTAGTAGCCCTCCCTCCTTCATCCTGGGAAATGCCTGGCATGCTCTTTCCCATCCTCGCCTTCATAATACGCCGTGATCCCACCACTCCAGAAAGCGGCCATCGGATCATTCTGCAAGCCCAATTTCCGCATCATAGTCATCAGCCCTCTCTTCGCCCCCCACGTCTTGTACAGCTCCTTGAGCCGGGCCGCTAACTTAGCCTCGAGTTTCCAGTACACCGGTCCGGCCATGGCGAAATCACAGATTGCAACTCCTGTCCGTGGCACGCCGTTGGCGCCCCGGTAGTCGACGGTGAGGTGCTCCTCGACGCCACGATCTCCGTCGTCGTGGAAATGTAGCAGATCAAGCGGTGTATGGCCCTTGGTTGAAGTAGCATTGACATCGGCGCCGTGCGTGTGGAGGAAGGAGCCGACAATCTCGGAGTAGTGTAGACTGACGACGTGAAAGGGTGTGAAGCCCTCGGCACCACCGCGGGCATGAATGAGGGTCGGATCTAGGGCGTAGAAGTATTCGAGCACTTGGAGGAACTCGGCGCGACCGATAGTAGTGCCTAGATGGTAGTCACATGGCATAAGCTAGAGCTTCCAGCAACTGGGCCATGGGCGGTGGACGGGTAGTAATATAGAAGGAGACTTACCAATAAGCTTCTCATCGGCGGCGAGCACATGGAAGACATTGAACCCCGAACTCGTCACGACAAGCCTGGGCTTCGGCGTCAGTTCCATGAGAAACTTGATAGGCTGCATCCGCGGCAGCACCGATGCCAAAGTCGACTGGCGGCCATCGTCGATGCTGTGATCCCCCTTGAGACGATAGACATCATACTTGGCTCCCTTTGCCAAAAGAAAACGCGCGAGATCGAAGTAGCCGTATTCGAGAGCGAGATCCAAGACAGTTGCCCCCCACTGATCCTGGAACTCCAGCACTTCTGCCCCCCTGCCTGCGCGCTCAAAGTGACCGAACACCTGTTGTACGAGAGCTGGCTGATGGTGAACGGCACCGGTCAAAATGAGAGTGTGGTCATCTAGTTCAGGCCGTTTTGCCATGTGTGGGAGGAGTAGATCTACGGCCTCGACGAAGCCACATTCAATGGCTGTTGCCAGTCCATCTATGCTTCCAACCTGGCTCAGATCCAACATTCTGTGCCTAGTGAGAGGTCCAGGGCCTTCAGAGTTTTTGAGGATAGCTTGCATAGCCTCGTCGCGGCCGTAGTAGCTCGCCAACCCAAGAGCGTCGTGCTGCATGCCGCGGCAGACGGTGCGTAATTCAGCAGACACCCCTTGCTCCAGCATCAACTTGATGATTACACCCAAGGATAGTTCGTAAGTGGTGACGCCTATTAGTCGAGTGACTACTGACATGGACGTGTTTAGGCCGGTGGTCAGGCTGACAGAGCGCGGCGTCTGCATCAGACGGAGGAAGGCCCTGGCAAGCTCGTTGGCAAGATTTGGCTGCACTGTGGCATGTCCGAATGTTTTGATAGCCTGAAGCATAGCACCGACCAGAGGTGGCTGAACCTGAGTTACTGCGGTGAGGAGGGCGCTGACAGGGCTTGAATCCAGTGTTGTAAGGAGAGGATTCGCTCCATGCGCCAGTAATGCGACAATCGCAGCTTCTCTAGCTGGCGGAAGTAGGGGCTCCTTCGTCAAGATGGCGTTGAGCAGTGGTGTTCGTTTCGTCGATGAGAGCCTCTCATCGATTGAAGTCTGTGGCGCCATCGTCCGGATTCTGTCGACAATGTCTGCAATGGACCAGTCCGGTAGATAGCCAATGTTCTGCAAGGGACAACTACCGGGGAAGGGACGAGGCTTCCAACGCTCGTGCCAGTTGAGGAGATAGTTGACTATTCTCATGTTGCCACGGACCATGGCCAAGTCCAGAGGAGTAGCGTTGTCGGCATTCACCTGACGAACGTCAATATCAAGCTTCTCAACGAGAAATTTGACTCTTTCCAGTGCTGGGGTCTCTAGTAGGCGTCCTTCAGGTGACAATGCGGCTGCATAGTGGAGGAGCGTCCAGTTTCCATGTTGCGCCGCCATCACTGCTGCAATGAATCCTCGTGACACTGCTGTGAATCCTCGTGACATCTTTACGTTGAGTTTCCTCAACTTCGCCCTCCAATCCTCATGCCAGCACACTTCCTCCCATTTCTCCCCAGTCCGAAGTTCAAAAGCCGCCTCTATCTTCTTTGTCCGTTCTGTGCGGTACTTCAAGACAGACTCGGTGCACTTCTTCTCGTTGACTTGCCACAAAGCATTCACAGCACCCGAATGGCCCTGATCGGCCACAGCATCGATAGCCCACTGCACGGTTGGATCAGCAGGTCCACCATCTTTGTCTAGACACTGAACACCCAGTGATAAAGTCAAAGGAAGGATCTCAGCCTGGGCAATAGGGCTCCCCCATTCAGCCGCAATCTTCATCCATTTGAGGGACTCTTTGTCGTCACGGGGGCGGCCGAAGCCTTCCAAGCAAGCTATCGCCACTTGATATGCGCAGTCAGCGGCTCGTCGCTGTTGAGACTTGTAAAGCGACTCTGTTGCGTGAGGATGACGTTGGATGGATTGTAAAAGCTCAACCTCCTGGACCATGTCTTTGATGATGGCTGACTTCAGATTGCTGGTGAGAGAGGCTCGGAAGGTTTTGAAACTGCTACGGATCTTTGCGTATATGCTGTCAGCATGGATTGAAATAAGGGGTATGTCGCGAACAACGTACTTCGAAAACTCCAAGACTCATGCCAGTGGCGCTATTTGGGGCCAATGCAGGTACACTGCTACACGTATGTCCATTAGGCCTATCGAAAGGTTAGCAAGCATTCGTGATCCGGAAGAGAAGAGGAAGAAGAGAAGAGAATAGACACCCGGACCTACTTTGCGCACGTCTTCCCCTTCGCGAAGTAGTCCTTCCCACCGAATACACCCGCCGCAAAGGAACGAAATGCGCCGGGCTGCGAATAGTGCAATGAGTTCTCAACGTGAAAGTTCCCCTGGAGTACCTTGTGCCAGGGCTCGAGTAGAGCGGTGGCATTGGCGACACGTTTCCCAGGGTCCGCATGAAGAGCCAATCCCAGTATGTCATCAAAGATGTCCGCCACGACGGAAGGATACATTGTCTCCCTGGACACGTACGCTCTCTTCCCAGTTGCTGTGATGCCGAAAACTGTCGTTTCGAACTCGCGTACCTGCTTCCTGGCAAGCGCTAGGGTGGCATTTGACTCTTTACTGGAGCGAACTGTCTCGCGGTCCCAGGTGGTGTCGTACTGGTGCACAAGCCCGCGGTCGACAACTTGGCTGAATATGTCTCTTCCCTCAAGGAAGATGAAGGCGAAGACGAGACCTGCGGAGTAAATGTCGACTCGAGGTAGCAGAGCCTTGGGAATGGGATCCTTGGAGTAGCATTCCGGTGCACACCAGAGAGGCGTGCTGACCTTTAATCGCAGGTTATCTCCCACATGATCAGCCATGATGATAGAACCTCCAAAGTCAGCCAGCATAGCGACAAAAGGGCTCTGACCAATGAGTGACTGCAAGGCAACCTGTCCGGCCTCCATCTCCGACTGACACCTTAAGACTTTCTGGTCACGTCCGGTTCGTCTTCTGATGAGAATGTTCTGAGGCTTGATGTCGCAGTGCACTACGCCATGACGGTGGAGTGCCTCGATGCCGGAGGCGATGTCGAAACATAAGCTCAGCTTCACTTCGATCAGTGTGTGGCGGTTGAAGCGCATGTCGACATCGCGGTAGAACGAGTATAAGTCGCCGCAGTCACCTTCTTGGAGGACCAAGTTAGGCTCCGCGGAGTCGAGTCCACCTCGGGATGGGGTGTGGGAGACTCCAAACAGGTAGACGATGTTGGGATGCCCGCGAAGATCGGGATGGGCCAAGATGCGCAGCTCGTCTGCCAGCAAGGCATACGAGTTCCTTTTAGTGCTTGCCTTGGACTGTAATCTGGTCGTGGTCGTCGCGTTTTCGTCCGATTCAGGATCCAGGGACGCCAGCCGCTTCACTGCGTAGTAGTCCCCTGTACGTTTTGCATCAGGCTCGTAAGCCACCAGCTTCAGCGACGACTGATCATTGAAGACATTGAAGTTGCGACCAGGGACGTAGCGATGCACCTCAACAGCACCGTGAGCCCCATGGCCAGCCGAGATGGACCAAGGACGGTACAGAGTACGGGGTTTGAATGGCGGATCTATCACGGCGACGGCTGCCATGAAGGATGAGATACTTGTCACTGGTTCTGCACTTCGTTCTGATAAGCGTCTACAAAGCTTGTTCAGCCGAAGTTGTTCTTTATGTCGAACTGGGTTCGTGGGAGGATGGGACGAGGTCTTGGAAAATTGATGTAGCCCAAATGACAGCCGTGGGCTCTGGTGGCGAGACGATATGCCGGAGAGGGACCATGTTGATGTTTCTCCCGAGCTGAGTGAGATAGTATCCCACCGGAATTGATTCGGGAGCCTTTTATACTCGGACTCATGCTGGTCGTCCATTGAGGATAGAGGTTTTGAAGAGGTCAGGCGTTTGCATGTAAATTAGCAGCCAAGGAATCTGGGTGGAACATCTGGTAAAATGCGGACACGAGGTGGTAAGTATCGCTTTTAAAAGCCTTGGTGTAAGTGACGGCGCAATTGCTGGGAGCTGAGGGTACCCTTGCAAGCTACCTTAGCGTAGGGCTCCTTATCGAACGCCATGCTTCAAGTCTGGACGCAGGTCTGCATCTTCTAATGCATGACCAAGTCTAGAACATCAATAGCCGTAAACCTGCAACAAGTGCCGCTTCAGCGCTTCAGCCGCACGAAAACTGATCACACGGCGCGCCCTCTTACTTCTTGCTCAAGTTCTATGATTTATTATTCTTCACTTCAATACGTTGTATGATTCAAGGTATGGTGTTGTCCCCGGTCATTAAGTAACAGCAGCGAATCAATGGAGGTTGTAGGCTTTGTCATTGGCACGTCCGGCCTCATCAGCGTCGCCGAGATTTGTCTCAAGGTCGCCCGCGCCATCGACGGAGTTACAGCATTCAAAGAGGAGAACGCATCGCTTTACGCCATTTACAACTTTGAGCAAGTCCGACTGACGCTCTGGATCGCCCATGTACTCGGCATCACACAAACATCCTCGGAAATCAACATCGACACGCTACAAATTGAGGAGGCACGTCTGCCGCGATCTTTGACATCGGCATCTCCCATCAATCTCCATGAACCATTGCAGGCCGCTCTGGTGGAGGTGGCCAAAGTGCTGCAAAAGCTCACTTACCTTCTCCACGACAAGTATGGAGCGAAGGAAGTGTCGCTGACAAGACGTATCCGATTCCAAACCGGAATCTTCAAGGAAGGAGGGAAGGAGGAGATCAGAGATCTGCTCGCGCAGCTCAAGACTTGGAATGACAGTTTGGACAGCGTTGTAGAGAGCAGGATGCGCCATCAACTTGTCTCGAACATGCATGTTCGGCTCATGTCTGCCGCTCAGACAGACCAGGAACTCCAAGTTATTCAAAGTGCAGCTCAAGACACGCATCCGCCTCTTGAACATGAAGCGTGCTTCAGACGTGAACTTCTAAGCCTCGGGAACCAGAATGATGAACAATCCAGCGGCCTCAGAATATCGTCACTGGCCATGAGCCCGAGTCTTCCTCCGTCGGCTAGGAAAGGAACCTTCAGAGCGATGGCGAGGTTCGAACTTGCAGGTGAACAGCAGCCAAGTGAGTAATTATCTCACTCTGGCATCAAAAAAAACCTGCCGTGGTATTAATGTCATACTCACCCGATCTATAGCCCGCGTTCTTCAAGAATGGAAGCTCGGCCAGCCCAATTGGGGAGACCTCGAGCGCACCACGGCAACAACACGAGCCGACCACCTTGCCAGCATGCTCCGTCTCGAGCACAAACCATCCAAGCTCCGCTGCCTCGATCTTGTTGCTTACGCCATAGCCGACGGACCTCAGAACCGTCTCGACTTCTGCTTCCTCTACCGTCCTCCCCCATTCGCTGATGGCATCGCTTCTCCCCTGACCCTGCACACAGCCCTGGAAAAACTATCAGAGCGACGCATGCCGACTCTTGCGCAACGTTTCGGCATCGCGGCCACACTCGCTGAATCGCTGCTTTCCTTCCACACGGCAAACTGGCTGCACAAGGCCGTCTGCAGTTCCAACGTGCTGTTCTTCACAGACGCACATACAGAAGCCCCAGACTTCCGGCAGCCTTTCGTCGCGGGCTTTGAATTCTCTCGGCCTGATACGGTGCGTGACCTTACTCTCGAGGGTCCTGCGAGCACCGGTGGATTCGATCTGTATTGCCATCCGGAGCTGGTAGCGTCGTTGGCTGGAGACGGGAGAGGGAGGAGGCGGTATCAACGACGGTTCGATATCTATGGTCTAGGCGTCGTGCTACTTGAAATTGGGTGCTGGATGACAGCGTCTTCCATCATCCGATCAAGGGGGAGGACGGACGTTTCCCCACATGAGCACCTATTAGAAACGGCAAGGATCTCGTTGCCATCGCGAGTGGGCATGCGATATAAGCAGGCTGTTTGTGCGTGTCTCACCTGGGAAGCAGACGAGGCTGAGGACGATTCAGATGTTGAGCCGAATGCGACGCATGAGCAAAGACAGAGGCAGATCGAGGAGTTTGCGAATACGGTAGTGACGGCGTTGAGAGACTGCCACTGCACATTATAGCACATTTTATCATGCGTGGCAATCTATAAGAGTTGAGCATAGCATAAGTGTTTGTCATGTTCTAGTCAATGCTATTAAGAAAGGGAGAGAATCGCATTTCTAATCTCAAGTAAGTCCAGCTAGTAAGCGCATAGCATTGGTCAAAAGTAATCATGTAGTTGCAGATAAAGATTCACTTACCTCCCATATCATTCTAAAGCATAATGAGGTATGCTAATTACCGACAACAATGTCTATCAGCACGCTAGGTTAGGTAGAGTGGCTGACTTGCTTATGGGTCGGATCCGTACGACGTGGATCTCGCGGTCCCTGGAAGCCAAGACCTTGTCTGGGGACTATGAGCTGGTTACTTGGTGGGGAACAGCTCTGTCAGGGTGTTTGTGTTCACTGCGGCTGCAATGAAGCAGACTTGAGTCCGAATAACACTTGATGGGATCTTGTTATGTTGCAAGCTCATTCCCTGCTGTCAGGTCATTTCGCGTGGTAGAAGAAATGACACTAAATAGTCTATTTCTATCGAATTTATATGCAAGATTCTACTATGTAGTCTATGTAGAGAAGAATATATATCTGATGTATGTTTGTCATATAGCCTCGATCATATACACTCTGCGAGGTACAGTATCGTTTCAATCGTTTCAATCATATAATGGCGGCAGCGGCGAGGAAGAAAGAGCCGAGAAGCCCGACTGAGCCAAGAGAGGCAGCACCGTCGTCGGAGGCGGTGGTCTCGGCGGCTGCAGCCGATGTCTGAGTCTCAGCCTCAGAAGCGGTAGACTCTTCTTCGGTGGAAGACTCTTGAGTGGTGGACTCTTCGGCGGTAGAGCTGGTCGCGGTTGTAGGGGCGGGAGTAGACTCCGCGTCCGCAGAAGTAGACTCGGTCGTCCTGGTCACAGACGCTTTGGTCGAAGACGCCTTGGAGGTGGTAGAACATGTGGCGGTGGTAATCGCCACGGACGCGACAGTACCACTGGGCACGTAGTCGCTGGCAATGGTGGAGTAATCCTGTGCCGTGCCGGAGAGGCTGGTGGGCAGCTCGGTGGTGAAGCTCGGGTCGTTGTCCTCGATCTTGGCGACCTTCTTGATCCACGCGGCCGCCTCAGCGGCGTGGGTGTCGTAGTAGTTCAGGTGCTGTGTGACGTTGTAGTTGTCCTTGTCCTGGTCGGCGGCGCAGATTGGGTCGTTGGCGCCGCAGTATGCATACAGAATGTCGGTCCAGTCTTTGAGTGCCTCGAGCTGACTGTCGGGTCGGGGGAAGATGCCGTCGATGCCGGAGCCGCCGCCTACATTGTAGGGCTGGTTGGCTGTATGGCGGGTGTCGCCGAAGACAACTACTGCGTCGACTGAAAGAAGAAAGTTAGCATGTCGCGATCGGTTACTAGGTTACTCGTGGCACTCCAGTATGATGATTAGCACTGGACTGTCGGGCAAACTCACTTCTGTTGCCGGGGAAGGTCTTGCGATCCAGGGCAGGAGTGTCGGGCTGGATACACTCATTGAACAGCTCACCACCACCTCCACCAAGGAAGTCCGTGTAAATGTTGCCGCCCTGGGAGTAGCCCGTGAGAACAAGCTTGGCATCCGGACAGCGACAGGCGTACTCGGACACCTGTGCGTAGGCGGCGTGGACAGCATCGTAGGCTGTCTGGCAGGACAGATCGGTGTAGAGGGCCGAGTAGATCAAGTCTTCGTAGCCGCAATTGCTCACGCCATCGCACACGGCCTGCACCATTGCCTGCTGGCGGCCGGGGTAGGGCTCATTGTTGCCGCGGGCGAGGAACAGGTGGACGGCATTGCAGCTATCCTGACGGCGCGACAGGGCGGCGTTGACATCGTAGCTTGATGAGGCGCTGACGAGCGCAACGGTCGTTAGGAGCGACACAATGGCCTTGGGATTGGAAAGGTGGGACATGTTGGCAGATGCGTTGGGATCCCTGAGATTGGCAGTAGGTAGATGCCTTATTATTATTAATGGACCTGAGCGCAGGGATCGTGGTTCGGCTCACGCGACCCTCGTGACAGGATGCAGCCACTTTGCGCAGAATATTTCTGCGGACGATCGGCGACGCGTCAACAGCACCGCTAACGCTGCACTAATAAATCCTAATCGGTGCTCTACATGCAGGTACAGGTACGGGGACACGCTAGCAGTGATGACGAGAACAGAAGTGGATTTCGGGGTCGGGTAAAGCAAGCAGCTGATTGATAGCATGGATACGGTATAGCATGGACGGCAGATCAAAGGTGTCAGCGCTATCGGATTGGAAGCCAGAGAAACTGGTTACCAGTAGCTATTGTTTGCCGCCGTCGAAGCAGCCATTAACCTCCCGCACCTTGCGATCCTGGTACGTGAAAGTCGCTCTAAGTTTGCTTGACGCGCCTATACCTTGTCACAGCAGAGCCATCGCTGAGCTCCTTCTGCAAGGTCTCGTGGGTGTAGCCGAATGCCTTGGGTACCAGAACCCATCTAACAGTGTAGTACACGATTCCAAGTGCCAAGATAGATACAGCGACAACGGATGAGAGCCAGTAGGGCAGAGAAGTGCTGCCCTTGCCGCCCGGGGGCCTGACGAATGGCATCACAATCAGAAGCTGTAAAAATTGTTAGTGCGCGACACCACGTAGTAAAACACGATGCTACTTACAATGTTGCCGGCGAGGTAGATCGCGATGATGACCCATGGCGCTGAGAAGGACGGAGACCAGTTCTCCTTCTTCGACAGTCGAAGCTTGATGAGACCGACGGTGATGGCAGTGTACATGACTGTCGTGGGGTAGCTTGACAAGCTGACCACGAAATTGAAGGCGTCACCAGCCGGCGGCGCGCAGATGAAGAGAATGGTGACGGCCAAGTGCAGACCGAGCGCATAGATTGGGGTCTTGAAGGGACGATTCTCCATCATGAAATTGGGGAAAGGAAGTGCGCCATCCTTGGCTGTCTCCTGAATGAGGCGGGCTTCGAAGTGTCAGTCAAATGACTAGTATGACATTATGGGATGCCTGCAGACTTACGAATTGTGAACGCGACTCCAAGAAGGTGGCCCAGCGCAGACAGAGCAACCAGGACCGGCAACACCTTAGTACCAGCGGAAGGTCCGAAGACGTTCTGGAAGAGCGTAGCAGCGACTGTGACCTCCGACGTAAGGAACTGCTCTTTTGATACGGCAGCGAACTGTTCCTTGGTCAGCACGAAACTTCGTCTAATGCGCTGGGAGACTTACGTAGGCAATGTTGGCAAGGATGTAGAGGAGAGTGATCGTGCCCATAGCGAGGGGCAAAGCAATCCTCAAAGTCTTCTGGGGGTTCTTGACCTCTGAGAGTACAGCGTTGACGTTGTCGTACCCGTTGAACGAGAAGATAACACTGAGCAAGGCAGTACCGATGTTGTACCCGTTGCTTGTAGTGCCCTCAAATGCATTGGTGAAGTTGTGCGGCTTCTCAATGCGAAGTCTCCCAGCCAGAGCAGCGAAGCCGCAGCAAATGATGAAGAACAGCACGAAGAGCTTGACTGCAGCCAAAGCATCCTGGAGCCATCGACCGATTCGAGGTGTGACGGTGTGGATGCCGACCGCAAACACTGCACCAGCGATTGCGATGCCTCTGAGAAGCCATGTTGTAGATTCGACGCCAGCGGAGACGAGGATGTAGGATGAGAATGTGATGGCATTACTTGCGGAGACCTCTACATGAACGCGTTAGATCTTGTACAATCCGGGCGACATGCGAGTGTGACAAGACTTACGCAGGAAAACACAGTAGAAGATGTAAATGCAGGTCTGCATGAGCTTGGGGCTGAATGATCGTTCGAGGTAGTTCTTCACACCACCAGATCTAGGGATCGCAGTGCCGAATTCGAGGAAGACAAGTGTGCCGGCTGTGGCGATGATACCGCCGATGACCCAACACATCAAGGCCATGCCAGGGCTGCCGGCGAGTTTGAAGATGGTTGCCGGCGTGGAGAAGATACTATCCAGGTCACGTTAGTGACTGAGAGCCTGGAAAAGATGTGGATTTGAGAGAGAGTATACCCAGAGCCAATGATCTTGTTCACGATCAAGGAAACAGCACCAAAGATGCCAATAGTCCTGTTTTGCAGGACATGCGCCTCAACGACCTTCAGTGAGCTGCCATTATCCTTGAACACATCATCTTCCTCGACACGCGGTGGCGCAACATTGACCTCCAAGTCATCTAGAAACACAAACGTCAGTATCTTGAATTGACCATATGGATTTTCGCAGACGGACCTTGACCCTTGTTCTGAGGAGCAGCCATTGTGTTTGAGAAAGTGTTGCCTTTGAACACGAAATAAACAGGTTGCTATCAAATGCAAGATTGGATCTACAATACAAGGACTAATTGGAGAGACACGATCTTGGTACATATAGTTCCTTGCACTTTGCCGGACCAAGGCTTGCCGGAATCGCTCCTCACATTTGCCTGATTTGCCTCAAGCTATCGAAATGTCGCCATCCTCCTGAACAGCTCATAAGTAGGACAGAAACTACGTTGCGAGTCATGATTTCTCCAGTAATCCCTCTCAATTCCTCCAATTCTCAACAATGAGTCCTCGCAGGGCTGAGGGATGGCAACAATTAATCAAGCCAGGACCCGTTGACAAGCGACCCTGACTTCACCAGATCCACAGTCCAAAAGGAATATCCAATTACAGGATCTGAATAGCACGATGTATCGGTTAAGATCTTTGCCCTGAGGTATAGCGTCAATCGCGTGCTCTTCGCGAGTCTGTCGCCATTCGAAATGACGGCTTCTGATTGGCTGAATGGGGGGCCCGGCCCGGACCCGATGCCGGGGCCGGCTTGTCGGACCTGCGTGGTGTAAGTCGCGGCGCACGAGATCGGACCTGCATCGGCCTGACGCGGGTGATTGATATAGTAAGACTGCTTCAGTAAAGACTGCGGCTGAACGTTCACTGTTTTTCATTTTCCGTTGCCGAAAAGCTTCATCAAGTATTGCCCCAACCTCTGAATCATCACTACCAAGATGGCTGTCGAATTCGAACCTTTCGAGGTTCCAGGCGCCCGAAACTATTTCGGCAAGGCACTACCTTATGGTCTACAAGTCAAAGGAGCAGACTCGCCCGATCAGGCTTCGCCAAGTGTCGACGAGGCTGCGGCATCTCTAAGGAAGCTTGCAGAATCGGGCTCCATCACTGAGCTTCTGGACCAACACGGCGCGGTCTTGATCCACGGAGTTGGCAGTCCATCAGCAGAGACGTTTGCGACGCTGATCAACGCCATTGAAGAGGGCAGGGGGTCGCATCCTTACGAACAGATTGGTCTGGCTGGCAAGCGCACAGTATTGGCCAAGAACGTATGGACCGCCAATGAAGGCTCGCCTACCACAAGATTCTACCAGCACAATGAGGTAGGCTAATTGCCTACGCAATGTGCACAAGCACGTCAAGTTGGATAGAGTGACTGACTCGCCTAATAGTACTCGAGGTATACTCGCTTCCCTGCGAACATCCACTTCTATGGCGTCAAGCGAGGAACGGAAGGCGGCGCAACACCAATCGCCAACAGCGCCGCAGTATTCAGACGCGTGAAGGCCGAGATTCCGGAGCTTGTCGAGGGGGTCCGACAAAAGGACTTGGTATGAAGATGGTCTTCAGAGCTCCTGGCAACGAAGGCTCAAATAATGGTTTCAATTGGGCTGGAGAGTACAGCTTCGGGCAAGAGTTCCAGCCTGGTGATGATGATGCTACGAAGCGCGCCAAGGCCGAGAAGCAGATTCGTCGTTTGACAGATGACTTTGAGTGGAAAGAGGATGGAAGCCTTGAGTTGACACAACATATTCCAGGTAAGTTTTCGACAAGTGAAGATGTCTAATTGCGGAAATGAGGCTGACATTGTGTCATTTAGGACTTCGCCGACATCCAATCAATGACCGCCCCGTCTGGTTCAACGGACTGGTTGGCCGTCACGGTATCACTAGGGATATTGGCGCATTAGACCCTCCTTATATCGGCCGCGATGGAATGACCTGTAAGCTATGTCCACGACCTTTCTCTCGCATAACGACAGCTGCTAACAGATGTCCTACAAAGACCTCCCCTGCGTCTACGGCGATGATTCCCCTATCCCCCGGGAGTACCTGGACAAATTGATCGAAGCTATAGATAAGGAGGAGATCTACCTGACCCTGCAAGATGGCGATTTGCTTCTCGTAGACAACTTCCAGGTGTCTCATGGTCGTCAGCCATGGGTTGGAGACCGATTGGTGCTTGTATCAATGTGGGACGGCGCCCGTCAAATTGCGGCGTACTAGATCAAGGTCTACTATACATATACTGTGTTCCCGCATACATAACCAGCTCCATAATACATATTCTCTACCAGGCCAACCCTATCCAACGGCACAAACACCAGGGTGATCACTTCCAGTCATACAAAGGGTCCTGTCCCCAGCTCCCCAAATTGCAACCCTTCCCTCGCTAGGTGGTCCACCGCATCCATTCGCACTCGCCTCTCTATTGATCAGCTCCTTAATCTCCTTGCCCTTAACACAAGATGACCCTGGGAACCCTCCAAGGCTATCCAGCTTATCGGCCAGCACGATCGAGCACTTGCTCTGACTAGCCATGACACAGTACTTGGATAGCTCAAAGAGATTGACACCGTTTTCGTCACATCCCTTGCCATTGGACTTGCAGTAGGACGATTTGCGAGGTTGTGGGCAGCTGGAGTCGTGGGAGCAGTAGTCTGTCTCATCCTCGAATCTGCTGGCGAGGTTCCAGCAGTCGGCTAGGAAGCCACCGCGCGGATCGGCTGTGCATTGGATTCCGTTGTCGCCAGGTGAGGTGTACAGAATGGCGAGCTCTTTCTCGTCGCCGCCTCCATCGCCGCCATCTCCTCCATCGCCACCGCTACCACCATCAGCGTCGGGCAGCGCGTTGTTCCCTTCCAGAGGATCATGGTGTGAGCCCTCGTCGTTGAGCTTGCGGTAACCGGACTGGTAGAATTGGTAGTCATCCGGACCGTTGACCCAGCCAGTTGCTGGGTCATCCTTGACGCACTTCTCGGTGATGTTCATAAAGCTGTCCCAGCATTCCTGCCACTGTTGACCTTGAGAGTGAGTCGCGCGATAAGCATAAGCCTCAACATCGTTGGGAAGTGCGATCGCAATCTCGCACCCATCCTGGACTTGGGTCGCAGCCACGGCATTGCCGTTGATGCCCGGCGGGTTCTCGCACTTGTCGCTGCAGAGAACCTCGCGCATCATGTACTGAAGCTCCTTCGGAGACTTGTCACCGTTGTCGGTCCTGACCTTGGCCGGGATGCTGTCGACCTGGTTGCCACCGCACTTGGGGTCATTCGAGGGATGGTCTCGACCTTGGTCTTGGTGATCATCATCGCCTACCTTAGGCAGAGCGGCGATGATCCGATCCCAAGCCGCAACATCTGCGTCGCTGAACGCAGTATATCCATCCTCCTCCTCGAAGATGTCCATGCAGTCACAGCCCTGCCACTTATTGTTCTCTTCTTCAAGACCCTTGCACTTCTGCTCCTCATCCGCGCCACCACACTCGTGGCAGCCAAGAATGTCCTCTTCTTCGGGACACTCTTCCTGGTCTTTCTTGCAAGCACAGTCTACATGCTGACCGACTGTGCACTTCTCACCCTCTTCGCCTTGGCAGTCTTCGGCTGAGCAGCTTGGTTGATCGTCACCCTCGGGACAGTCATCTCGACACATGCAACCTGCTTCAGGGCCTTCTTGGCACCAGCCATTTTGGCCGCCGCAGTCAGAGCACTTGTTATCTCCAGGGATTTCGGAGCATCGCTTCTTAGGCTCGGGAGTTCCTGGTGGAGGTGGTGGGAAGAAGGGAGGGTAGACTGGGAAAGGAAAGATGGGGATGATAGGAGGGATTGTTGTTCTGTAGACACCATGATTGTCAGTTCTCGCTGATACATTGCCATGAGAAGATTGAAACTTACCCATCATTGCCGCATTTGCAGCCTTCATATGGCTTCCCGACTGGTGAGCCAGATTGTCCAGCGCAACGTCCATCGCCAGCATCTCCTCCACAAGTATCGCAAGCAATGTCACCAGCAGGGCATCCAGCGCAGCGGACGAAGAAGCCCCTTCCGGCACTATCCTTGCCTGCAAACTTCTTGTCGCAAATACCTTCAGTCTCTGTACAGCCTCCACAAGCATCGTTATCGCAAGTGAAAGTGTTTTGACCATTACCCATGTGCTCTGGACAGACGTTGCTAGCATCGCCAGGGTCGATACCGTCATCCTCGGAGCAAGGACAGCCTTGGAAAGCAATCTCGAGCACCCCTATGGTCTTTGTCCCTTTGCACTATCACGGCGTGTTAGCATTTTATTTCGATCTATCAGTAAAATGAGGCGAACTCACGACACCACCTCCTGCATCACCTCCACATGCCGAACAGAAGACCTCGTCGAAAGTACAGCATCCACAAATAGGGAATCCTTCTTGAGTCTGGATATTGCAAAGTCCCGGGCCAGGATTGCCCACGCATTCATCCGCGAAACAGGAATCTTGAAGGATCGGTCAGTAAAGGCCGTTGTCCTGAAGTATGAGCACAAGGGACTTACGAGGCTCCAGCCCAATATTCTGGGGACATGGTCCATCCGCTGGCGGGAAGACGACCTGATTTTGTCGCTTATTGCTCATGGCAGCATACTTGGTGCCAGTGTGAGCCATCGCTGAGGCAAAGAGCGACACACATAGTGCGAGGCTCGAAAGTGTGTACTTCACCATGACGTCGAGCGCTATCTCAGAAGCGCAGAGAGAAGAGATGAAGCCAAGCGAGGTTAGATTGTTGAGATAGAATGAATCTGACGAATTCCTCGAGTAGAGGTCTTGGAAGTTATATGGGCCATTGCGTGAGGCATTCATTTCGTCCTGGACTACTATCGCTGAGGGCTATGAATAGGACGTCATGCACAACAGGTTCGTCCGAAGCCTTCCGTGCAATCCAACTCCGAGCGATTGCGGCTGCGCCTACGCGCGACTCAGCTGGAGCCTCGTCTAGAGAGTCATGAAGAATAGCCGACAGTATGTCAGCTCGAATGTCACCTAAAAAGAGTCAGCTCGTCTAGAATAGTCGCACATGTGTCGGCTATCCAGCAACTCCGTGTGGCTGTGCCTGGTGACAGCCGTGGGGGCCAAAGTTAGGAAATGCAACACTGACCAATGGCTGTATTACAACATCTTGTTCATGAAGGATTCGAAGTGGATAGTCAGCGACCACCAATACGGGGGCGAATGAACATTTCGTCTGCATGGTTCGAGTATCAGTCCATTTTGACGATAATACGTATACTTGGCGTGCCTGGCGCTTACTCACGCACGCGGACTTATGGAGGAAGGCCTTTGGGGGCTCTTCAGAATGGCTACAGCTCGGCCTCACGTTTGTCGGAACTTCTGTTAGGATAGACTAAGACAGGTTCGCTAAGATGTCAGCCCGATTGACAAATACTATCTGATGCGCCGGGAATCGGAGTTGCACGAATCTATACTCAGCTCGTGTAGCCTCAGCTGAGAAGTCTAGGCAAGCTCTTTCAATAGACGCGAGTCGGATAGGCGTTTCCCGTATGCCAAAGTTGGGGTCCAAGGACATCAGCTCAGTTGCTCTAATTGTAGAGAGGCTGTGCCGCATATGCACATGTTCCTTGCAGACGAGGCTATCAGTTCTGCTGTAGAACATGTATATACTTCATCGCTCCTTGCGATTTGGCACTTGGTGAGCATGAGTGAGGATCTAGTAATGTCGTAACACATCATACACTGTTGCAATCGGATCTTGACAATGAAGTCGTTCTCTTCATACCTTGTTGTTGCAGCTCTGGCGACCGTCGCCAGTGCTGGTACCTACTTTGTTGATCCCGCCTGCGACGTATTCTATGGAGGCATCACCAAGTCCTTTGAAGAGGCCTGGTCAATGGCAAAGAGGGCCTCTGACACAATCGCTGCCGGCGACAATGCCGACGAGCAACTTATCTTCAGCAATCTGTTCAAGGATGCTTCGCAAAGAGACACAATCAGAGGTCAGTCCCTCCTCATATCACTGGCTGTCCTATGACTGCCGCATTCGAGCAAAGATTTATACTTTCGCAGGATACTTTGAGAAGCTCGGAGACATGACACGCGTGACAGACGCCATGCAGGCAGACCTCATCTACGACTGCGGCAACGACTCCGAATGGAAAGAGGCTCGACCCCTAGAATACAAGCTCAGAAAATATCGTATGAGAGTTACGAGACCCAACAACGATCCCTTCGGCTGCCAGAAGAACCCCCCTCCAATCGCAACCACACATCGCAACTACAACCCCTCGGCCCAGGGCTGGAAGAAACCGAGGACTGTCATCTCTCTGTGTGATAGGTTAGAGAACAGCTTCACGAACTGGGCAACTACATCGATGTTTAGCGATCGTGTGCTCTCGGGAACAATGGTCGATCCTGAGGATGACAGAGTACCGCAGTCCATCCTTCTCAATCCTTGCACGAGCCGTACGATCTTGCACGAGGCCTTTCATTCCAATCACATTGATACGAATGACAAAACCTATAGTACGTCTGCGAAACTGAACATATTTCTATTGCGTTACCAGTTGTTGTTGTTCGTTGCTGACCGAGGCCACTCCCAACAGAGAAAGATGTTGGCGGCCAAACAGCTTATGGCTGGGAAAACGCGATCCAAAAGGACGCCGCCGATCAGTTCAAGAACGCCGATAACTACGTGAGTCAAGTGACAGGAGTACCTATGGTGTATAGCGTTGTGAGTGCTAACAAACATCACATAGGCGATCTTCGCATTCGCGCTCGAGCTCTTCAGCAAAGGCTACCAAATGGAAGACAACCCGGAGAAGTTCAAAAGGGGCGAGCTCAAGAGACCCGCCGCTACAGCCAAACGAGTGATGCGCAAGATTCGGTCTCTTCCACGTGCATGTCGCGATTGGGTGTATCGACGAGCTGGACAGGAGTGTTGACGTGTCTATTGAGGTGGTTTGGGATGGCTTGTAAGTTCGCTGTGATGGAGTGTTGGTTTTGTTAGTGGAGTACGATTCGAAATATCACGATGAAAGCATCAGAAACTATGCATCCTCGGCATTCCTTTCGTGAACCGAAAGCTAGGACCAAGAACGGCTTGGCTTTTAAAGGTGTAAACAAAACCTGATGACGTCTAAGATCGTGGCCAGCTTCCTTTCTCAGCAACTTACACCGCCGGAGCATTACATCCACCCAGGCTTGGCGAAACTCCATCCTCGGAACCTTAAAATACTCCAAGTCTCCATCTCTTCGTATGTAGCCTTGTTTCGCATTCCCAAACCAGCTCAGATGTCTAGCCTACGTCATTCCGAGGCTACATGGCTCGCGACGTGGCTAAAGCTAAATCGCTAGAATTGGCTGACCCAGCATTTCGGGTCATGATCTCCAGTAATATTGCTTGTACAACAGCGCAGAGAATGAGAGTGCGAACCAGTTAGGGATGATCAAGTTTCCATTCACAAGGGTCGAAGACCAAGCAAACATTGCGAAGCTAGAACATGTCTTGAAGCACAGTGCCTTTTGCCTCAGCGACCTCCCAAGTCCTCCTCCGCTAATTCCATCCAGTACTCGGACGCTTAGGTCAACAAGTATAGTAGGCAGCCTTTTCCTTCTCCTCTGTTCCATGCAGCCTCTCCGCGAGAACTGCACCTTCAGGTCTGTCATCGTCCTTCCAGTCGTAATTAATTGGCGTTATGCGCCAGGTTTGCCCATCCATAAGAGCCCTTTCGTCCCCAGAAAAAGACTAGGGACCGGCCCTTCCAAATCGCTCACTCGCTCTCTCGCTCTCGCCGCCCACGACATAAGTTGTTGAAAAGTCGTGGGAAATGTTGATGAAGTTGGTCGTGTATAATATGCTCCAGGAAGAAAGTAATGAGATGGGTTTGGGGCAAAAAGGGGTATGTGCAAAATATCAAGATGAAAAGCTGGGGTGATGGGGGGAAGCAGTGGTCGGGATGTGTCTTCCTGGCAGCGAATTCTTCGCGTGCTTGCTCGCAACAAGAAGAGCATGTGCCCATTGACTCGGAGCCGCAGCTGAGCCGTGAACTGGGAATTCCGAGCCAAATCGTAAAATAGTCCCAATGACCGAACCATGAGAGGACGCCGCCTCCGCGGCCAAGAAAGGAAATGATTGAGCAGTTGCTCCCGGGCCTGCCGACAGGTCATGGACCGGCCGATCGCCCGCTTTGTTTGTGATGATTCCCTTGACCCCGAGCATACCAGCTCTCCCCGTACCGGATGCTAGTGAATAGATCCAAGTTGTGCCCTCCCTTTCCCTCCAAGAAACGCCGTGCATGATGATGTGAAAAAGCAGAGTGATGTTGTTGTTATACAGAACCGAGACGCAGAAGCGCCTCGATAGCCTCGCGTTCCTGTGCGTCGGACGAGGCGGCAGCTAGGGCTGCCATGTTGAGTGACCCGACCTGCGGCGCCCTCGCCATGCCGGAGCTGGCAGAGAACGATCGCATGCCACCTCCTTGCGTATATACACCGGGACGGAGGGGCCCGGAGCCCGCCTCCGCCGCAGCCATATTGGGGTAGGACTCGGCGCGAAGGGCAGCAGCGCCCATGGCAGCCCAGTCCTCGTCGTCGGTTGCGTCTTCAGGGTCGTCCATGGCGATGTCGTCGTCTGGAGCCTCGGAGCATGAAGCGGAGGCGCTGCCATCCATGGACATGCGGTCAGCCTCGTACTCCATCATGAGACGGTCCTTGTCATCGTGAGAGAAGTGAAACTCGTCATCGCCGTGGTCGACATTTAGGCGATTTGACGCCCTCAGTCCGCTGCTAGAGATGGGAATCCCGGCAGGGACAGAGGAGGCGCCTGGTGGTGTTGGTTGCCGGCTGCGGACTGCCTGACCTCGACGTCGGGCATCCCAGCGGCCCCAGCCAACCTTCTCAAACTCGACATCTCCGTGCAGACCTGCACCCTCTCCTCCGCGGCCTTCAAGAGCGCCTACGACCAGTCTTCGGGCCTTGGCCGGGGGATGCCCGAAAGCCAGGAACCGAAGTGGTGAGGTAACCCGTGATGTGACGGATGGCCAGTGGCCCATGCGCGAGCAGGATCTCGGGAAGATGGTGCTTAGCGAGCATGCCGCAAGTGATGGCACCAGAAGCCTCAAGGGCCGCTGGTGATACCGATCGCTTCAGATCGTCGGGAGACCCTCGAAGGTCCAAGTCAGAGTCGATGGGCTCAAGCTTGGCCTTCTGGAGCTGGGCCTTGAGCCCGTGGGCAGGGAAGGCCGGGGAGATGGAGTTCGGGGGAGTCGGAAGAGGTTGTTGGGCTCGTGTCACAGTCGCAGGACCGTCTCTGGCCGCTACAACAGTGAAGTTGTCTCGGCATCCGGAGACGGCCTGGGGGATATCACGAGCAGCAGCTGCCATGGTAGCCATGTTTACCGGTCGGGTGGTGGGCGCTTCGTAACCTTCTGTGAAGCAGGCGCAAATGTCAGTCCATGATATTCGAGCAGCGAAGATGTTTTGCAGTATAGTGAAATGATGTTGAGAGATGGACGATGATAAATCAAAAGGAAGTTGTGCGCAAGGCGCTCGTCGGTCAAAGGGGTTCGTGGTTGACTCATGGGGCAACCGATGCGACGCGCGATGCCGGCGCACAGGAGAGGTACGTACCTAATGGTTGCGAAGCAGCGATGACCTAAGTCGGGATCGGCGACGAGAGGTGGATGACGGCGTTATGTATGGCAGAAGCTGGCTCTGTGATGATCTGGACTGTGACAATAGATTCTCTGCGAATCTCGAACGTGATGATTTGCTTTGTTTGGGTGTTGTTGCTTGACGAAGGAAAGCAAAAGGAGGGAAGGGGATGGGTGCCTTATTATTACCTTGACACCACCACCTCCTGCTTCCATCCCTTCCTCAACGCTGGTGTCAGTCAGTTTGCGCTACATGCCTGCCTGCCTGCCTGCTGCCTGACTGACAACCCAGTTCAGGGCAACAGCCACTGGGCCACCTGCTGTAAATGCACACCACATCCCATCGGCGACTGACACGACACACCCTCCCGCATCCCACCACAGTGGTCTTGCAGCAGGTGGCAGTGTCAGTGCAGTGGTCACTACAGGGCATCTTCCAGTACGCACTGACTCTGCAAGTTTTGAATTGTTCCTGCCTGAGTCCCTCTGGTCTCCTCCCTCCATTCCATCTTGTAACAGAGTTCCAGCGCTTCTTCTTTCGCCCATTCAAACGCCCACGCGCACAATTCAGTCCATCCCAAAACCACATCGCGCACACGCATCGACATCAGCTCAACGCGCCCCGTTTGCACACGCCCGCCTGGCTTGCATCCTGTTTGGTTGTTTCTCCCCCGAATGACCCACTCCTGGCGTCGACTCCTCTCGTCAGCAGGACAGCAACAGCCCCCAAACCGGCGACGCCTCCATTTCGATTCACACCCACCACACGCCCCCGTCGCTGCCCAGAAACAGGATGGCGTCGCTCGCCGTCTCTAATCGCTCGACCATCATCCCCACGTCGTTGTTCTTATCAGCGACACCCACAAAGAACGGAACGCGATACGGGTAGCCATCAAGGGAGACGGGCTTATCAGGAATGGAGGCGCTGGTCGCTTTGGGCCGAGATGCGCCGTTCCATGGCTTTCTGCAAGGTACTGCAAAGCTTGTTGTCGATTGTTCCGGCCTCGGATCGATGATCAGTCATAGATAACTAGTCTGCATCTGTGTGTATGATGCCGTGGCAGGGCAAATGACATCCGGGGCTGAACCAAGGCATGACATGCCTGTTCATCCCGCTTCTTCCCGGTTTCGCGTGCACCAGCCCTGGTGCATACCCACGACTCCATGTCTCCACGTCTCCGGCAGCTCATTAACGCGTCACCTTGCACTATCGTGGAACTGACATCCCCATTTTTACCCATTCGCTTTCCCAGCTATTCCCCACGATCGACCTCTCATCGACCGTTATCCGCCCACGCCCGGTATCCCGTGCCCCGAGCCCGTCTCCGCGAAGCCCACATCGTCAACGTTCCGAACAAGCACTTACATACAGCACGAACGCCCGGTGCACACACGCTCTCTTGTGGGCCAAGATTTAGCTTCGCGCACAAAATAAAGTCAAGTCGAAAATACGACTTATATGCAAGCCGCGAACAAAACTTACCCAACAGAAACAAACTTTCGGCATTTCCATGGCCTCGTGTTGCGAGCTTCCGATGTGTTTGGCTCGATGTCTATTGCCTCACACATCTATGAGTATTTTACAGGGCGGGGTTGTTCTCCATCCCCTCTATTCCGGATTGTTACGGCCCTTGATAGACGAACCTCCTCTTTATGTGCGCCAAATTTGTGCGAAGCCAAGCACTCGTGATAGCCACGCTCCACATTAGAGCTATCTCGTATATTCCCTCACCATTGTATGCACACTCCTGCTCTCGGAAGTAATGGGGCCAGCAACATTATATCATCTTCGTACCAACGGTCATCTCGGCGTAATCCTACGTGACACGTCGAGGGATTTTCTCGGGTTTGTGAGTCGTCGTGGGCCTTCATACAAAGCGCGGTACAGTCGCGGGTACGGTTTAAGTGCCTCTCCATCGGCTCAGACCTGGGGCGAGCTAGCGGCATCAACCCCGTTCAGGATGATCATCACTGACGTGTGTTGTATGTGCCGTCAGATGCGCAGGCCAGAGGCGCCGAGAACGATGTGATACAACAAGACATACATTGCCTCACGACTAAAGCGAGGTTGGATCTCTTCAATATTATCTGACAATACATCGAGCTAGCTTGACAGGCACCCGTACTTCTACACTCAGGCAGCGTGCCTATTGATGAAGTGCATCATCAGCTCCCGGGCCTCAGCGCCTTCAGGGTGTGGCAACAGGGGATATACATGAATCATCCCCGGCTTCTCAACAAACGTGAGCTTCTCGTTCTGGAAACTGCCAGGTAATCCTCTTTCGGTTCCTTGTCCTTGATATTTGGCACTCAATCGCCGTGCGTCGGAGCACAGCATGTCGTGCGTGCCAGCAAACAGCAGAACCGGCGGCAAGCCCTCTATATTGCCAAAGAGAGGGCTCACCACTGGATCGTCTATTGGAAGGCCGGCTGTGAGATCTTCGGTCAGGACACGCAGTCCATCGATGCCAAGCCAAGGGTCGACCTTGACAAGCTCCCGGACTTCAGGGTGTGCCAATGAATTGTCGAGAACTGGTGAGATGAGGACGATACTGCGCAACCGAGCAAAAAGATCCGGATGATGAATTTGGAGTTGTTGAGTTGTTGAGAGAGTGAGCATGCCGCCTGCAGAGTCACCGGCGATGCAGACCACTGGTTGCGTGGACAATCGGCAGATTTCCATCAGACCTTGAGCGAGCTTTGCTGCAGTCGCGCCTGGACGAGGAATGAGAGGGTATATAGGGACGAGGACATCGAGACCTGTCCCGCGCGCGATACCGGCTGTGAACTGCCAGTGCTGTTTTGTCATCTCTCTGTAAAAGGCACCGCCGTGGATGTACAACACCGCACCACGCTCTGCCTTTGAACTCTGGTCCGGGCTTCTGGTGGCTGAGACACGGTAGAGAGGCCATCCGGTCAAGTCCTTTCGGCTGACGGAGATATCTGCGCCGAGATTCTGCGGTGGACTGAAGCTCTCCGGACGGAGATGGAAGTCCTCGATGCTCTTGGTAGTCTTCTGGGCGTTGCTGTATATGCTCTTTGATCTGCGGACCCAGATGATGACAAGGCGGACGATCCAAGAAGTGAAGGACGGCATGTTGGCGATTGATCATCACCAGAGCAATCGATGATGGTGTGAAGAATTTCTGTACAGAGGAAGTGTTGTTCACGTCTTAATGGGAATTGAAGACGTTTATTATCAAGAAAGCGAGCAATGGCACGACATTGAGATCGCTTGCGGCGGAGGCGCGATAAAGTGGGTTCGGGATGGGAGCCGAGGCATACGAGGAGAGTTCGTGTAAGTGGCTAACATACGCGACAACTCAGGTGTAAGGTAGGTTCAAGCGATGCATCACATCGGATCAACCGGGATTTTATTGAACTCAGATTTCCAATGAAACAAGCATTCATATTTGTCAATAGTGTATTTTTCAGTACCAAGGCGCTGGGAATACCTTTTCCCGTCCCCAAGTAAGAAGCTCCTCGAACTCCTCCTCTACAGGGTAGGCACCTGCTCTCGAAGAGGTGATTGAGGTGTTTGCGCTACATACCAACAACCGATGGTAATTCCGTGGCAATCAGTTCATAAAGCTTCTCGGACCAGGCCTAGTGTCTTTTGATTTTCGATATCAGGTTTAATGTTGTCAGTGACGATCCCCAAATGAAGCCACTTCACTCAGACATACAGCCCTTATGTGACCCCAACCCTAACCCCAATCAACTACCGTCTCCCATCAGCAACATTCGAATTATCATGAAATCAAGAACGTGTGGCAGAATTTGGCTATTACATTTTCGCTTCTTCAATTAACGTGTTCGCTGAAGAACCTCGTGTTCGTGGGTTCAACTGTACAACTCATGCGGGTGCCGTGCTCGAGAATACCACCATGTATAGAAGGGTGCTGCATCATGCCATTGAACCACCCGAAGCCCTTCGCTCATGAGCAGTCCTGATTCCTTTGTATCTCTTCGATATCTCCTGAACCATATTCCGGATCTTGGTCGCCGCCACGAACTTCGTCCCTAATGTATCGAACAAGTTCAGCGCTAAGTCCAGATCATCGATAGCCCTCGTCTCCCTCAGCACGGTGGGCAGATCCTCAGGCTGTGCGGTGACAGCGTAGACGAGGGAGATGGTTGACGTGAAGAGCGCGAGGAAGTTGAGCCAGTTGTAGGCAAGACGCCGTTGCTGGTGCATGCTATGTGCTTGCCTTATAGACATTGAAGCTGCTGTCTCAAGAATCTTGATGCGTCGGACATCGAGAATAGGACACAAGGGCGAAGGTCTGTAAATCATCGCCAGATGAGTGTAGTAGTTGAAGTCATACCAAGTCGTGGTCAAATGAGGCACATCTTCCTGGAAGTCAGGCAAAGGGAAGGGCATGTTTCGACGCCATTCGAGAAGCTCTTGATGTAAAGAGGAGAGTGTCGCTTCGCGCTGTTCGTCTGTCACGGCGGTACTGCGACGGATTGAGTAGACTTGGCGGGAGATGTTGCTGGCGATTCGGCGGAGGGCGAGGATGTGAAGTGGAACGGTTAGAGAGGAGGGTTGGCCGAGGTCGAGAGTGGGTGCTTTGCTGTTCCAGGGCTCTTTCTCGTCATCGTCCATGCTGGAGAAGTCCTAAAAGTAAGATATTAGCAAATTTAGACTCCAATTGTGCAGGTTGAGATCGTTGCGTTATACCTCGACATCGACATCGTCATCATGGATGGCAAATGGTCGGCCAAGTGCTACGGATACCACTCTGCTCCCAGGTTAGAGATTCCTCGAAGTGCGGGAGTCCGTGGAGATGCTGTGCATGGAAAATTATCGACGTACCGATCCATCATATAGATAGAGAAGAACACGCGCTTGCATCGCTCAGCAGTATCTGAAGGCAACGAGGTATAGGTCGAGGCTGTATGCAGACCCATGCCGAGGGCGAGTCGTGCAGCCGTTCCGACGAGAAACCATGTATCTAGGACACATGTCAGCTTCGATAAGTCCTTTTAGTCGGAAACAACTTACTTGGTCCAAGCTGGTTGAAGAATGAGTAAGAGACCTGGAGCATGATCACCTCAAGTGCCGACTACGTACACCTTTAAGTCAGCTTATTACATTTGGCGCGAGTGTATCCAGGAAGACTACTCACCATATCATCAGCCCCAAGAGCCAGCTCAGAATATTGTAATGCTTTGCTGTAGTACAGCCTCGACTCCGACTCATCCGTCAAAGATATCGACGAATACGCCGTGGACCCAATCGCAAGAACCATCCACAACCGGAATACCTCTAGCGGCGGTTGCTCCTCGAGTTTCTGGGGGTTGTCCCGAATCTTATCAAGTGTGCGCGTGATATCCGACTTCCTGAGTATCGGGTAAAGAGTGTGGGAGTGCGCGAAGTAAAAGTCCACGAGTCGCTGGACATGGGACTCGTCGCAAGGCCAAGTTATGCTGCTTAGAGAGGTGCTGTCGGATTCTGTGAGGTCTGCGAGAAAAAGGTCACCGAAGAGGACGGGATGGATGGAAATTGATTCGCTGAGGCTTTGAAGAACGGAGTCACCGAATAGGTCAGACGGTGAGTCGAGGTCAAAGAGTGAGGCGCCAGCTGTGTTCTCCTGATAATTGATGAAGACAAAATCGGCCTTGTCGGGAGTCAATCGCCGGAGGACCGTCTGTGTGAGTTTCGCGAATGAGAGCCCAGATGTTGATCCGAGATGTCGCTCAGCTGTAGCCTCAAGAGACAAAGTCCGTAGCTCCTCGACAAAAGTCGGGCCTTGAGCTAGTCTGCCGGCGGTTGCATTTGGATCCTCTGGGAGGAGAGAAGGATCCATCGGCATGGTCGTCATATCTGCCTCTGGCGCTGAGAGACTGATCTCGTGAGTCATTGGCACCTCATGCTGTTGGGATAGGCTGGCATCGGGTGGAGGCTGGAAGTCATCGACGTAGCTAACTAAGTTGGTCCGGACGTGGTGTTGAGGTTCCTGTTGCAATTTTGGCTGTTGCATCTCCATTGGTGCCTGATTCGCACTCGTGTTGGAGCTTTCGAGGGCTCTAAGTCGCTCTTCAAGTTGACGGACATAGCTGTATCGATAGAGTTAGTTGTGAGTGACGAGACAATTGCGTTCCAGAGTGATCAGGAGCGACGTAACAGAAGAAGCGATGCGACGATAAGGCGCGTCACCATTTCAGCTCATAGATGGCTCGATACGACAAAAAATGAGGATATCTGACTTAAAAGAGGAATTGCTCACTCACTCGATGGGATATGAGGCTATCTCGCCTTGATCATCCTCAAAGCTGCACCTGACTCGTGCCGAGTTGCAGTTCCTGCACAACGGTAACGTTCTGTCGCACTTCTTCTTCCTCTTGTAGCACCGAGAGCACGATGCCCTCGCGCGAGCTGGATGTGATTCTAAGACCATGTCGTCACGATGGTGAAGATTGGTTGTTATTGAGAGCATGTGACGGATTGCGTCCGACACTCCGGCTGTTGGCGACCCGAGCGATAAGGTGCCGGGTTGTAGCCCCAGAGTCGAGATAAGAGCAATTGGACCCTGAGAGACAATGATAAGCGTTGTGGCAGCTGGTGGAATTGCGATCGCAGCTGAGATAATATCGTCAGCTGGAAGCAGAAAAGTAGGAATACGACAGTGAGAAGGAGGATAATTGATCGAGTGAACTCAAATCCGAAGAGACCACGAGGTAGAGACGATCAATCTCATACCCCAGGATTTCCTTGGTACATGCAGGACCCATACACATGAACCAGCCCAGTCCAGACCAGCCAGCCCTTGACTTAGACACAATACCCCTCATTTGTCGATAGCTTGGCCTTGGACTGTACGCAACTAGTGGCGATTGCGAATGTGAACGATAAGAGGTGAAATAAAGCTGCTGTTATTGGTCGCTAAGAGTGTATGCCACTTGTATTCACTTAGATACCTGCAATGAACTTGCACTACAACTCAATGCAAGTCATCACTTAATAGTTTAATGCCACTATTTAATATTGACTGTCAAAGAGTGAACATCACATCTCGACAACAGCCGTCGCCTTGATCTCAACAATCATCCTTGGATCCGGTAACTCCCTAACCCCAACCGTCGCCCTCGCCGGCGCAGAAGCCCTCGTCGTAAACACCTTGTTCCACTCCTCATTCATCCCAGCATAATGATCCTTCATATCCAACACATAAACCACCGCGTCAATTAGATTATGTACGCCACCTTTGCCATCAGTTGCACCCTTGATGATTGTGTCAATGTTCTCGAGCACAGCGGCTGTTTGAACGCGAATGTCGAGTGTGCGTGAGCCGTCTGCGTTTTCTGTGACGCCCGGCCAGGTGCCGTCTTGGGGCCGCACGCAGGCTGTGCCTGAGACGTAGAGGGTGCAATGGGAGGTTGAGGGGGCGAAGCGGGCTTGGGGGAAGCGAGTGGCGCCCTCAGGGGCGTCTGGCTTGATGAGGTATGCGTCGCCGTTTGGTGACATCTTCAAGCTTGGATGTATAGAAGATTTGAGTATAAAAAGGTGGCTTGAGTGAGGTTTGTCGGCCTAGAGGATGCTAAGTGAGATTTCAGGTATTCTGCAATGACATTGACTCAATTGAGAATCAACACATCAAGTACATCGCAATCATCTTCTTCAACTCTGATCCCTATCCAAGCCATTTCCCGCTCTATCTTGCCAAAAGCCGCCATCGTGGATCTGCTGGTCCGCCCCGATATGCCCGGTCGCGGCCCATCCGACACCGATAGGGACATGTCGGGCGCTCCGACACCCAATGCCACGAGTCGAAAACATTGCCGAATTAGGAAGGAATTGATCGGGATCGTAATTGACGACGAAGAGAAAGGCAATTAGTCGAAAAATGCATTTGTGACGCCCGTAGACGAACAGAGCGGCGTTGGCATTCTCGTTGACAGAGAGAAGCTTGTGTCAAACCCTTTGCTTGGAGTCGATCACCATGCTTCTGTCCAGTCCTCCTTGCGCCGAGAGGGTTCCACGCAACGCAAAAGGTCAACCTCTTGAATTGGAAGAGGACTACCCAAATATCACCAAAGAGAAAGGAGGCCAAAGAGCGCCAACCAGTAATGATTTGCCGGCACCGGTCCCCAGCGAACCTTCCGATTCAGAAGATGGAGATATCGTCACCTATCCGGAAGGCGGCTGGACAGCATGGGGAGTGGTTCTGGGCAGCTGGCTCGCCCTCTTCGGTTCCATGTCATTCATGAACAGCCTCGGAGCATTCCAAGCCTATCTCTTACGAAACCAGCTCAGTGATTACAGTCCTGAAGCTGTCGGCTGGATCTTTGGTGTCTTCAATGGCTTGACGTTCCTTCTTGGTATACAAGCTGGGCCAATCTTTGATGCAAGGGGACCGAGGGAATTAATCATGTGTGGCGGTGCCCTAACGGTACTGTACCTGATGCTGCTTGGGATCTGCGAGAGATATTGGCATTTTATGCTCGTTTTTGGACTTGTAGGCGGATTGAGTCTGTCACTCATCTTTGGTCCAGCCATCGCGATCGTGGCACACTACTTTGACAGGCGACGAGGACTTGCCACGGGCATTGCCTCATCTGGCGGAGCCGTGGGAGGCATCGTCTTCCCTCTGATGCTGCAACACATGTTCGACACGGTTGGGTTCGCATGGGCTACTCGGGCTGCAGGACTGGTCTGCGTTGTCACGTTCATCTTCGCTAGTATCCTCATGCGACCGCGCTTCCCTCGAAAGCCTATGACGCTCAAGACCATCGCACCAGACGTCACGATCCTGCGCCATGGAGGACTTATGCTGACGAGCATGGGCGTTTTCTTCCTCGAATGGGGGCTTTTCATTCCGTTTACATACCTGCCTTCATACGCACTTGATCACGGATGCTCGCAACAACTATCTTACGTGCTCTTGGCATTGATCAATCTAGGCGGCATCTTTGGTCGTTGGATTCCTGGCTTTCTCGCCGATAGGTTCGGGAGGTTCAACCTGCTCATCATCACTGTACTTGGTAGTGCATTGAGTATGGTCTGCCTCTGGCTGCCGGCAAAGTCGAGCGAGGCATTGTTCGTCGTATTTGCACTCGTCTTTGGCTTCTTCAGTGGAGCAAACGTCAGTCTCGCGCCCGTCTGCGTCAGTTCTCTTTGCAAAGTGCATTCGGTAGGGCGATATTATTCCACGGCTTACATCCTGGTGAGCATCAGGTGAGTCGACTCAGATGTTCCTTGGGTAGAAGCCGCGACTGACTTTCTTCTCCAGTATGTTCACGGGCACTGCGCTTGGAGGAAAGATATTGGAAGTATCGCACAATCAATATCGAAATCTGATTGTGTTTGCGACAGTGGCATATGTAGCGAGTTTTGTGTGTTTGATCTGGGCCAAGTTCGTCTGTGCTGGTCGAGATAAGATGTGGTCAAAGATGTAGTTACCGAAGAAATAAATACAACTTTGCGCCAATTTTCTGCAATTGTAACAAGACTTATGTTTTCTAAAGATAAATTTGTCGTCACTTTCTTTATTGATGAATGCACCTTTGCGACAACATGTACTGTGACTAGTCGGGTGCCCCGAAGCCAGCCCCTCCCTCACTTCAACAACACTCTACCACAGTCCTGTATTCAACAACTCAACTAGGCCTTCGTCGATTCGTGGCCAAAAAAAAAAAAACAATGGCTACAAGCACGATCAAGTACTATGATATTCCAGACTTCAAATTTCAGGACGAATCGCCCGTCGCATCAGTCCGGCTCGCCTACCTTGACGTCAACCCCGCTGCGACAAAGGTCGCCCTCATCGTGACGTGCTTCCGAGGCCGCCTACAGTCCACGCTCAACTTCAGCGATGCATCATTGAAGAACCACCGAGTCATCGTCGCTGCTCTATTCGGCAATGGCGAGTCGTCAAGCCCGTCGAACATGCCTGAAAAGAGCACGCCAGGCATGTTCGATTACCGAGACTGTGTAAGGGCGCAGCATCAATTGGTCACGTCACATCTTGGCATCAAGGAGCTGGATGTCGTTCTTGGCTTCTCGATGGGTGGACAGTGTACATATCACTGGACGCTCATGTACCCGGACATGGTCAAGAATGCCGTCATTATCTGTTCATCGGCCAAAACCAGCAGGCATAACTACCAGTTCCTCGAAGGCCCCAAGGCTGCTCTGGAGAACTCTAGCGACTACGAAAAGGGAAAGCCTGACTCAAAGGGCGGCTTGAGAGCATTTGGAAAGGCATACTCGGCATGGCTCACCAGCGCAGAGTGGTTCGAGGAGGAAAAGTACCAGACCTTGGGGTATGCGACGCTCAGCGATTGGGACAGTGAAGTCGCTGGAGAGAGCTACTACTCATGGCATCCGGATGACTTACTCTCAAAGCTTCGGACATGGCAGAATGGCGATGTCACGAAGATCTTAAAAGATGATGATTCTCCAGAGGAACTGTCTCTGGGGCAGGCATTGGCCAAGATCAAGGCACGAGTATTACTCATGCCATGTCGGACAGACCAGTACTTTCGATGGGAGGCGTCCGAAAAGGAGGCTCAGCACATAAAAAGGGTGAGCCTGAAAGTTATCCCTTCCATCTGGGGTCATGTTGCAGGACTGGGAAGCAATCCTGATGACAAAGCGTGGATGAACGATAGGATTTCGGAATTTCTCGAGGGCCAAGATTGAATAAAGACCTTGGAGTTTTGTGTACATTACAATCTTGATCACGATCTATACGCTTAGGCTATTTCGGCCGTTCTGAGCTTTCTTCCGTACTCGAAGATCGCTGCCGCCTTGATGACATCCTCATCCCTCCACCGTCGTCCAATGATCTGCATCCCAATCGGCAACTCCACATCTGGATGAGCAGTGTCCGTGCCAAAACCGCAGGGAACACTCATCGCCGGATGGCCCGTAATGTTGAACGGACAAGTGTTACTCGTAGCTCCCACCGCCACACCCAATCTCTCCAGTATCGGTGTCTTCTTCCCATCTACCTCTGCTGCCTTTGGATGCGGCATAGCAACGGTTGGAGCACAAGGTGCGATGAGCACGTCGACTTGTGCTAGAGCCTGATCATAAGCGGCGCGTAGCTCGAAGGCTTTGCGGTGAGCTTTGGCTTCCAGCCCGCTCTTTGCTGTGGTTCTGGCGTGCAGCTCGCTGAGCATGATGTTGACGACTGCTGGGTTGTTCGCTGTGAGTATGTCGAATGTGTCTTGCGAAGGAGGCCATTCGATGCGAGCGTGCGAGGGTAAGTATGACAAGTGTCCGGATGGTCGACCTTGACAAAGATGCGATGACATCGACGGTCTCGTGGCAGCAGTCCAAATGACTGGTCCTTTTTTATGCATCGGTACTGATACCTCGACTACTGTGGCTCCTGCAGCTTCAAAGTAGACCTTTGCCGCCTTTCTTACTGTATCTCTGACCTTATCTGAAAGACCAGCCACTTCGAACGACTCTTTCAGAAGGCCAACTTTCAGGGACTTCGCAAGGGAAGAGACGTCTGCTCGCACATCCTTCAGCATCCTCAGATATGGCTTCACCTGATCCCTCAGAGGCGACTCAGGACTCATACGAGGATCAAATCCATCGTAGCCAGCCAAGACCTCAAGCAACGCCGCCATGCCCTCCAGGTCAGGAGCTAGTGGTCCAATATGGTCAATCATAGGAGTCATAGACGCGGCACCAGTATAAGGAACAAGTCCGAACGTAGGCTTCAGCCCATAGATCCCAGAGTAACAAGCAGGGTTCCGCACCGACCCAGCCTGATCGCTCCCAATCGCCAACTCAACCGTCTCACCCCAATTGCCATCTTTCCCTGCTGCTTTGAGAGCATGGGAGGCGACGAGTACAGCTGAGCCGCTGCTACTCCCGCCTGAAGTGTAGCCGTGTAGAAGAGCATGGTGAACTGGACCCGTTGCTGAAGTGAATGAAAGAGGTGAGGCGCAAAAGCTTTCGCAAGTCGAGGTCCCTTTGATGACGCCGCCTGCATCTAATATTCTTGATACGACAGATGCGTCTATTGTAGCGATGGGGTATTTGCCGTTGGGAAACAATGATTCCGGGATGCCGATGGTCATCGGCAAGCCCTGGACCGAGATATTATCCTTGATCGCTACAGTGCGCCCGGCAAGCAGCAATGGCTTTCCTGGAGTCGCGTCCAGGTCCTTCGAACGAATATCGCATCTGTGACCCCACGCATTTCGCACGTTATCCTCAACGTTGGGACGCCAGTATGCTCGTGGTTGAGATGACGCACAGGCTTGTAGCGCATCTGGCACGTAGTCAGGCGCGTCTTCAATTTCATCAAGAACTGCCTCAAATGACCTGAGTATGGTCAGATAGTCTCGAGCATCCTGTTCGTCGATTGAGGTGACTTTCAGGTAGCTCGCCAATTGGTGCAAATCGTCATTCGTGATCTTTGAGCTTGGGCGCACGCGTCAGCGAAGTTTGTGTGAGCACAGGCGCAAATACTCACTTTGCACCATCGGAGATAGCCACGATCGACATAGTGAAGACCAACCTTTTTGTTAGGGGGTCGAAACGTGACATGTGACGATTCGCAAACGGCAGCTTGTGTGGTGTTCCCAGAAGGCTATGCGCATTGGCGATGGAGGCTTGTCGGGCAATCCGATAGCCTGCACGCTGGCGGTAATGTCCACGATAAGGTCGCACAACGATTTGACGTGAATGTGCAATCATTATTCCCTTCTATTGAAACATAAGTGATATATCTAAGTACTGAAAGAACTCCTAAATGTAACCGTAATGCATCATGTCTCATGTCTGTCCGTTCGCTAACAATACACGCCCACCATCAACACAAAGATTGACACCATCGACGTAAGCCTGGGGAGGAACACAAATTAGCATGCAAAATCGCATTGGAAATGGCGTTGTAACTTACTCCTGCCCGGCTGACGAGGTAAAGAATGGTTCCTACCAGATCTTCCTCGCCACCAGCTCGCTGCGCTGGAACCTTGTCGAATAAGTTGCTGAACATGTTGCCAGCTTGCCCGATCGGATTCATATTGCTCGGCACGACTAGAGCATGTCAGTCCTAATCCTGCAAGATTTTGTCTATGAGACAAGCTCATCGGGCGTCGAACTTACAGCCTGGGTTGACGCCAACCACCCGAACGTAGAAGCGACTGAACTTGGCAGCCAATAGCTTCACCAGATGATCGGTCGCAGCCTTACTTGTCGCGTAGCTGGTCAAATCAACATTCGTCGCATTGTGCATACTTGCACAAGAGCTCATCATCAACACAACGCCTCGACCTTCACTTCTACCCTTGCGACCATCGCTCACTTCCATACTCGCAGCCGCTTCCAGCAGTGGTAAGAAGGCGACTGATAAGAAGTAATGTGCTGTTGTGTTGACTTTGAATGTGTCGATCCAGTCTGTATGTGGTGATGACCACATGGATGCTTGGAGCTCGGATAATGATGCTGACAGGACGTCGCACTCTGTGGGAGGATCTCGCCTGATGCCGGCGTTCGAAATGAGCATGTCGACATGACCTTCTCGCTTTTTTATGTACTCTGCCAGTCCTTCGATGGCGGTCTTGTCGGACACATCACATGTCAAGCTGTACGAGCGTCAGTTCCGGCGTCCAAGCATTTGTGCTAATTGAACTCACCCATGTGCCGTGCCACCTGATTCCTTGCCCAGCTCATTCAACGCCTGCACCTCCTCCTCGAAGAAGCCCAGCGCAACCACGTACACTTTTGCACCATTTGCGACAAGTCCCTAGTTGCAAATTATTAGTTTCGGAGTTCGGATTCAGCTTTTTAGAAGACGGAGGAAATAGCAACTTACTCTGCTTATCATCAACCCAATGCCACTACTCCCGCCCGTCACAACCGCCACAAATCCCTTCACCGAGAAAAGCTCCTGGGGACACAGATGCGACATGTTTGCAGAGATGTAGAATTCAGAGACCATCGTAGCCTCCTTTACTCGGCCGATCAAATGATCGACGGCGCCCGGGTAAAATGGATGAATTATACTTGGGAAAAGCAACTCCGAGGCAAAAAGGCGCGGATCGGACAGCCCGATCTGAGGGCGGGAGGGAAAATGCGCCGCATGAGCGACATGGCGATGACCCTCAATACGATGTCACATCTTATTATGGCTCACCGGGGTCCCGCCGGTCCCTTATCGCGAGTGTTTTGGTGGTCAAAGCGAAAGGGATGAGATTCATGACGTGATACGCGATTGTGTGATAAGATAGATAACGGGAAGCTAAATGAATGGATCTGTGGAAAGAATTGATGGGTCCGGTTTCATGTCAGACCGCAATTTGCATTTCTCACGATGTTTCTTGGCTGAACTTGATTCTTGGACGGATTGATCGAGTCAGTGATGTGCATTCATCACGTGCTGGCAATACAGCTGTTGGGGCAGGCGCGTGTTTCAACCGCGTCCCTTCTGTGGTACCTCCTTCTTCACCAATGACAACATCAGTCTACTCCTTGTAATGCTCCCTTGTCCTCTCCTCCGCTGCGTCCATGCACTCGTCCATCATTCCCGGATCTCTTGGAATCAATTTGACCTTGAACTCCCTTGGAATCGCCACCAGCGCCGTCTTGAATTGGTTGTAGTCAACGTAGTCAGTGTTTGGCGGGCAGTCCTCATCAGCGACGATCTTGTACGACGCCAGAATGCGCACGAGCGCCGAATAAAGAAGTCGCGATGCGATGAATTGACCGGAACAGGCGCGAGAGCCCGTGCCGAAGCTGAGATGAGGGAGGCCGACGGCTTCGGCTTCGGTGGGAGGATCCAGGGTCTTGAGCCAGCGCTCAGGATTGAACTTGCCGCCATCGGGGCCGAAGTGGTCGACATCTGAACTTTGTTAGAACCAAACACAATCGATGCGACGTTCCATAGCGACTTACCGTGGTTGCCAGCTTGGGCATTGATGAGGATCATCGTCTTGGCAGGGATGACAGCACCATCCCAGTGCACATCCGTCACCGTCTTCCTTGGCAGGCTCATGGAGCTCACAGTATAATACCGACCCGCCTCCTTGACAATCGCATTAACATATGGAATCTTCTCTTCCTTGATGCAAGATGTCCAAGCGTCGCGCACGTCAGGGTAATGTCTCTTGATATCCTCATATGCGCGATCTTGCCACTCTTGACCCTCTTTGGTGGATAGCGAACCGATGCAGGAAGTCATTGTGCCGGGGATGGTCTCGAAACCTCCAGAGACGAGCGAGAGGCAGATGGAAGACACTTCAACGCCGCTGAGCTTCGTTTCTTGGTCCTTGAGAATGGCCGCTGAGATGCACGGCTTGTCGGTGCCTTTCTTGATCATCTCGCGGACCTTGTTGAGGAGGAGGTCAAGATAGGCGTCGCGACGGTCGCGCAGCTCCTTGGAACGAGCGTTCTTCTCGTTGTTAGGGAAGTATCGCATGATCGGGATGTAATCCTGGTAGTTCTCGGATGCACTTCGAAGGAGAGAAATGGCTGAGCCGACGTGCAGAATCTCACGGAGCAGATCGTCGTAGACTGCGTCCATGCGAATGCCGTAACAGAGGGTAAGAGTGGTGTTGAGCGCGAACCTCTGGATGTAAGGACGCACGTCAACGTTGATGGTGCCATTGCCACTGTCCTTCCTCATGTCCCTCAGGATGCAATAACTCTCCAGATCGAACATGGGATAGTAGTTCCTCAACGCCGGTCGGCCAAGCGCAGTACCAGCAGCCTTTCGCTTCTTCTTGCAAGACTCGTCCCACGGCGAAGACCCGATAGTGAAGCCCTGGGTGCTGCTGATCAAGCCATGGAAAGTGTACAGCTTCGGACGGTCAATGACAGCATTCTGATTGCCAAGAAGCATCTTCTTGCAGTCATCGAAAGAGTTGACAACCACGGCGCGCGTGTTGCCAAGCTTGATCTGGAAGATGGAGTGGTTGTACTGGCGCCACCATTTCTCGCATGAGCTGGCGTGGTCTTCGCCGAGCTTCAAAAGATGACCGAACACAGGGACAGCTCCGGGGATCTCAGGAATGCCTTTGATGTGAGGTATGTCCGTTGCGTACATGACCTAGAGATATTGAGATCATGTCTTTCCCAGGGTTTGGTTGACGCCATGTACTCACATTGTACAGCATATAAGTGAGCGCGACAACCACCAACGCGGTCAACACAGAGCCAGCATGCTCCTGTTCGCGTAGCAAACGCCATTGCTGCTCCAGCTGATCGAACGAGCTTGAAGATGAGAATGACATCTTGATAGTGGTGAATTATCTTCAGCGAAGTCGCATGAGCTCAAGTTCCAAGTTCAAGCACAACGCCACTTCCACGGGAATACAAATAGCACTCTCCTTCAACCCTCGAGCCTTTATCGTCTATCAACAGATCTTCCATCAATGATACCGAAGTCTAAATGTCCAAAAGTAGTAAAGCGGACAAGACTCGTCGGGCCGTCCGACAGATTGCTGATCCTTCGCCCAGATGCCCAGCTTCTCCACCTTGTGTGGTGGTGGAGGGGCGGCCTGTCACTATCGGGATACCCTCCGGCGTCGGACAAGGTAGTCACCACCACGGTGAGGGGGTCATTGAGTCCTCACATATACACATCGACAACGTCGGATTGGTCCGAAACATACTCTGCAGGTCATTCAATTTACAATCATGGCTGTCGACCCAGTGGTTCTCATTACGGCCGGCTCGGCTGGTCTAGGCCGTGCCGCAGCGGTGCTCTTTGCCAATGCCGGCTACAGGGTGGTCATCAACTACAGCGCCAATAAGACTCGTGCTGACGAATGTCTTGCCGAGTTGAAGCCCAATGCTTCTGGATCACATGTTGCTATCCAAGCAGATTTGTCTTCTCGGTCTGAGGTCACTCGTCTCGTGAATGAGACTATTGAGGCCACCGGTCGCATCGACGTCATCTTCTCCAATGTTGGCTGGTCTCACTTCCGAGATACAAGCCGTCTCGATGATAATGACTTCGACGAAGACTGGGACAGGGCATATACGATGAACGTCAAGACTCACATGTGGCTGCTCAGAGCTGCTGAGTCGCATTTGGCCGAGACGGAAGGCGCTTTCATCTCAACTGCATCCATTGCCGGTGTAAGCGGCATGGGAAGTGCACTTGTACGTACTAAACCATGACAATTACCTGCGCTATTCAAGCAGCTGACATCGTGACGTCTAGGCATATGGGTCATCCAAAGCGGCACAGATCCACATGATGAAAGGCCTCGCCACGATGGTTGGTCCCAAGATCCGCGTCAACGTTGTCTCACCTGGATTGCTGGAAACTGTGAGTAGCCGTCTTCATCTGGAGGGTAATAATGAAGCTGATCGATGGGACAGGAATGGGCTCTACGCTTCACGGACGAGCAAAAGGAAAAGCACAAAGCGCAGACCAGGCTGAAGCGCTTCGTCCAGGTCGAGGTACGTGGCTCGGCACTGCTTATCCATTGAGATCTACTGACAACCTATCACTAGGACGTTGCTGAGCAAGTACTTAGCTTGGCCAAGAACAAGAGTATTACAGGGATCAATGTTGTGATCGATGCGGGCTTCGTGCCTTAATTTTTCATGATAGGATTCAATCACAAATCGTGTGCTACAGTATAATACAAAAGACAACCGCAATGACTGTGACAACCATAGGGACCAGCCCTTCTGGAAGATGCGCATTTCACCCGAGCCCCAATCATCCGTTCTGCGCTTCGCCTAGACGCTGAAGGCGGCTTTCTTGACATGTATGTGAGCCGTTTATGCCTCTTCCAACTTGCCTTCGCAGTCGTAGACGATGTCCACCACCATAGGCGGGTTAGCGACCATATTCAAGCTGACGTCAACCCCAGGGATACAGTATGTTCCGGTAGACTCATTAAATTTTCCGGAACTCGCTGTGAAAATCTTCCGGGGAGGAACAAAGTGGTTGCCTTCCTCCCAGGCGTCCAGGACCTCCTGGTAGTCTTCATCGCTCTCGTCCTCAAGCTGCTCCGGCGGCTCGCCCGCTTCGGTCGAGTCCGGATCGTAACATTCATTGGAGGCCCAAATAGCAATTTGGCAGCCATCCTCCCATTTGCCGCTCTTCGAGTCGAATCCTCCGACTTCCAGGCTTCTGACGCCTTGTCCCATGCCTTTCACTGGTACATTGTTCATGCACCAGTCCATATTGCCCTTGCTAGACTTTCCATCATCGCCCGAGACTCCCTCGCCGCGGTCGAGATGTGTTTGGCCGGTCTTATCTGCCATGCAGTTTGCATCGGAAATAGGCACGATGCTCCAGCCTTGGATTTGGACTGCCAAGGGCAAGGTGAAGAGGATGGATTGAGCGATGCCGACCATTTTGGCTACTTCAATCTTCTTTGTTCCTCCTTCGAAATGTGTGTTGATAGAAGAAAACAAATATGAGTTGGGGGGAAGATATTGCACGGGCCTGCCTTGTTGGAATGGAATGTTGGTTGTAGAAAAGAGGTTGGTGGTTGATGAGGTGTTGTATTGAATCTCCATTGAATAAGAAAAGTAACAGAGATGATGGGCTTTATATATGTATTTAAGCATTGAAGTACTGAGAAGCCTATCGTCAAGCCTCACGAGCTTCTTAGTGTTACGCAGTGCTGCATTGCTGCTTGGCAGCAGTAACTATGCGGCTCAAAGTGATGCGTAATCTTGGCCACAGTGCCTAAGTCTTCGGATACGGCAAATGATCGGCGGAATTACTCAGAAAGGGTGACTAGCGTCATGTTGCCACGATCGGCAATCCTTCCAATTTACTAGTAGTGTTGTAAAGGGCCATCCTTTGACGTCTTCCTAATTGGGTGACGAGTGGGAGGAGAACTTATGACACGCGTGTTCGCGCGCAACGCTGCTACGATGCACCGCCCAACACAGCCTACCTAGGAAAGTACTAGATTGAGGCAGAGCTGAGCGTGCGCTGGACACTGTCGCGGTAGCAAGCTTGAAATTGAAGGATCTTCCCGGTGATGTTGGTCCGTGTCAAGTGGCGCCCGACCTCTTCCTTTCGGCGAGAGCTGCCCACGCCATAGCTTTCGCTCCGTGATGTTGGTCAAGTGTCTTCCTTCCTCATTGGAGAATTTGAAAATCCTCCTGAATGAATTTCCCGAGCTGTGGAGACTAGGTGCTTGCTAAAATCCAATGTAACACGAATGGACTGCACCTGTTAGCAGCTCCAGCCCCGAGCAAACGTCATTGCCATAAGGTACCCGTAATGAATAATACATAAATTGTCTATAGTAATGATCCTCCGACGACCAGAAAACAATCAACATGTTTCAAAGAGATTCCTTCGGCGATCTCGAGGCTCTAATAATACGCCCGACAGATTCCTACGTCAGTGTTTGATGATCTGTGACTGTCTTATCAGGACTCGATGTCATTCAGGATGCGATCAATCTCATGCAGCACGCGAACGATGTCATGTAGGATCAACTCGACATCACGAA